>JAWWEU010000163.1:18163033-18164126 GCA_035583155.1 Acropternis orthonyx
AGACCTGAAAACAAAGTTTGCCCAAAACCTGGAGTAATAAAATCAATTTACTTCCAA
Source organism: Acropternis orthonyx (assembly GCA_035583155.1). NCBI lineage: Eukaryota > Metazoa > Chordata > Aves > Passeriformes > Rhinocryptidae > Acropternis > Acropternis orthonyx. The sequence continues at coordinate 18,163,091 of JAWWEU010000163.1, forward strand.
AACCGTTTGGGCATGGAATGAGCATCAAGCATTCCAACTGCCAGTTCCCACAGACCACCATCTGCGTGGGCCACAACACGTGGATACATCACCTGGCTGCTGGTTTCACCACCGCACAGCAACACTCTAATCACAATTGCTTCAGTTTTCAGAACCAGCAAGAAAGTAACAAATTGCCTTAAATGTATATCGGGTTTTTTAAGATACGACAAGTAGATAAAACATTATGTTTACATTTATGTTTTATGGACCTTTACTGAAAAAATTTTGGTGTGGCTCCGCTCCTTGAAGTATTTCTAAACACTTTCTGGCCATTTCAAAGGGCTGCAAACTTTATCTGTGCAACTTTTGCAAATATCATAGCTGAGAAATGTAAGCAGTGTAACTTCTTACTTTGTTCCTTATTTTCTATGTTCTCATATTCAATTTATTCTGATGACTAATAGCCTTTGCTCTGAAAAAATTTGTTTGGTTAATTTGAATATGTTTGGCTCTAATGATGACCATTCAGTCCTGTGACAGCTTACACTTGATCAAAGGAATCAGATGCACTCCAAATTTTCCTTCACAAATGAAGATGAAACCTATGCTTTCTAAACGGAACAAGCTTTAGCAATAATAAACAGTTGAAAATCTGTGCTTTTTAAATAAATATATTTCTCCAATTCTTCTACAATTTCTGACATCTATTATCTTTTTGAAAAGAACAGCAGATATGCAATTCAAACAGTGGTCTCAACAATGTGCTGTGAAACAGTAGTTGCATCCCTCTTATTTGCTATGAAACCTTCAAAGATTTGCACTCACTTTTCTGTTACAGCAACAGAATGGGATGGAGTACCAAGATGTTTACCTCCTAACACTCTCTCAGTGGTTTTTTTTGGCACTGGATATAGTGCCTCATTCTCAGGTATTAAGTGTATAAGCAGATCCTAAATGTGTGATTTATTTGTGTTCAGAAAATGCTTTAAGAGGTCTTTGTTTAGCTACTAATTGTGTGGCTTCAGCCCTTTGATCTGGGGGGGGGGGGGGGGGG
>JAWWEU010000163.1:18164226-18224862 GCA_035583155.1 Acropternis orthonyx
TATTTCATATTTCAGAATTTTGACAAAAAAAAAAAAAAAAAGAAGTTATTTTGCACAAAATCTTGCAAAATTCTACTAAAACAAGGAACTCCCTGTTATAGTCAGAATAGCTCATGTTCTAGTTGCTGGCTGACACTATAGACAGTAGTTTAGTTTGAAACAGAATACCATTAGGTATCAATTCAAGTGATTCTGCCTGCTTGAGAAGTACAACTGTGCACTTGTATGGAAAACTACATTTCTAATCCAAACAAATAATGTATTTGGGATCATTTGACAGACTCTACTCTTTTAGCACTTGTTGACTAGTATTGATCATAAATGTTCTTCTCCATCCTCTCAGTAGAATCCTATATTTTAACTCTTCTTTTACTTGGACTGATCTTCAGTTAACTGGCTACTCCCAGCCGTATTACCCCATGGACCACAAAGTGCATCATCAGCTGGTTTGTAGTGGAACTATGTGAATACCCACATCTCTTCCCCACAGACCTTAAACCATTAGACTCACTAATACTTGGAATTTACTCACATTTGAGAGAGGCACAATAATATTTCCTTCCCTCACAAGTCAAGAGTAGTCAGTTCACAAAGTACTTTGGGGATAACTGAAAGGTATTTTATGCCTGGAAATATTAACATAGAGAGGAGTCATGAGAAAAAAATAGTGAAAAAATTCTAAATCATTATTGTTACCTGAAGCCTGGACAATGTCATGATGAGGGAAACTGAGCAAAAAAAAAAAAACCTTAAAGGTCTAGATTTTCATGAAGAATTACTCTTTCTTGTCTTTAATTAAATTTCTAAGTTTGAGAAGTTAGCTATTTTTCATGAAACATCTGCTTACCAGATAGGCCTCCTCCTACTTGTTTATTTTAATTACTTGATTACATTCATGACAGAAGAATCTATATCAAATTTTATTTCAGATATGAAAGAAAAAATCTTCTATGTGTCGGTCTCAATAGTTTATATTTGTAGTTTGAAGGAGAGCAGTCAAGGTCAAATAGGTAGCTCTGCATCCACTGTATTAAAAAAAATGCCCCTGGACCTATAGGTAGCAATTTCTTAATAATTATAACAAACCAAGGATAGCTAGTCTTGGAACACAAAATATACAAGCCTCAAACTAGAGTGCACTGAAGTCAGCAAACTAAGCCCCTTCATTTCCTCTGCTTGTTGATAAACCTTTGTGCTCCCCAGGGACATGTAGCCATCCGTCCCCTCTTTCTTCACCCAGGTCACAATTAGAAGTGATACACATTCTTAAATAGAACTTATCTATGTTTCTATTCTGAGCTATAAGTAGCAATCATGGCATTTCCATATCCTTGAAAAAAATGCTTTAAAAGAGGCAAGATTTAAACTACAATAGGAGTGAAATATAAATACTGCTGAAGATAAGGTAACAGAACAGTTTGGCATGTACTTGAAATAGTATATGCAATATATGCTCCAATAAAAATCTCTTTTCTTGCCAAAAATTAGGTATCATATGCTGCACACAATTCAGATCTGTGGTATTAAAAAAAAAGATAATGACTAACCTGTTCTAGTTCTATTCATGCCAATATAGGCACACATTCTCTGTGTATATAAAACATATGAAATAACCATTGGAAACTAACGAATCAGAAATAAATTCATATTAGGAAATCAGGATTAACATGTAGAAACATGTTTTATTCATTCTCCCCTTGTACAATACTCCCATCAGAGCAACCTGGGAAGTGAGGAATCCTATATCCGTCTGAAACTTCTGAGACGCTTTCTTAATTTAAAATATAATTTGAAAAATTTAATACACTTCGTAATCTTTAACTTCCAATTTGACACTACTGGATTTAGTAAGTAACTGTGTATGCAGCAACTAACACATCTCTGTACAGGTTGGGTTGCTGTTCATTACAGAAGTGGTAGGCTGGTGACATGCAAGAGCCAGACCACCAGAGTCCTCACACAGAATTGCGTTCAGTCACTTCAGACTCATGTAGCATAAAGAAATCCTGTGGGACTGAATCCCTTATCATGGTTTGAAATGAATCCAAATCATTAAGGACTTAAATCTAGTTTGACACAATGCCTTCTTTCATCCAAGAAAGTATCCTGAAATGGTTCAAATCTGGACTGATGGTAAGGTCAAACCCTACTCTTTTGGCACCTACAGGAACAGTATCATAATTCTGCATTACACGCTGGCTCAAAATGTCATTACTACATTGGCAAAAGATGCCAGCTTCTTGGAACTGAGTCAAACCACCTCTTCTGCTGTCCAGACCTTGGGTATACATCCCCAGCCTTGGATACTTATCAGATACTGAAAGGGTTCTTTGGAATCTGAATTTCAGCATCTGCTGAAACTGGTCCCCTAAATGCTCATGTCCTGAACTTAAACAACTTGCTTACACTGCTGTGACATTTCACCCACCCCTCAGTGCTCACGAATTGTGTTTGAGGCAACATGACAAGAAAACAAAGAACACAAGATGAGTTTTCTTATACTTATAAAGCACTTAAAAGAAAACAGATCACTAAAAAAAATGGAAAATCATACTGTCTAATTTCACCTTTTTTTTTTTTTTTTCCAACTCAGCCTTTTAGATTTCTAGGTAAAAAGACTGGTGGTCTCTAGGAAAAGAGACCAGTATACAGCTGATACCTCACACTGCACTTTGATAGCTCTTAGTACTGACCTTTGAATGAAACGTCAGATGCTGACTGACCCTGGTGCATAAACTACAGATTAGAGTCTACATTTAAGGAAGTCCAGGCTTATGCAGTTGCCCAAAAAATATGCAACATAAACTCGTTATTTGACACAATTTAATATCCTACTTCAGCAGGATCTCATCTTCTCTAAATCTCAACTTTATGTTATATTAGGAAGCCAGCAGAGCTGCTGATGTGATGTGATGTTGGGGTTTTTTTAATACTGCTTTTAAAGGTAGAATGCCACCCACTAAGACTGCCACCAACCAGCAATCTAGGTTATTCTTGACAAGGTTTCATGAAAATAATGACCAAACCTAACCCAGCCTCTGCTGTGAGAAAATCATAACCTTGAGTTCAGTGTCTAATCCTGGAATGAAATGCAAGCATTCCCAAAAATATTGCAAAATTGTCATTACCCAAGGTAAATCTGCTGAAACAGCCATTGTCTATGGGGGAATTCAGAAGCTGAAGCTTTGTGACTTGCATGGTAAGGCTGTGGCTGCTAAAAATGAACGGTTACTAATTGATAGGGGCTTCAAAATGAAGATATATGGTATTTGAGATCCTGTTTTGATCTTTTTTACTTTCACACATGTGCACTTCTGTATCCTGTGGATCTTCTATGTGGCTCGGTGGGTACATGCTCCACATGGTATTCTCTCTTTCTGATGTTAAAATACAGTACATAGGCTGTTACACATGGTGTAGGAGCCTCTCTTTGATGGACATATAATCAAGCAGGAATTTGAAATATGGCCAAGACTTTGCTTTTATTTCTTGGCTATTGGACATAAGTGTGATTTTACCCTGTAAAATGTATTCCTTTTTTATTGTATAAGATAAATTGAAATAAGTGGGAAAATCCTTCTTCTTAATTCCTTCTCCTGCAGTCAGTTCCACAAAGTGTGGCTTAAGCTATCAGTACTTAAACGTATATGATATGATAGCATTGTCAATACAAGACATTATTAGAAACTATTTCATTGTCATGAAAAAACTGAAGTGTGTTTCTTTCCGTTTTTCTTTTAGTCTTACCAATCAATGCCATTACATCCACTGGTTTTCTCCTGCATGAGCACACTTCCATTAGCTCCCATGTGTCACTCATTTCAGCCTGCACATTAAAATACTTGTCCTGCAATTAAATTTCTCAAAGAGTCCCCTCTGTCAAGGTATTTTCCACTATTATTTGTTGCAGATGTGTTTGCAAGCAGTTCATCTAAGCACCTATTTGAAGTGTTTTATTTATATCGCATATATTATATGTTAATACTTTATTTACATTACATGCTATTATATAAAAGAAAACTATATTCTACTTCAAAATATATATATTTTAATTAAGCATGTTTATAATTTTCCTCTTTTTTTAATGTTAGTTTCTTCTTAATTGAAATTCTTTGTCTGGCACAGATTATCCTCCTCTATAACTAAAGCTTTCTAGAATTCAGCAATAAATACCACTGAGTATAAACTTCAACAAGAATAGCACATTACTGTAGCATTAGTGCAGTTTAGCTTACTGTGAAGAAAACTATTATTCTACTCAGTTATTCTGCAAGTTACAAAAGCATATTTCTGTCTTAGCAAAAAAAAGTAACTTTCTATCTTGAAGAAAGCTCAAGACTGAAGAATTTCTTTTTCTTATAAAATGTAATGGAAAGATAAAATATACATGAATAAGTTTAATTATTTTGCAATATTGAAATATTATTCTAAATGCATGAAATAGTAGTCTGAAAAAGAGTGAAACAAATGGACAATTCCAAACAAAAACTCTATTGAAACAAAATATTTCATTTAAATTTCTACCACCACCACCCCCCTCCAGCCCTCATCAATAGTCAATTCACTTGTCCTACATCTACATGAGGTCACTCAAACAGCCTTGGATCCTTTGGCAATTTCTTAGCACCCAAAAGAATGTAAGCAGAACTCGTGTTCTGGCTCTAAATGTACAAGGTCATAAGGTTGTTCTGGGGGAGAAATTTTACAGAGTTTCAGTAACATTGCAGTCCATGTTATGGTGCCAGTGATCAACAAACAAGTAATATATTGAGTCTGTTATCCAAAACCTAAAAATTCCTTAAGCACAATTACAAGAAACATTAAAAAACAACCCAGGGAAAAAAAAAAAAACCTGCAAACCTAAAACATCTAGGCCTCAAATATTTTGTATAAAGCTGTCACAGTCTCAGCTATTAAAAAGCTGACTGATTAAATATCAATACCTGCTTTGCAAGTATTGTGAATTTCATACCACCATTGTCTCTGTAATGTGATACTGCAGTGGTTGAGGATATTGCAGAAAACAAACCACAGAACTGTAGTGCATTGGAGGCTCCGCCACCACAGAGCAAGCCCAGCATCCAACTATTGTCCTTTTATGCTCTGGAACTGCTGGAGGTTTATGCCTTGTTTGGTTTTGATGGCCTTTGTCTCACTTACACTATGATCTACAGTCCTTCCTCTGTTTAACCCTTCCTTAAGCTGTGTAGTCCATGCGTTCAAGACCTGTGCCTGATACAGTGACCATGATAGAATTATAGCCCATCCAGCACTATTTCCAAAACAGAGACTGGTTAATTTATCACTACCATGAAATCAGATTCCCTCTTACAAGTACCTATCAAGGACAATTCACCAGCTACTCTTTCCTTTGCCACATATATAATTAGTTTCCTAACACAGAACAAAACAAGATCACTGTAAAAATATATCTTTTAAAACACAATACAATTTACTTTTTATTGAATTTTATTTTTAATTGATTTTTTAGTCTTTTTATTGAATAATAGAAATATAACACTAAAATGTAATTATTTTTGTTAACAAAGCTCTGTATTACACTTTCAAAAATCCTCTTGCTTTTTTAATTTTGCTTAAGGAGAAATACATTTTAACATGAAAAGTAACTTATATCCAATCAAGCCTGATCTCCAGTTAAAAGAAAATGAAACGAAACAAGATAACACGAAAATATTGAAGATAGATTAGGTAGTTTGCTGATAACTGAAATTAAAACCAATAGAAAGTGTAAAACTTCAAGAGATAAATAGCAGCGTATTCCTATACGGATAGCACAGAGTACTAACTAGAGACAGTACCATGTGCTTTTAACTTTCAATTCATGTGAAAAAGGTTTAGTCTTCAATCACTGTTTTTGTAAGACTGAAGCTGGGCTGTGGAGAAACAAATGTGCAAATCTGAATAGAAACCCTTATTCTTAAATAAATGGAAAGGGCATTAATACGCTCAGTTTTCCTTTGTTCCTGGGTTTCTTTCTTTGTGAATAACTGGCCAAATTCATGAGCAGCACATGTGAGCTGCTAAGGAGTCATCAAACATTCTATCACTCCAAAGGAGGGCTTCAGAAAAGGTCTGCTCATGAAAGTGATGAAATATCATTAATCCAAAATACAACCAAAACTAGAGTACTACCTGTAGAAGAACCCATATTTCACAATTCTTCCCATTCGTCTGCACCACTAAGATCTTTTTCTTAACCCACTGTTTACACCATAAATGCATGTGACATTGAGTACTCCCTTCAAAAGATTCTTGGGTACACTAAAAACTGAGCTAAAGAATATTAGGACACAAGAAATAGGAGAAAAAAATAAATCAGACATCTAATGGGTATTGAAAGTTTTACCTCAGTTGCCAAGCAAAGAGGAGGTCCACACCAAGTCAGGTGGGCATGTCAGGGAGGCAGAAGAACATGGTGGTGGTGGTGGAGCTATTCCTACTCTTGTTAAGTCTTCAGGAGGCCAGAAATGTTTTTCTCCTTTTTGACTTTCCTCAGTGTTATTTTGGAAAGCTGATACCATATGGCCTTCTTATTCTTACTTAAATAGCATTCCTCAAAACACTCCCCAGTAAATTCTCAGGTCGTAAAATAGTTTTGGTTTCCCAGTTAGGAAAACATACATAACACGCTATTCTATATAGTCATGACATACTAGCCTCAAGACATTGGAGGGATGAGATGTATTTGAATTGTGAACGTCTCTGTAGCCTGTGCCTTACAGAACCACTTTTGTGTTGGCGAATAAAGTCCATGGCTGAAAACAATCATTTCAGGAGCTTGTTTTTATCTTACTGATGGGTAGTGTTACACCACAGAACAAACTGTAAAATATTCCTTCACTGCTCCTTCGTTGCAATGAGAGAGAGAGCTTAGTCCATATCAAAGAAATTCCACATGAAAAATGCTCATGGACAAACCCAGAAATACCAAAAAATCTGTATATACTTCTATTTCTTGAGAGAAATAATACATCACCATGTAGCCACATCTTATAAATTCTTAGTCCAGCAGTCCGTCTCTCTGAAGAAAAAAAAATCTACCAGAAATATTTCCCAGGCCCTCTATATTTTGAATTCAACAAGCATTCACAATAGTATGAAGGATTTTTGCAACTTTTTTAACTTACAAGTTAGTCAAAATCATCCTTTTTACATCTTAAAAAGCTGTTATAAAAACTCTATTAAGAATATAAGAACAATAACAACAGCTTTTTTTTTCTGTTGTGCTCTATTCAGCTGATACTATCCTTTTGGAAAGCCAGTGACTTGTTAGTACCTCTAGCAGGAGTGTGAACAGATGCGTCCCTGACAGGCGATGGATGGTCAGGGTCCATCTGGCCAGTGCAGCTTGGACAGAAATGATGTATACAGCTTCATCAGCGAATGACTGTCATCAATCCTGTGCCATGGATAGCGTAAATGACAGCTACACTGCAGCTGAGGCCCAGGTGTGAGAACGAAGCAGGGGCTGATTTAAGAATGCTGGGTAATCAGGAATGTATAGTCTCCTGGACTTTAATTTGTATCTTTAACCTTCTATAAATATCCCTGTATACTATAGGAGGCATGTGTTTTTAAAGAGTCCGATAGTCAAATTAGCCTCAGGATGACAGACATTCTTTGCTCTCCTTCAGCTGCTGATTACCCCAGTTCCCAGTATACATTAACAAATGCATGCTGAGCTTTGGTCACTGTACTGCAGACTCCACAATTTAATTATTACCTCATTGATTTTTCATGTATTTCAATTTTCTTTTCTTCAAGTCACAGTGACTGTCCTATTGGGGGCAATGTTTGTTTTTTTCTTTCCAAGGTTTCCTTGTGGAATTTATTTTGAATTCAAGGATTATTTTCTTTTAACCCTTCAGGAACTCATATTTGCTTAGCCTGTCAGTTCAGACAGGTAGATGCACAATCCCTTAAAATGAAAGTGAAGTTTATGGTTGAAGCTAGATATAAACAGAAAATGATGACGCATTGACCACTGGTACTAAAGGTACTTCTGGTTTTTTATATCGTCCCTTTTTAGCATGCATCAAAGAGCATGCATAATTTGCATCTATTAGCATTTTATTATTTCATAGTATTGGGGACAGGAAAGTGGACACAATTATTGTATCCTCACAGGGTATTTCTCTATTTATAACTATTTCACAATAAATTGCTTTTCTTTATCAGTGGGTCATATGGACTAACGTAGGAAGTTATGAACATTTTATATAAGAGTCAGTCCTTTCAGTACACGGAAATATGTTCATTGTCATAAACCATCATCATCTACAGTCATTCTGTTAAGAAGCAGTTAATTGCCAAGGGCTACATTTTCATCAGGTAAGGTGTGTTGCATGCCTGAAGCAAGACCTGTATGCACACATCATACTATATGTAACATACTGCGTACACAATTTGCCTATGAACATCCAAAAACTAAAATTATTCCAGATTTCCATTGTATAATCCATGCTTGCAGGCATAAGAATTACTGTATATTTCCTTCAGACTGAAACTTGAAAAAAAACCCCACAAATTGCTGTAGCTCCAGAAAGAGAAGCTTTAGGAAAGCAGGACTTAAATTTTGGTAAATTATCACAAAGTGGGGGTGGAGTGGGACAGTACTCCAAACATCCCCATTCCAGACACAGAACTCAGTTAATATGCAACATACACAGCAAAGAGGCCTTAACGTGAACTTTGCAGAGGAGGCTACAACGGGCCACATTAATTGCAGGTTACAAGGAATGTGATCAATTTTCATCTCCAAGTGCTGACTTTTGCTGGCTCTTCCTCAAGTTCCTAGAGCAGATGTGGAGCATAAGGGCAACCGAGGAAAGTAAAGATGCCTCAAGAATGGGATGCTCTGGTCCAGTTTCTTTTTCATCCAAAAAAAAGTGGATTAATTAGACTTAGCTTGGGAAGAAATTTAATTTTTTAATGTCTGTATATGTATACATATATGCACATACATATATATACACATAAAGAAATTTGAAAATTCCTTGGAAAAAAAATTCTTCAGGCAACAGGGAACTTTTTCACCTGCAGACAGAAAATTTAATTTAAAAAAAAAAAAATCATCCCAGTAAACAAATGAAGACTTATTGGTATTTTCCTGAAGAAAACCTATTTACTCCAACAGGAGAAGGAAAAAAAACCCCAAAACCAAAAGAGTTTTGTAGAAAGGAAATTTTTCATCAGAAAACTAATGCAATGAAACCCCCTGATAAGTCTACAAAAATACCATAGTGCAGGTTTCTATGAAACAGAGATGAGTTGTACCTACACAGATGATTGGCTTTAAGCTGTTTAGGGAGAGATTTTCAAAAGCACATGTGGAATTTAGTGTTGGTAATCTACAGAAAGTCTTTGCAATTTGTGCTACAAAATTCTTGCACACTTGAAAAAAAATCCCTTTTAATATTTTATAGGGCTGTGGTTTAACCTTTAGAATATGAATAGAGCCCCCATCTGTGTAGGCTTACTTGTTATCCCATAGAGCAGGTCAGCACCCATCAGATCAATGCAACCCCAGGAGAAGATGGTCGTGGAAGAGGGCCATTGAGCAGGGAGCATTTACACCAATGAATCACAATTACGGAAACACCTGTGCTAATAAAATGTGTCCTGATTCACTGGGAAAACCTGCACAATGCTCAGTAGCCCTCACAGTTTCTCATTTATTATCACTGGTGGGTTGGCCTGAAGTTGCATATTGTGTTACAGTGTAAAATTCAGAAGGACACTGGTTCAAGACCTCGTAGGATGACTAAGCTTTCATAAGGCTTTTTGCTGCTTCCCCAGTATGTGCATTTTAGGATTATTTTCAAGATACTGGTGGGGGCTTTTAATTCATACATCTCAGTTTCAAACAGCAACTCATAAGTTCGAGGAACAGAGTTTCAAAAAAGTTACATACAAAATCATGCTCACGGTGAAAGTGATGTATGTTTGTTGATGAACGATTAATAAGCTGTGGCTACATATCATAGAGGGAAAGAGAAAACAGGAAAATTAACCATACAATACTTGAAAACACCTCCCTTACACACTGCTACAATATTATCTGTTTTTATAGGTGGGGAACAGCTTTATTATTTCTGTGTCATTACAGTACATTATCTACCTGAAGCATAAGGAAAAGCAGCAGTATAATGAGGAACTGCCACTGTGTGAGAGTTTGGACTGGCAGGAAATAGGAGCATTACTGTCTTTAAAACTTCTCTCTAAAGGCAAAGATATATTAAAAAATCCCAAGTTTCTTCACTTCTGTACTATCATAATACTATACAACATCTGTTTTGCTACAGATGCAAGAAAACTAATGAATGCATCACAGAATAATGGACCCTTATGATCACATAGAAGTCAGGAAGCTTCCAAATCCTTCCTGTGAAATTTAGCAGGTAATATTTGTGGTATGCATCAGGCAGAGCTAGGTCTTGAGTATTGTATATATATTTCACAGGAAGAAAGTGTAAGAGTAGAAGGCCATGCTACACAACTGAAAGTGTCTGTCCAGCAAGTGTAGTTCTTCTGGGTTCAGAAATCATTACTCTTTAAACATCATGCTGAGAAACCGCTCTGTTAGGACAGATGAAGATCTGGATATGTTCTCTTTTCCTATCTCAAAATTTTGTCTAGAAACAATCTGAGGCTTTGAACATATTTCTGTCTGTAGGTCTTTCAGCCCTGGCAAAAGGGCAGCTGCTTTACCTTTGACCAGGCTTTGGCACAGATAACATTGCTGTGCATACATAAGCTGTTTTGGTGAAGTGCATACCCAGTGGGCTGATGCACCAAAGACATGCCACAACACTTAGGCTGAGCTATGTCAATGACATGGATAATTAAATTATCCCATACCTAAGGTCATCTGTGAAGTATCATCGTGCAAGGGGACATTTTACCACCCAGGCACTATGCAGCACATTTATGTATATTTGTGAGTACATGTAAGGAATAATGAGCATCACAAGACTCCTGTATTTTAAAGCCAGAAGAAAGGTAAGCAGTGGGACAGAAGATGATGTGAAGGAAGAAAAAGAGTGAAACATCTGGAGAAACTCTTCACCTTCTGTGAAGAGCATACATGACAAAGTGCTCAGGGGGAAGAGAATTAGCTACGCACTGAGCCATTTAATTTATCACTCTGCAGAGCAGAATGAAAACAACCATTCTCTCTTGCTACACAAGTACTTCTCAGGATTCAGATTTGATCGCAACTAGAAAGCTATTCAGCTGCGTTACCCTTTTCCTCATTTCTCATAAAATGAGAAGGTATTTATTTTATTTACCAAAAAGAGCAAAAAAAAAAAAAATCACCAAAGTTTTGTTTATTTCTGGACCTCTCTCTGCTCCTCTGACTCCTCCTACAGCTACTCTTTTCCCACTGTTTTGTGTTTGTCAGCTAGACAGGACCCATTGCTATCACCTTTAAATTTCCCCAACCATACCACATTTAACAAAATTCCCACTAAAATCCCATCAGGTTTTCCAAGGCATAGTATCACATGCTAAGAGCAAACAAATTAAAAGGAGAGGAAGCCCACAAATACAGTGTGCATATGTTATCACTGATACTACCTTTTCAGTCATCACACTATCCTGTGAACCAGCATAGGAACAAAATGAAAAAGGATGTAGAAATATGTGTTCTTTCTAGGATCTATTTCCAGCTCTGTAAGAGAATTGAGGAGATATTAGTAATTTTTTAACTAATTTTCCGTTAGCAATACTTGAATAGTCAAGATTTTATATATGTCCAATGTACCTTAAAACTCCTTTGATGCATTTTTGCTATTCTGGTTTTGAGACTTGCTTGATTGGAAACCACTAAGCATGCTTAACTGTGCCACATATTTTTCCTTCTGATTAAAATGCAGGCTGGCACAAGCAGAGACTGATGGCCTCTGAGTTTATAGATTGACCAGGGCACCTGCCGTGCAAGCATCTTTGTGCTGCCCCATCACTGAATTTCATTCTGACCTTGAAGCATCACACTTGATAAAGCTGAAAGTTAGTTTCTATTTCTGTTTCCAGCCCTGTTTTTTAGTATCCCTTAACAGACTGTCAATTGTACTCTGACACAATGGTACCTCCTTCTTCTAGGTTGTAACTCTCAAAAGATAGTAAAGTTGATGCTCTCAGCTACACACTCTTGCAGATTTTCTGCACGATTCTGGTTTTCAATATTTTTAAATAAATCATAGTAGTAAGACCAGAAAGGCACCTACCGCTTGAATCTCCAGCAACTGTGCTGGACACCTAAGGCTGTACTTGGCCATGTTGGTACCAGACAAGGTTTTTCGGCCAAAGGTCTGTTTAACCTGGTTCATAAATAACATTTGGAAGTGAAGTTCCCTCAGGAAACAAGAAAAGTTTCTGAAATGTCTCTTACAGCACAGCAACTGTAGATACAGGTCACAATGAATGCAAGCTTTATTTAGTACAAAGCTTCCAAGCCCTGGTCCAATGTATGGGAAAATAAATACAGAAATCAGAAAAAAAATATTTGTGTTTGCAATGTTTCAAATAATTTCTCTTTTCTGTCCATAATCAAGAATAACTCAAGTAGCCTAGAAACTAATGTATCCACAGCTCTGGGCAAAAGATAATCACCTTTTACAGCAGTGGGGATTGGGTAGAAGTTCACTGCTAGTAAAACATTATACTGAAACTGATATGACTCTGAGAACAAAAACATGCACATAGAGCTCTGACTCAGATAATAAAGACCTTACTTGCTAAATCACATATAAAATCTTTGCAGAGCACAAATAAAATAAACTTAGTGTAACTCCTAGAATTAGAGCTCTGATTTTTTTTTTTTTTTTGCCTATGAAATAGATGTAAAACCAACAAGTATTTCACTGTCCGATGTTCATGACGTTGCATCAACTCGACAACAGCTTCCTAAAAGGGCTTATGCATAAAGCAAAGCAATAGCTACAGCTACAAAACACCCCAAACATCTGAAGACAAGCCATCAAAAACAAGGAAATTCTGATTTCTAGTTGAGGCCTGTGACATTTACAGGCTATACAAGAATACATGGGATGTTATACAGCATGGCGCATCATTATTGTGGAAGTCATTGTTTCCCTCATTAGGGCTCTAGATCTGTACATTACTTTCATTCCAGGTCAATGACCTCCATGCTGACAGTCCATCCTTAACTCACCCTTTTGTGCCTAGGTATTGTAGCAAATTTGCTACAGTACGTGACATCTCACACTTGAATTTTCTGCAATATTTGAAGACATGTATCCCATTCAAATGCACTACTTATCAACTCAGAAGTCTTCAGAAAACCATTAAGAAGATATGGGACACATATCTAAAGCAAAATTAGGTATAATTTCATTTGTGTTGTATTTTATTATAATATTTAAGCTGTAGTTCTCTGTAGAGCTTTTAATTTTATGTGATAGAACGATGTGCAAATCATGCAGCACAGTTAAAATATTCCTGAAATATTTTTAAAGTTCAATAATATTTTCGAAACAAATAAAGATATTTATTCACTAGGAACATGCGAAACATTAAACATTTCCATGCTCATTGTCCTGATTTTTTTCAGTGTTAATTAGAAGCATAACTTAATAAGCTGCAAACATGTTAGCATTTCATTTTTAATGCAATTGAAGATAAATGACAAAATTTTAGCAGTGATTCTGGACTTCTGAAAAACTGTGATTGACACAGTATCATCCTGTAATGAAGCAGTTAATATGCAGACATTGACATGGCAGCGCCATTATGATAGATCATATCAATTCATAATTTGGCTTCATAAATATACAGAATTATCGACACAATATCTTGAAATGGCACTTCCTTTTCTACAATGCCAACATACAGGACTGGCCTTTGCAATGAGGACTTTAAAGTATAATCTGAGAGGATGTGATGCATGGAGAAGACATAACATTCATGTTGCAATAAGTCACCTTCCGTCTTAACATAAAAAAACCCCCAGTGTTAAAACCAAAAGGAATCAGGGATTTTATGCCTGGAAGTAACTTTAATACTTAGCTAGATTTACTGTCCACATTCCTTGTTTTGTTGTTCAGGAAATTGCAAAGAATTCGTCAAACAGTGGGAAATTGTTTGATTAAACTTAGAGGAAAAAAATGCAAAACCCATTTTGGTTTTATGGTCAGATAAAGAAAGAAGCTAAATGACTGACTGCAGCATTTTCCTTTGTGTTTTTCAAAGAAAACTTGTGTGGATTTGTTCTATGAAATTGGATTTTGAGGTTTTGTTTGAAATGTGTGAAGAAACTTTTCTAATAAGTTAATGTCACTGATGTTAGAGCCCAGGGAAACAAGGGCAAAACTAGAGAATTCAAATGCAGCTAGTAAAGTCAGCTTTGCCACAGCTTAAAGAGCATCCTGTCTCTAACACCACTAGCAAGGATTTGAATGAAATTCTGACAGTTCCAAAGTTAGATGTGTACATCAAGGATTTGGGTTTGTGTGTCCCAATTCTCTTGGGCGCCACCATGATATGCATATGAGGTGTCCACCAACATTTCTATCATTTTAGTTTCACGTCTTAGCTTTGTTTTCCACTCTTTTCCCCCTTATACTTACAATCAGACAAATAATGAGGAGAGGAAACTTGGCAGATATAAATGAATCACTTGGCTAATCTCAAAAGACAGAAGACAGTGATAATTCGCCCCAACTGAGGGTATCCACATTTAAATTTTATTTTCATGACTGACTTCTTTTTAAAACTGTGACGAAAAGTACTCTTCAAAGTAATCCTAACCACTCCTATGTATACAGGATAAACAGAGGCTGTACTGGTATACATACTTTATACAAACAAACCCCTAAAACATATTGTGTGGGCTGAGAACTTTATATTGGCTTCTGGTGCTAAGAGAATTTTATAATGGAGTTATAAAATCCTCAGAAAAGGGGTTTGTAAAGGAAACTCCAATATACCTTTATCTATAATGGCACGGCTGGGGGCTACTATAATAATCCTTTTGCTTTCATGTGGCCATCTGGAGGCCTATTAAAACTAGTAACTAAAACAGACTCCCAAGTGTGTTGAGTTTGCCAGTTCCCACTAAGTCACTAAAATCAGGGAGTTAGCCCTGCTATAGGGTGAACTGTCTGCTACAGAGAGAAGATAGCTTGAACTCTAACCTTTTACACTGTGAATATGTTGTGTACAGGCTGATTTTGATACATACACTTTAATTGTGAAAAACCCCTAGCCCTAGGTCTGTTGTGCACCTCTGGGGTTGTATGATAAGATGGAAGATGATAGGCAAAGTAAGAATGGAAATATTGCAAATTTAATGAAGTATTCTGTTTCAGCTAAGAAATATTCTATTCTGATTTTTATGGAAAGCAACAATGAAACATTGAAAATTTTGCATGAACCCACTTTCTTTACTCAAATACAAACACAGAGTGCTGTGAGTTTTTATGTATTTAAAATGTAATGAAAATAAATATTTGAATACACAAATTATTTTACAGCTTAATTTGGTCTCTCTCTTTGTTTTCTATTCAATCAAGATCAGGTTAGTACAAAAGCACTAAGTAAAATATTTTGGTTCCGTGGAGACTGGATATCATTTGGCCAAAATAAAGTCCTTTCCATGCACTCATTACTGATCTTGTTCAGTAATGTGGTTACATCCTAATATACCTGATACATCAAAAGAAAAAAAAAAAAAAAAAGAAATTAAGTTGCTGTCTAAAACCACACTAGAACTCAGATCTAGGACCAAATAAGATGCATTAATTGCTTTACTGCTTCACTGCAAAGCCACTCTTAAAACATAATTCCTTAATGAAGTCCGTTAATTTGTTCATGGCAGTACACAAGCTGTTCAAAATGACACAGAATTGCACTCTGTTTTCTAACCCCTGCAGTTTCTTCTGTTAGTCACTCTGCCTTGTGTTGTTATCCCATGGATAGTAATTATTTTATAGTGGCTGTAATTAGGAGAGAATTAGGCTTGGTAAACAAAACCTGCCTTCTCCTGTTAATAGCTAAGGATAATAAATTTGGCTCTGGCATTCACTATATTTGGACAAGGCTTGGCCTTCTTCCAGTTTTCCCAATAAGAACTTTATTATATAATTATGCCTTGGAGGAGCTCATATTACAAGGTAATTTTTTTTTGTGAAGACACATATTGCATGGCTTCCAGCCAGTAAATGATATACTGTAATATATGCCTCCAATAAATGTTTTAAACAAAGTCTCTCTAAGCAATGTTCTGCTAGAGCTGCACATTGCAATTCAGCAGCTATATTTACAGGAGTTTTTCATAATGCAAATTATTGTCTTTTACTCACATTGTCCAACATAACGAGTGTTTAAAAGAAGCCTAGCATTATTTTTATCAGCAAATGACATGGTTAGATCTTTAACTTATCATAGTAGCTTAAAAAAATGTTCATACTTTTTATTCTGCAAGTAAAGTCATGGTTTTGTTGACATGCACAGAAGTGCAGCAAATATCTTATTTTCTATTTTCAGCTTGAATTAAAAACCAACCCTTTGTTCCATCTTTCAGCCCACACATTAATGCATCATTTCCCACCCTTTCCTTTATTTATCTTGTACCTTTTATGTAAAATACAGTTTGTGTTACACAATAGCACAAAATGCTTTTCAAAGGGAATCAATCATAAGCTAAATAGAAAAGGAGGGGCTTAAGGGGAATTATATGAAGAAGTGAGTAGCTTGAAAGAGAGAAAGTGTTTCAGTCACGAGGAGGAGCAGAGATAGGATCAAGACTGGGAAAAGGGAGTGAGCAATTAAATTCTGAAAAAATACAGTAATACCAACCAAACAAGATAAGTGTGCTAATTTTAACTGTTTCTCCTGCTGCTGAGTTACCACTGCTAGGAAGATACAGGTAAATAATTTATTATAATTTCACTCACCAAGTCTCCTAGTAACTGTCTAGGTAGGTGGAACTGGGTTTACATACTTCAAGATATAAACCAAGTCCAAATAGATTAAAAACTGAGTAAAAAACCCCAAGAATCCAAAAGTCATGTTTCCAGGCCATCTCTTCTGATCACTAAATAGCATCCAGTACTTTTTCACTTTTCCTGTATGCTATTTAATTCTACAGATTAAAAAGTGAGAATTCTTCAGCTATAAAAACTATGAGGTTCAGATAGGTATGGACTGGCCATCAAATGTTTTTGGTGTAAAATAGCTTTTTTTTTATATTTTTACTTCTCTCATTTCAAGGTCAATCTCATTCTTGGAGACACAGATCAGAGCAGTATTGACAACTCTGTATACAATCCCCAGGGTATGAAAAGTCAAAAATACCAGGAGAAAGGAACTGTGATATGTACCAAGACAATGAGATCTACAAACACATGCCAAAGTGCTCTTGCATAGAATATGGCCCATATATTAGTCTTACAAACACTATGTCATGCGGATTCTAGAAAATAAGTTCTATTGTGATGCAAAAAATTCAAATACGAAAAAGAAATCACACCACTTCAGGTTTTTATGCATAACATGGCACTAAAAGATTAAAGATCTAGAGAAAATGTCATCTGCACTGGTGGAACACAGTGGATTAATTTGGCCCTTGGTAACACATCTGAAGAAGGAAGGGGCAGGGACCAGGTACGTGAACAGTTATTACCAACAGAAAAAGACCATTAGGTCAGCTAGTCCAGCCTTATTTCAATTTCCTAATGTAGTACTGGCCATGACAGTACTGTCTTCCATATTCCCTCAAATGTATATTTTTAATTACTCAAACTAAAAAACTAACATGCTTTTGCTTGAGAAACAAATGGCTAAGCATTCCTTATTGTTTCAATTCATACCTTAGAGGATATACACTCTACATTCCTCTAGAAAGCACCCTGTTATTTCACTGTTGTCCACTAACTCTTCAAAACTTTTAAATTATCTTTGTTCTTCTCCTCTGACTTCCTGGAACTGCCTTAGAAGGGGTCCACAGATTTGCCATAGTCCATGAGACAACAAGGTTCAAAGCACCACTTGTACAGATTCATATGGAAATGTCAGGAAAGCAGGATAAGACTATGTTTTTTTCAGCAGGAGAGCACAGACCAGTAGTGATTTCACTGTGTGAGCCTGTGTATAAAGGTGCTGTTGACAAAAAGGACTTGTCTCAAGCTCTCTCCAAAAGCTGGACTCTATAATTTGATAAAGATCAAGTGGCAAAGAAACTTCTATTGTTGTCTTTCCTCCCTCTATTTTCTCCTCTTCCCCTCCTCTTCTTTACTTTCTCATAAGGATTATGGAAGAAGGAAAGGAAAATAAAGCTGAAAGGGCATGAAAGATACTCAAGTTACATCCTTCCTGTTTCCAAGGTGCAGGACGAGACGCAAGGCTATGAGCAACTGGTTTGTATACAACAGCACTGATTCAGAATTTCTTTTGCCATCTTACCTTAAGCTAACATGATCTCAGTGTTTGGAAGCATCTATATGGTTCATAATTTTAAAATATCACTTTAGAAGGGGGAGAAGGTGAGAAACAGACATAATTTTGTCCTCTTTTGAAAGCTCAGCTACCTGACAAACACTGAGAGCCAACAAATGTGCATGTTGCCCCATAACGCTAAAGGTGACCAGACTCAGACTTTGATAGAAAAAGAATCATGTCATAATAAAGGAAATAAACAGAAACCCCTATAAACTGTAAGGTTAAAAAAATAGTTTATAAAGACTGTATACAGACTATAAAGAAGTATACAGACTACCTGGCCTCTCCCTTCTTCCCATTATACTGTCTCCATAACTCTGGAGCTGTAGGAAAAGGCATGATAATCATGCTGCAACTTCCAATAAAGACAACTTATTGAAATCCTGTCTTAGTGTACCTACTGTTCTAGGAGAGATTTTGGCACAAACACGTACTCAAAAACCTTCTTTCAGGACTCCACAGCTGTACTTTACACTGACAAGCATTGACTTTAGTCTAAATTGTTCACAGAGCCAAATTATACCCTGGTCAGAGCTAGGGTGTAAATGAAATATGGAAAATTTTGCACGCCTATTTTATCCGTAACTGAGAGCATTTCTGACAGCTCCAAGGATTAAGGATACTTTGTTTCAAGCAGGGGTTTGGAATTTCACTTTTTTAAAGGCTGAGGAAAGCAAGCTCAGAGAAGGGCATAGCAAGCAGCAGGGGACCAAAGCTCCTTTTATCATTATTCTAGAATGAGATAAAGTGAAGAAATGGTCATGAAGACTATCAGGCATTAAATAGCATCCCTGTGTGCAAATCATAAATGTAAACTTTGTTTTACGTAATGGCTTACAGAGGGAAATGGTTCTTTAGGAAGAAAAAACACTGAAAAAGGTGATAGAGAGACACAATGGTATCCTTGCAAGAAATATTAGGGAACAAAGATAAAATTTTTCTTTTGAGAAATATATTTATAATGTGTCCTGGTTCTTTCTTCATTATTGGTAAGCCATACTAGGAACAGAAAAACAATATGTGAAGTCCACAGTGTATAGGCAGCTTTGGATATGTGAGCTTTCTAGAAACTGAAAACTCCATGCACTGCTGAGGAAAGGTCTGAATAATATCGACTCTAATTCTTTGATTTACCACAGAAGGTTTTCAGGCAACTAACTTGGTAATACATCCTTGGCCGGATTTCTGATGGAGATGGTCATTTATAAATGTGCAAAATCTCCCCAGCTCCTCACTGGTCAGGTCACATTTAAAATAATTGCTTCTGCTCCTGACCCATCTGTCTGTAAACACATCAGGCTGACAGCTTGCTTTGCTCGCAACGCCCAATAGGCATGGGGACAGCACCAGGCTCTAACAAAGGCCTAACTTCCTGACTAGCTTTTGGCAAGTCTGTGTGATGCCAAACAAGAGCATTGGTCTGGGTGCTGATGATGCATAGCTTGCAGGTGTAAGAAATGTGAGGGAATGTGATTCTTTTCACACGTGGTAAGATTAGTGTGCTAAAACTGCAAATGGAGTAAACAATCTGTGATTTGTTTAAGGCTGGTCAGTGTCTTTATCAATATCATCAAACGTGTGAATTACTACTACAGCTAGCTAACAGAGATTCTCCTTTGGATCAAGCAGTAGATGACGGGGAGTTTGGAAACAAAGGACAAAGAGAAGCTGAGTTATCTATACAGTGTAACTGTTAGACTGATATCTCACATCCAGGCAAGATGCTTTGGTAAAACCATGGCATATGGGCCATGGCAAAAGCATTAGATTTGCAGTAATATTGCTCCCTTTTTCCTTGAAAAACATTTCTTTGGATTTGGCTGCAGCAACAGTTCACAATTCTCTGGGAAAACAAATTACTTGGAGGGGTAGCTACCCTGGGAGAAACATGAATAACATCAGCACTTTCTTTTCAAGCTTCTTCATGATATCAATACCCACACCAAAATTATTTATATTGAGATTTCATGACTATTTGGGAGAAAACACAAAAGTAACAGAAAATCAGAGATTGCACATGTGAAAAAAAAAGTGATGGTCCCCAAGGATAGAAAGGTTAATACAAAATGAAAACTGGATTGTGTGAATGCCAGTCTCTGTCCACCTCCCAGACTGGTACTGAGGGGGATGTTTTCCCTTAGTCATTCCTATCCCTCTGCAAAGGTGAGCAAGGTGCTGTTAATAACTAAAACTGTCCCTAAGTCTAATTACAAGGAAGGAAATAAAAACAAGGAAGGAAGAAAAAACATGTGAACACAATAAGATGGGAGAATGAAAGAAGAGTTTATGGTTTTTTGCCCCTGGATGTCAGTTCATTACCAGCCCGACACTGTAACTTCAAGGGTCATTTCTCTGCAGTCACTAAAATACCAAAACAAGGGAAAAGCTGAGCATAAACACAAGCAAACCCCCCCAAATCATTACATTCTCAAAAGAATTTTTCCATAAAAGAGGCCTTGTAAAAGAGTCCCCCTAACTCATACAGTGTTCACTGCATTCCCCTGCTAGTGAAAGAACACATTAACAAAGGAATGTCTCCTTGGAAAGACACTGGAAAACAAGATTAGGTACAATATTTGATTTTTAAAAGCTTTACTGTTTTCTAGAGTGGGGGGAAAAAAAAAGTGGTAGGGCAGTGGTAGATATATCTTCCTACACTACTTCAACATATGCGTAGCTTGAGCATGGCTTTTAACTTTGCCTCACTAAAATTGACTGCCTACATATTTTCAAGAAGACTCATTGAAACACAGTTGAACATGTGGTTCAGGGCCAGTTGCAGGACTCAAATGTGGAACTCCTTTCTCATTTCTCATGTCTGTAAGAATTAACATATGAGGTTCCCCTCTGGTAACTGTGCAACTCATCAGAATTCAAATGATGTACATACACCAGTACTCTCACATCAAGAGAGTAGTTAGTTACCTGGGTTTTGTGCAAAATATTCTCACTAATATCAATTAAGCAAATTCACTTACTAAATAGCCATATTTGAAGTCATACCATTGCCCTCCAGACATTCCAGAGACAAAAGAAGTGAAGTTCAGACCAATAAAAGAATCCTTGGACAAGCTACATATTTTAAGCAGCTATTTGCCTGAAAACAGTGCGTATAATGGAAATTGCTAGGTAGCTTCAGTGGTAGCAGAAAGCACTTTGATTATCGAGGAGTAAAAGTACTTCACATTGATTCCAAATAGAAGGTGAAAGTACAAGAGTAGTTTGAAAAATACACCCGTGAACCAGCACGTCAACACAGCTCCTCATAACATGACATATGTGTGAGGTCTCTCTGCTGATATACTCCTTCATAAAAATGAGGTAAAGCCAAAGCCAATCTTTGGTACACAGATCCCGTAAATTCAGACTGAAAACAAAAAGAAACCCAGAATAAACATGCGACTACTGAGTTCTGTAGGGCCGTGTGTACTGAACTAATTCATTTCACAATCCAAGTGAGACTATGCTCCAGGCCAGGGACCTGCCTAGACCATTTTCTCCTGACCTTGAGCATCAACACTTATGGAAAAATCTGTTTAAACAGATAGAAAATATTTCATTTTATATTTTGGGAAGACATAGTCAGATACAAAAGTTCCTGGTTTCTTTAATCCTTGTCAGAGAACAAAGAGCAAGATAAAATGGAACTTAGGGCTTAAGCCAAAATCCTTTGAAATCAATTAGATTCTTTTCATTGATTTCAATGAGTTGTGGATCAGACCACCACTTCCTCAAGGCAGCAATAAGACACTTCCTAGAGAAAGCAGGGGTCCTCAGTTTTGCCATTCATTCATTTTGATCTTTCACTGTTTAATGAATCTCTTCATCCTGCTCTTATTCTCAGCTCTCAGCCAGGCAGGCATTAGCAGTGCATTCACTAAGGCAGTAGATGATCACCAGTACCCATCTTTCAAAAGAGACATACAACTGAGACCACTCAGGGCCATTAAAGATCTCATGGTATTTTGCAAGAGCAAAAATAACAATGCCAGCATCTTGGCCAAATTCCAGCCTCTTTAATTACATTCTGTCCATCTATAGTCCCTCTTTAGTTTCAGCTGGAAAAATTAGCCACCATTTTCCACTATCTTATTAATCTTTTAATGTAGAATTAATTATAACAGAAAGACTATGAGCATAAAATATTGGCACTTACAGCTATCATGAGAATATCATTGCTGTCCATAAAAACCAGAAAATGCACCTCCCTTTTCACAGAAGTGTTCATGATTAGCACAGCAAAAGTAACCATATAACTATTTTTCATTTTTAAAAGAGAAAAGCCAAAACATGCCTGAATTGAAAACAAACAACAACAACAAAAAAAAAACTCTCACAAAAAACTCCAAACAACTTAAACCAAACTAAAATAAAAAACCCCAAACAAACCAGCAACCAAAAAAGCCCAAATATGAACAACACAGTAGTATTTTGACTGATATCTTCCATATAATAACTGCTACCTTTACCAAATATCTTCCCTACTTACCACAGCTTGGGCAAGCTCCCAAATACCATTCAACATCAGCAACGTCCTAGAATTCTTGACCACTGCAATTGTTTATGTGGCTTTTGGAGTTAGAGACAGGGCAATAACCTATCTAACTACCTTGAAGGGATATGGACTAGAAGGACATGTAGTTATTTTTCAGTTTCTCCACTTTAAAAAAAATACCAAAAAGACTAAAAAAAAACCAAACAGAAACCCCCAAAATATAACGTAATCCAGGTTATTGATAATGGGTAAAATAGATGATCATTCTGCTCCTTGAGGACATTAAAAATCTAGACAACATCTTCACATCCTTTCTTAAGAAAAGAAAGACCTTAAATGCTTTTCCTTCCATAATATGGAATGTAAGATATCAGAGGAGACAGTGGTCTGAGAAGATCAGTGGTCTCATCCAGGTGGTACACAATTTTAAGTAACAGTTTGGGATAAAGTTGCAGGATAACTATGTCTCTGTGGAATACAGTCAAAGAGGGTTCAACCATGCAAGCTTGCAACTCACTCACTCTTCCAGCAGATGTGATTGTGATTAAAAGGTTGTTGTTGGCAACAAGTAAAATGAAGAGCACTCCAGAAGGCCCAGAGAGCAATCCATTAACTTCATCAGCCCTAGATTGAGTTCCTATCTCAGTACAGTCTTAGGAAACAGTGAAATTACATTTACCCATCCTAATTATGGGATTCACTGAAAACGTAGGGCAATAGGTAGAGAATTCATAGTAAGAAATAAGGTCATGCTGGTATCTCTCTATAGAAATAATTTGGTCATTTGCAGATCGTATTAGGTCAAGTCATTTGTGGTACTATAATCAAAGCTATGGGCTGGAGAGCTCTGAGTGATGATAAATGACAGGAGATATTTTTCAAGAGTCAAGAGATCTGAAAGGACAGAGAAAAACTAAGGAGGATCTTGCAGTAAGTTCAACTGACCAAAGAGCCACTATTGTTTAGTTGAGCTCAGGGCAATCTTCACGTTATCTGGGCTCTGTTTTGGCTCTTCAGCTGAACTGACAAAGAACTTCATTTGCTAAGACATCTAATAGTGAAAAAGCTGATATTTGGGAATTCCTAGGAAGAAACAATTCATCAATGTCAGGGAATAGCCTAGATGACTTCAGAAACTTTTTCCTTCAGTCTTCATGATAATTTGTGATAAAAAGCACTTTAAAAAGTAAGATATAACAATATCTTATTGGTATTATTTTCTCTCTGAGGTAGCAGTACTACTTTGATAGCAAAGTTCTGTTGCTCAAATCCTGCTCAAACTTGAACCATCCTGGAATTCATCCTATATGTAGTGTTTCTTACCTGGCATTAAGACATAGACTGAGCAACTGAGCATCTGTCTTATTTCTGACATCCTCCTGATGGTGTACTGCTATATGAGCTGCAGTCATCACACACCACATATATGATGTTTCTTAATGAGCCAACTCTAGCTCAGACATGCATATTTCTCTTGAATCCCTGCCATGCATGACTATATTTGTTGAGGCTCAGTGCTGGAGGAAACATGCACAAATAATGGCTGATGATTTCACTAGCTACAGAAAAGATTAGAATCCTGTCTTTATTTCCAAGATTTTTTTTTTTTTTTTTTGCAAAGCAGACATCAATTTACACATGGATTTGCAAGAAAAATTGGAAACCTAATATGTTCAATTCAAAACTTTTTTCAGTGAGATGTAACTTTCATCAAGCGGCCCATAATGTTCACACATCATGCAGAAAATAATTTTTAAAAATAGGGGGAGAAATTCTCTTTGCTAATATAGCAAGGATTTTTAAATGCCCAGAAAATAGTCTGAATATTTTTGTGTTAAATTTTTAGACATTTACCTGCCCAAGTTCTCAGGGTTTGCAAACATAGCTAACTCTGTCATCACTCCTGTGATGAGAATATTCACATTTGTTTTCACTCATTGTTCATGCAAGATGTACAGACAGGAAAAGGTGAAAGTGTGTCCAGAAACTCCTGTAAAACTCTTTATTACACAAACCACTGTTAAATGCATGACTTAAAAAAAAAAAAAAAAAAGGTACATTCCTCATCATATCTTTTACAGATATCTCAATCCTGTAATAAAGACAGACCAAATAGTTTTCAGGCAAGTGTGTGCCCTTTCACCACAGCTACTACTAAGCACTGGGAAACACCTGGTGCTCTCTTACTCATTGATACTGGTTTTTTTCAGCAACTAGTCTTCCTCAATAATTTTCATTGAGCAGGAAGAACTGTTTGAATTTGTATAAAAAAGGCATTCTCTGCAACAGATGTCTCCAAAATCAGCATGCCTTGTCCCATAGATTCCAATTAAAGAGCTTAGAACAGTTACCCCTCCATGGCTCACCCAAACAAGAAATCTCTACCTATCAAATCTAGCTACTAGGTTATAGACAGAGAAAACAAATCTAGCAGCTTAATCTAATTTATGAACCTACATAATTACAAATAATTGAATCAAGCTAAAAGGAGAAAATCCAAATGAATGACAGTGTGCAGATCAATTCCCAAGTAAAGCAGTACACACCCAATGGTTTACCACAAATTAAATTTGACTGGAAAAAAACTCTAAAAAAAATTACTCTTCTGGCAAGAAATAGAAGTGATGATGTAGCACATCCTATGAGCCCATGATTAATTGCTAAAAAAAACCCCTTTACATATTAATAACTTTCTTTTTTTGATTCTCTTGAAACGTGCTTGGTTTTTGAAAACAGAGATGTTTTCAATGCAGTAATAAAAATAATAATAAAGAAAAAAAAGTGGTCCTCACCAAGGAAAGTATATTTCATAATTAAAAAACCAGCTTTAGCTTCATTTCTACTGCGGGGGTCAGCCTGGATGACACAATGGCCATTTCTGGCTGGACTATCTACAAATACGTAATTGGAGTGTAAATTATTTTCACTATATAAATAGCTCCTGATGATATCACAATTTGTAAATAGTGCAGTTTGTTTTCCCAGAAGCAGCTTTGTGCTAGCTGACAGCTCTGAAAAGTTTCTGCATTTGATTATGCCATTTTCCTCTTTATAGCTCAATAAGAAAACACATGCCATGTGCCCGGTATGAACTGGGTCTGCTTTTCCAAATGCTCTGTTACATCCATGACACATAGGCACCTTTAACACCCTTGGCTGGGAAAGTAAGCTGCTTGCACATATACTTACTATTTTTAAGTCTTTATTTCTATGTAGCTCCTATAGTGTATTTCACAGCTGGCTGATCAAACACACTAGAATTATTTGGAATTCCTTAGTGCTCCTTAACAGTCAATTAAACTGAAAATAGAAATGACCATATGTGGTCAGGTGCATCTCTGCTACTGTATTACTCACACTGTTGCCAGTACAATATTTAAAGCACACGCTGGTGCAGCTGTGCTAATGGTTTTCCAAACTTCACTACTCAAACTCGCCCTAGAGAAGC
Source organism: Acropternis orthonyx (assembly GCA_035583155.1). NCBI lineage: Eukaryota > Metazoa > Chordata > Aves > Passeriformes > Rhinocryptidae > Acropternis > Acropternis orthonyx. The sequence goes on from JAWWEU010000163.1 coordinate 18,190,653, forward strand.
CTTAACAATGCATCTGTTTACTAAGACTTTTCCATTAACCTTTCTAATATCATGGCATCTTTCTAACTTGTGTAATGATTATTATAACAGTATGCTGTATAGTCTACACCTGAAGATTTTTAAATGCACACAGAAAGTATTCTAGCAACCTTCTATCCTTCTCAAATAGTAAAATGGTATTAACAAATGGCTTGGAAGCAGAATATCTTCCTATTCTCTGTACAGAAGTTGAAGTTAAATGCATCACAGAAAAGGCTGGAAAATCCTGTGCTGAGACACTCCAGAAGCTGGCACAACATATGGCGAGATGAAATGGGGTGAGTCTCTGGGGTAATGTGGTCCCTCAGAGAGAAATCATCTTCTGTTACCTTGTAAAAATTGCCTTTTCTTGAAAGACTATAGAGACTGTTGTATCTACCTCCCTTCATCCTCAAGAAGAAACAAAACTGTTACTACTTCCCTGTCTGTTCCTTAGGCAAGAATATACAAGAACAAGAGCTTACCAAGGAGCCAAACAGAAGGGAGGGCTTTTTACAGAAGGAATGGTAAGATAATATACATCCATATATAGTACTACATTCAGTATAAACATTTTCTTCCTTGTGCCTATAGAGCAAGAAGGGAGAAGGAAAAAAGATACATAGTATTTATCTACTAATGTGTATATTTTTAAAGTGAAGCGCAGTTATAGGAAAGTCTTCTAGAAATTATATTTTCTCTCTATTTTATGTAGCAGTTTTTGGAGAAATGTCTGTAGAGTCCAGCTGAGTTAGATCTTACCCAATTCTCTAAGAGTTGCCACAGGAAAGAAATGGAAGCACCTAGGCTGACAAAACTGCACAAAATCAAGTAGGGTGATTTCTGGGAAAGAGACCACTGGTCATGGAAACCTGCCTCATCCAGAGGGAGAAGCAATGAGCCCAGGAGGAGGGAGAAAGCAGCAGTTTCAGATTCAAACTCTAGATCAAGAACCCCAGGGAGCACCTTCCTCCACACACATTGTAGGGGCAGCAGGCCTGCCAGAAGGAGAGAGGAAACTGTCCCAGGTCTCAGTTACAGGAGTGAGAACCGTGGCTCAGCAAAGGAAAACAGCTGAAATGAGGACTACAGCTATGATGTATCAGTTCGAAGTTCCACATTTCTGCACTGAAACTGCTACTGTTGAAAAGTCATATTAGATTTACTTATCGACACATGAAAGTCTTGTTAAGGTTAATGAGAATTCCTGTTAGATAGGTGATAACAGACTTTTTCATTATTATTACAGAACCAAAATTTTTTCCCACGTTTCAGGATTAGAAAGCAGTAGGTGTCCTGAATTCTAGGTCTCTGAAAAGCCCCATGAGAAGTTCATATATTTAGATCAGCAGCAATGTGGAAGTCTTCAGCTAACCATATTTTGATCTTAACTGCAACACAGATTAATTAGAAATACAATAAAAATAGCCTGTTTGAGGAGAGGATGAGGCACTGAGCCAATAGACTTCTCACAACTTTTTTTTTTTTTTTATTTTCATATTGTATGTACCTTATATTTAGATCCAGATTTTTTTCTAGATTTTTTAAGCTACAATATCAAATGGCATTTATCTAGGCATTTTAAAATCATGACAAGATAAAAGCCAATCTTTCAGTAATCAGTATGCAGAGAAGAAGAGAAGCAGTAGTAAAGCAGTTGCTGCATGTTTGCTGACAAAATATTTAATCCAAACATTTAATTTCAATCTGCCACTGTTCTCAGTTGGTATAATTACGTTAAGCAAATATCATGTAGGAAGGAACAGAAAATAGTCTCAGCTACTGAAATGTAAATAATAAAACATAATCATAATCAAATGTTTAAAGCCATATAATTCCATTCTAGGATCGTTTCGTGTGGACTATTTTAAATGTTTAAGTGATTTTAAATTATTTCAGACATAATGGCCTATGATTCTGTCTATATTGGGAAGCAGTGCAAAAGATTTAATTCTCTCATCTGTTCATACACATCATACTTCAAAGGTACTACAGGGAAATTGCACCGCAGTCCATGGAAAATTGTAGACTTCTGCTTTTCACGTCAATGAACATTAAAATCAACACAAACTTAAGGCTGTTCATCACAAATTCATGTCGTTTTTAGCCCAATTAATATGAAAAACATGTATCACTCTTTTAAGCTTACTTGCAACCTGATTATCTCAGACATAGAGTGAAAGAGTCTCCAATTTTTAGGATAAAAATTTTGGAGCAAATGCTCTATTTTCTGGAAAATCAGGGATGTAAAATACCACTCCAGTCAAAAGCCGCTTTGATTTTCTACAATAAATTAATCAATCCATCACGAGTCTTATGGCCCTACAAAGTGCTAAGAGTGTAAATAAGGTGGATTTCATTGATGACTAATTCTTTTCTTGTGGTTTTCCACATTCTTGGCTCTATTACAATACTTGTCTATAGCCCTGATGGGATTTTAGACTCTGTTCTAGACATTATGTAGGCATGTAATACTTAGATGCAATTTACAGCTGCAAACCAGATGTATGCATCATTCAAAAGAAAACAACAACAAAAAATAAAGGAAAAAAAGTTGCTCTTTATTCTCTGGTGAGTAAAATTTACTTTCGTGCAGAGGATCATCACAAAGGAGAAGAACTCAAGTCTCATTTAAACTCTGATGTGCAGATTAATTGGGCAAATTGTAATTATTTTAACTACAAGGGGTTTAGATTGTTTTGCATTTTGCAAAAAAAAAATAAATAAAAAATCAGTTAGTCACATGTGTCCCAATCATATGAGGAAAATAACTACAAGGCTGTGAAGGGGCCATGGTAAAAAATAGAAGCAGCTTTGTTTGCTGAAACTAATTGAGTGAAATTTATTTATTTTTGCAAAGGTCTGTACTACACTATAAAGTTTGATCCTCAAAGTAATTTGCCTTCACCTTTTCCTTTTCAAAGACTTTGTCTAGAACAGAAACAGGTAAGAAGGTTAATGTGGAATATAGGAGACCATTGGAAATCCTTCATTCCAATCCTTCAGCAGCTCAGGTCAGTCCATAGCACTTGCATGTGCTTGCAGGCCGGGTTCAGGGAGCCAAGCTCAAAGCTTGTGCTGCCAGTTCCCAGCCACACCACCAGTCTCGCAGTTCACCTAGACACACAGCACCCTTTGCATGTATAGGAGGTGAGAAAGAAAACATTTCCAGTTGTGACAGTGAGAGGGAGGCATTTTTGTTTGTTTCTTCATATATAACAAAAGCACAAGTTCATTTCAAAGCAAAAAGATATACATCCTTGATTTGTTACTTATGAAGTGCATGAGCAGATGTGATAATCCAAAGCAGAGAGGTTATCCAGACTAACTAGATATGATAAGGAAATCAGAAACAACCCAGAAAAGGGAAAAAAAAAAAAAAAAAAAAAAAAAAAAGAGAAGAAGAAGAGATGTTGTAAAGTGAACTAAGCAGGATCCAAAGATACTCTCAGTGTCATGTAATCTCTGAGATAATTACAATAATATTTCTCTGAAGTGAAGTTACAATTTTGTTTACTTCTTAGGCAGACTCGCCTGTATTACAGGTCAAGCATATATGTCAAAACCGGCTGGCTTTTCAGCAGTGATTGCTGTTACTTACCGGGTTTGTTTACATGGCTAACCAGGTAGCGCTCCCCTCTCCTCCCTCGCCCGCGTCCCAAATCCAAGCGGTGCGCCGGGCAGGGAAGGCGCAGCTGACAATGGCAGGCAGAGGCTTTATTTATTGCTCCCAGCGGGGGGCCGATGCCGCAGCTTCTTTACAACCATCAACACCCTGGGGCTTTTTAGTTCCACATATAAGACAAGGAAGATAGGGGATGGCAACTAACCTCAAGGGATTAGGTACCTGAATCCTATCCCAACTACTAGCAGACTCCAGCTGTGTTTAAATGTTTTTTGAAGAATTTCTGATGTTCAGTGGTTGCTGATTACTTCCAGATTTTAGTTCTACGCCAGTGGAGCTCTGCTACAAAGAGTTTAGCGGTTGTTGTTAAAAATTGCAATTGCACCAAAGAAATGTCTTCTTTAAAACCAGTTTCAAAAACACTACAATGCTGTTTAAAAGAAAAAAAGTCGCACCAAACCTCCAGGATCTTCACAGTGAAAGAAAAATCCAGAGATGGAGGGGGGGAAAGGAAGAGAGTGAGTAGAGAAGACAACCAGGATAATATTAGCTTTAAGGCCTTCTCAAATTTTCCTTTAAATGCTATGGTGATATTTTAATCTTCAGAGTGATGATTTAGATAAATGTTCTATTGATGACATTTCCTTTCTGAGGAGTTTACTTAATTCAAGCTTCAATCTGAGGCATGTCTGGACCTTTCTGCCATTATTACATGTCAACATAAGAGAATGTGTATATTTGTATATATCTTTTAATTAAGTTAGATAATATTCAATATAAATATTATAAAATTAAATACAAAGTTGGGAGGTTTTAATACAAAAAGCCCCCACATATTTTGTTTTCAGCTACATACATCTTTCTAGTAAAACAGAGGATTTTACCTGAAGGTAAATTTGGTGAATATGAGCTACTTAGTCTAGAAAACCACCACTAACTTGTCATTTGAGTTTTCTTCAGCTTCCTAGGGAATGAAAAGTATAGTCACCACATTTATATCTAAATACTTCACTGTTTCATCAACAAAGGAGGCACGTTAAGGAGAGAAAAACCTTCAAAGAAATAGCATAATTTGTATAAACTATCTTGTGTATATTTCTCTACTGAATTTAAGACAAGTTTTGAACACAACTCAGTGAAAGACAAACTGTTTGCTTTGTAAGGTTTTTTGTTTGTTTGTTTCCAGGTATGTACATAATTTTAAATAACAGTCAAGGCTGGAACAGACATTTTTAGTAGTAGAAGAATTTAGAATAATTATTCTTTCCATCAACTTTTTTTTTAATATGAAAGTGTAAAATTTTTAATTCATTGAGTCTCTTCCCATAAAGAAGAAAAGGGGAAGAAAATAGGGGAGAACAAGAAACAGGGAATGAATAAAAGAGAGAAACTAATGGAAGATTTTACAATATTATGCTACACTTAAGCAACTGTGAAGGTCCTTAAAATCTTGGTAGTAAGACTAAATCACACAAAATAAAAATCACTTTGTCTCCAGAAGTGCTTACCACATTTAGACATTATTCACATAGCAGAGTTCAGTTCTAAGTTTTGCAAATATGCAAATGCAAAGCAATACAGGAGCTTACATCTTTTTATCAAGCTCCAAGACACTACAAAAATTAATTACTTGAGCAGGCCATAGCCCAAGAAGCAAAAGCCAGATACTAAGGCATACTCACATAGTACAAACCAGACAACATGTCTGTTTCATGGCACTGAGGTTTTTGGCAGTACAAATTCAACATGGGAATAGATTTCAAATCTTTTCAGAGCTAAAATGGATCTGAACCTGGATGTACAGACTCCTGATGCATCACCAGCACTGTTATCTTATTACATGTATATTCATTAGAGAGGAGTTGTTCTGATTCTGCATGAAATAATTTTCTGATGGCGAGCTGTATTTGTAGCACTGACCCTTGGCAGCACGCAACATACCACAGCCAGCATTGTCCAAGAAGGGATTATTTCATTCCACTACATCATATCACAACTGACTGTACCTCGTAGTACAAATGCAACCTTGTCATTGCAATTTGTCACACTTTTTTGTGTGCATTATAGTTCACTGAAGTTTCATCTCCTGCACTGAATAGCCCACTGCCATATGACACATGATGCTATAAATGAAAAAGGCAAGATTGCAACAAGGGAGATATTGGTCACAGGTTCCCTTACAGAGCTGGCTCTTTCCCAGATCACACATGTTCTGGAACTGCTTCCAGCTCAAGTAGGGAACACTTTCGCTGCCACCATCATATGTCTACTGGCCTGTTTGCAAATGTGCAGTGCTTTACTATATCATTGGACAGCTTAGCAGCAGTTGCACATAAAACAACCAGTGTCAACACCGTTGCTTAGTTATCCAGGAAGCCAAAGTACAATTGAAAACAATAAAAATCTGTATTCACGTTCTCATTCATCCTTATCCACCCTTTTCTTCCAATTAAAATCACCCCTATGGTATCAAAAAATGTAAAGACAGAAATGAGAAGTCAGGAATAGTTAGGCCTGGTCAGCTAGGAAATGGCTGGGAGAGGGCACACAACACAGTGTGAGGGCACACCTCCTTTCAGGGTCTGCATTCAAGCCTTGCCCTGCAGTCAGGGTGAAACTCCAGCCTCCACCATGCATTGAGTCAAATTATAACTGTGCTGGGGGATGGCTGTTTGACTGGGACTCAGTTCCTAGTTCGTACTGTAGATGTATATTAAAAGACCGTAAAAACAACCTACAGCAAGACAAGTGGTGGAGATATAGGGCTTCCTTGGGATTTTCCCAAATCATTGAGTCTCCCATCCTACCACTGTCTCATGCCATAATACCCGATGCTAAGCAGCTGCATTGCCTTGACCACTGTTTTTCACAATGGAGATCACTCTCATTGTTCCCATATATGTTGTCTCTGTTTCATCCATCCCTTGTGTACAAGTGCAAACCTTAGACTTACACCGCAGGTTTTCCCGTGCAGTGATTGTCTTTGTTATACGTTTGTAAAGTGCTTAACTCAGAAGAGTCCATGGCCTATATATGCTATTGTTATAAAATGATAATAGGATACAGACTACTTAGAGGGAAGTGCATGAATTTTTCAAACAGGTATGTGCAAATCAGGAAAAAAACCCACAACAGTGAAAAATTCTTGATGGTTAGCAGAGTAAATGAAATACATGAGTGGGCAATTGCTTATTGTATTGTTTTATATCATTGTGAGAAATCTTTTAACAAGCTTCCCCACTCAAGAATTATTTACATCTGTTAAGGTGGAAGCACTAACTCAGTAGTTTCAATTTTGTGTAGGAAATAAAACAATTGAGCCAGCACAGCAAAACAATGCACAGCAGGAAAACATTTTAGATGAAACTGAAGTGTAATTCCTGCTATTCTAACATATCTAATGAATGCATTTTAATACAGCAACACAATAGAGATTGAGAATTCTTGAATTGCATTCACACAGAAAATGTTTTCCTGTAAATAATTTTATTCATGTCCTATTGTTTCTGATTTTCTAGCAAAACAAAAGTTTTATAATACATTTAGCACTACACAGTAAAATATTAAAGGATTTCTATTGCTCTTAACAAGTCCAACAGGTGCCTTCTCTTGGTGAAAACATTCTTTCTAATCCTTAATATAAATGCAGGGTATTTCAGGTTCACACCAACCTACTTGGCAAATTTCACAACACCCTTTCTATACAGAATACTTTCCAAAAGCTGAATTTCAGCTCGTTGTCAAAGATGGACATGGTACAATAACTCATAAAAGAACTACATAAATCCTCTGAGTGATACAGCTAATTTTAACCCACTTGCCAAATTTTACACTACATACCCCATGCCCTGCCTGCATAGTTCTCTCCACTTCTTGACAAATTCAGAGTCTTGAGCTAATCACTTTACAGTTGTCTCTGCATCCATCACACAGCCAGGCTGCAAAGGACTTGTCAGGGCGCTGTTTTCCAGCTTCATTCTGCTTGCTTTTAAGTTAGTAGCAGCACTTTACAACAGATGAACATCAATTAATAGTAAATTACAACAGGATTCATGCAGGATCATATATTACAACCTCCTTGATGCCAAAACCTTTCACAATGATGAATACTGATGGAGTGAATACCAAACACAACTTATAATGATTTTGCCATTTCCTGAAAAGTGTTGCCAATCTACCTTTGATTCCAAAGAGGTTGCATATCTTTATCTGTTTGAAAATATGAACTTTTGCTCATGAGATCTATACAAAGGCTCTTTCATGTAGGTCAAAGGATGCTTCCCCCATGCCCATTTAATATGTTTTCTGTGAAGTTTGGCATGCTGCCCTTAGGGCCATGCACATGCTGGCGATTTGCATGCAAGTTACACAGCAAGTTCTTCGCCCCCCTCCCCCCCCCCCCCCCCCCCCCCCGCCATCATAATATCTACAGTTCCATCTGCCCTGTAATGAAACTGTGTACCTCCATCTATTTTCCAAGCATTTTTAAGTGTCACACATACAGTAAATCACTGCTTTATGAATAGGCCCCTAAGACAAGGACACAGTTTACAAGGAACTTAGCATTTAAGCTATTTTCATTTTGACAATGACTGACACGTCTCTCAGAGAGTATTATATATTTAGAGTACTTTTGTAGGTGCTGTACTTAAGAAACATGTCTCGTCAATTGGATGAACTACTGAACTAAATCTTAAATGTTTAAAGAAGGGTCAAAAAGGCACTCTGCTATGAAAGTGTGCAACCTACACCTGACTAATATCAAAGCAGAAATCCATGCAATGAATAATTTTTGCAAGTTTTCTTTCTATTTAAAGAAAAAAATCTTATACTTTATCTCTGAATATTTGTCAGACGTGGAACTGAAGTCTGAACAAAGTAAAAGCCAAACTCCAAATAAAATAAAAAAAGAAAAGAAAAGAAAAGAAAAGAAAAGAAAAGAAAAGAAAAGAAAAGAAAAGAAAAGAAAAGAAAAGAAAAGAAAAAAGAAAAGAAAAACCAAACACAGTACACTATGTTCTTCATAAACTTCATGCGAATTTCCTCAATACATGTGTCTCCTTTTATACAACAGATCAAGGAAGCCTAGAATCCAATTTCAAATCAAATAACCTCCATATCGATGTGTGGTGTGGTTGACAGCACACTCTTATCAACTCTGTGTTTTCTGGTGGGTAATGTGAACAATATAAGTTAGAGTAGCCATTTGGCAGAACACTGCTACAGTCAAATTGAAATAGCCTTTAGTGCCTTGGTTAAAATGAAGAGCCCTAATGTATGCTTGTCATTTGATGAAAAATAGTGTCTTTAAATTAAGAAAAAGAATCTCCCATGAAAATGCGACACAGCACAATGACACAGATGTCAGAATCTTATTTAAAACTGTAAAGGCACAGTGCAGCACAGAGGCACAATTTGTTAGGAAACACAAGATCATGTGCCAGTGACCAAAGATTTGCTGCTGGATTCTTGTCATAGAGGTAGCAAGAAAATGTGAGTTACCTACAGATAATTGCTCATTCCTCAAGGGAAGTGACACCTTTAAACTGATATCACAATACAGAACAAAGATAGATCTCACAAAAAGATGTAACAACCATACTTGAACACATGATACAGGTAGAGTAGCTGATGTAACATTCTACATTTACAAAAAGTACAGGGGGAGTTTTTTAAGCACTGAGATGTATCTACTTGTCTGTATAAATGAGTTAGTTAATATGAACAAAAAATCCTACCAAAAATAAAAGAATGAGATTTAGAAACCACTGAAGGTCATGGAAAAAATTTCCACTTACATCAACAGATTCTTTGAAATGTCCAGGTATTTCACTCAAATAAATCACATAGCTAAATCAGAGCCCTGAAACACCAGTCTTAAATAAGAACCTTCGTGGTATCAAGGAACTGAAACCATGTCTTTCCCTAAACAAGCAGCATACTGGACTGTTACCACCAGGAGCTCAGCTAGTAGGTTGAGTACAGCAATTCCTCCCCTTTCCTGGGTACTTGTGAGGGCACACCTGAGCAATACACTCAGCTTTGGCTCTCCAGTTTCACCAAGTCTTTGCTTCACAGTCTTTGCTGGTGAATTTGACCGAGTCCAGCAGAGGCCACCAACACAAGCAGGGAGTTGGACCACATGGCCCCATTTGTTCAGCCTGGAGAGGAGGTGGTTTTGGGGGAACCTCACAGCATCTCCCTGTGCCAGTGTTGAGGTTATCTGGTTCTAAAGTCAGGTTCCTCACTGAGGTAATGCAGGAGGAGAAGAATCAAGTGCCATGGATTAAATCAGGAGACCAGAAACAAGGGAAATAAAAATCCCTAAAAGGATAGTTAGGGACTGGAATCAATTTCACAGAGAAATTATGGAATATCTTTCTTTGGGGAGTTTCATGGCCCAACTGACTGAAGCCCCACAGCTGATATTGCTTCTATTCCAAGCAGACTAGATGATCTCCTGAGGACTCACCCAGACTGATCTAAATAAGGAGCAGAGCAACACAGAGATGGTTGTCTTCTATTATGTGACCGAAGACACATTAGGGAAACTACAGCTATAAAACCAAATAGCAGCTGCTTGTTTTGTTTAAGAATGAGCATTCATTGCTGAAATTTATAAATCCTTTAAGACATTTGTATGTTAAATACTTGTGCTTTCCGCTTTGCTAACAGTGCTGGTATCAGAAGGGATGAAATTTGAAAATCTCTGTTAATTTAGTGAAAATCTGTGTTAATTCAATGCCATATGGCAATGGGCATTCATCCAAGAAACTCACATCTCAACAAATCATTCGAAGGGCTTCCCAGATTTGAAGGTTCAGTGAAGAATCCAGTTGAATGATTGCTTAAAGACTCAATAACAAAGAGTGCAAGAAGTAAATGAACCTCTCACAGGTCCTGCCTCCTTGTCTTTGCTTTGTGAAAGGTTGTCCCTCACTTCCAATAGCAACACCAACTCCAGAAGTCTTTGCAAAAGGAGCTGAACAACAGTACCCAACACTACTAGGAGAAATGAATGTTAACTGCCAGGAACAATCAGAAGAGGAAGAATTTGAAGGAAGAATGAATGTTGCACAGTGTAAAATAGTATTTTATATGGTCTAAATGCTAGGTAAAGTTTTTTCAGTTATTAATATCAACCAATAAAAGAGGCCATCAATGTCATATTGGAACTAGACATGATTTAAGGGACAACTAAGAACAGTATGACGTTACCTTGCTTAAACTTGACCAGGGAAAAGTAAAAGGAAGCTGTTTAAAATCACATGAGCTAAACATAAGTTGGTGGGCACATATGCACAAGATAAAGATAGAGTAAATCAAAAAAACTTGTGGGTCTTTATTCACATCAGTAATTCTGTCACTCTATGGTGAATCTGACTAGAAAGTCTAACTGGAAGCAAAAATAAAAATAAAAATAAAAAAAAAGATACTGATCATATCAAAGCTGTAAAGGTACTATTTTTGTTAACATATCAGAGTAACCAAAAAATCTCAAACCTTCCAGATTCAGACTTCAGGAACAGCAAATATGGTCTGACTGGATGTAATGGATTAACCAGCATGTGAAAAATCTCTTCTTTATGCACCTGAAGGATAATAACTCTAATTAAGCCATTTCACAACAAAGTAATTCCCTCTGTATAAGTGGTTTTGGCAAAGATATGGTATTATTTTGTTTCCATTACAATATTTTAGAATTCTGGTTCTTGACTCCATGCTTGAAATGTATGGATATTTTAAAAACTTGTCAGACTTTTCAGAATTCATGTTTTTGTTTAAGTCTCTATAAGTATTACTGATGAAGATTTTTATCTGAATCAGTTTGTTCGTTACTAAGTGCTAAAAGACATTAGAGATGAAATATGTCTGTGTTCATTGGTAAAAGTATTCTGTTCTGTTCACAGTTAACTCACTAAAAGAATTGCATCAGATCAAGTTAATACAGGATGGGAAATCTCCAAAGAAAGGCCTCTTTGAAAAGTGGTGTTGGTAAGAAAGTACAAAACATTTTTGTCTTCAGAGATAGTAGTGAATCAGTATCTGGCAGAATACTGATTGCTTGAATACATTGTCACAACACCTAAAACTAAGGTTCTGGCCCTTTATCAAAATAAAATATCCTATAGATCTTTTCCTAATAATAGGAGAGTATGAATTGTTTCCTGACTAGATTACAGACACAGAACATTTAATTAAATATAAGCCACAATGTATCACTGTATACCTTACATACGTAGAATTTATATATGGACCAATATTTTGTTATATAACTAAATCTAATTCTCATTGAAAAAAGTGAACTTCTTCATACTGATTTCAGTGATAGCATGACCTGTTCATCTGACAAACTTAGTACATATATCCCCTAGGCCTCCTCTTTAGCAGAATAATACAAATAGCAATAGTAAAATAGAGAATTAATTATTACGCAGTTACTTCATCTATATATTAGAATTAAGTGAAATAATTGTGATTTTATCTACTCTCTTTTTTTCCAACTTAGAATCAAAATTTAGAAAGTATTTTTGAATATGAATGAAAATTCAAAGTAAGATAATATAAAAATTAGTAAGAAAACAGAGTGAACTCTTTTGCAATATATATACCAGCAAAGCTTCAAAATGTTTATTAATATAAAAATATTACAGACAAGGACTATGGCTGCAAAATTATCTACTTCATATTCAGTGTTAATAAAAACAATTAAAAGTAAAGGACAATGGGAAGCATCAAAAGAAAAAAAGACACTTCTATTTATTTATCAAAAAATAACGCACAAAGATTTTCCTTTGAGAAAGAAAATCCATACTAGAAATTCTCTCAAAAGAGAAAAACCTCATTACAAATTAAAAATATTATAACAGAATATAATTTTTTTACAGGGCATAGGAAGCAACATTACTGGGTTGATAATTATTATTTAGCATGTTAATGAAAAGTAACATTGAAAAATATTTGATATATTGAATTCACTGGGAGTTAGATATTTAAATACCTTTCAAAAGTAGCAATAAATATAGTGATTATATCAGCAAGTGCTCTTATAGCAGGGGGAGGGGAACGAGGAAGAAGAGGGGAAAACTCCAAACCTTGCTTTCTTTGTAGTGTTTCCTTAAATTGTCTTAGCATAAATTGCAAGTTGAATTCAAATAGATCATATTGGTAATTCAGACAAGAGAAAAAAAAAATCATACTTGTGTGGTCTTGGTAGTGGGCAAAGCTTAGGGGAGTGTACAGCACTGCAAGTGAAGCAATCACATATTACCTAGAAGATTCTCGTCTTTCAGGCTGTGTGAGGTACATGGGAAATTCTATTACAGAGCTTGCATCTCCATCATTTATTATCTACAGAGACAGACTGGCATTTCTTGCAATTGGGGAAAAAATACTGTGTGGATAACAACTCAATTATGTCTTAAAATTAAGTTGGAGTTAAAAGTTTGTACACTGTATAGCTCATCCAAGTATTTTCTCAGAGTCTCCTTGCTCTGAGAAAGCAAATTGGGAAAGAATATTGTGAACCAGAATGTAAATAAATATGAGAAATATTAATTAAGCTTAAAGATACACTGCGTATTTTAAAATACATTTAGTCATTAAACATCTTCCCTAGTAGAGAATCAAATATGAGATTTCACTAAGACATTGGGACAACAGAGACCTGACAGAGGGAGTTTCAGAAGAGGATGTCTTGTGCATCTGAGTCATGTAGTTTTCAAGCAGCACCTGTTCCTTTCTTAATTACTTGTTCCAGAATAGCAATCACAGAAACTTGATCATTTTATCATGGAAAAATTAGTGTAGTCTTACTAACTGGAGCTATACAAAAAGTTTTGGTTTAATTTGGTACTTTTTTCTTTTAATATTTAAAGGGATAATGTGAGGTTTAATTTTTTAAAAAATATTATATTTACTTTCTGTTATAAAAACAGTAGCTCCTGGTCTTCCTGAAAAAAATTTTCGCCATATGCAGGAGCAACACGCAGCTTCTAGGTCAGCTAGAAGTACTGTTGCATCATCTAAATGTGATTAAAAAAACCCACGTTTTTAAGAATTTAGCATTCTGCACAACTGCTTTGTACCCTGCTGCCAGCAGGGCCAGATTTCAGCAGAGATCATTCTCATGGGGATCCATCAAAGGAAGATCCCAAATGACTGAATAACTGCCGCTGTTCTGATGCCACTGCTAACACCATGGGCAAAGGCTGAACCAGCTTATTCTGAATTCTAAAAACTGTTGAAATGCCACAGAACTGGTTCATGTCCTGACACATAGCAGAGACAGCAACTGTACTTTGCTACTGCAAAGTTTCATTTTGGCTGTGCGTTATTCACTTTGTGTTCTGTACTTTGATTAATCATGGATGTGTTAATAAGTGCTAAATGAAATTGTTCTTTTTGGGGCCACATATCCCTTCCTGGCATTGGAGAGGGAGGTCTGTCAGCAACAAGTACCTGCAAGAGTTGACGTTCTTTGCACTGCCTCTCTCTCCCTAAAACTTGTGAATGGGCAGGCAGACAGCATCACTCCTCAAAACAGCAGCTTGAAGTCCTGGTTCATCACTGGCTATTCCACCAACAGTAAATCTGCTGCCTGCACTGTTCTTCTCTGATGTCTTCATACAGGGAGGGCAAGGACAGGGCTATACTGGGGGAAAAAGAGAGCAGACAGTCTTGCCTCCATATTCCTAGGGAACATGCAGATCTGAGCTCAAAACTTGTAAAGCACTCCAGCAGAAATAGGTGATCTTCAGCAATGAGTAAAAGCATTCTACATTCCCTGCTGGACTCTTAATTCCTGGTTACTGCGTAGCCAAGCTTGTTTATTAACATGTCAACTGGTTGATTCCACACTCCAGTTACTTGTCGTTAGTGAGAGGCTAAGATTAAAGACTAGGGATTTGAGCGGCTGTGATTTGGTGTTTCACTTTTGTAGGTTTTCGTGGGTGGTTTGAGGGGAGTTTTTTGTTTTGTTTAGTTTTTTTTGGTTTTGTTTGGGGGTTGTGTTTTTTTGTTTTTTTTCTGAAGGGGTGGTGGTGATGTTTGTTTTTAGCTATGGAAAGGTTTGAAAAGCTAAATGAAACGTGACATGCTTACTAGAGTAACTTTGATTTAGGCAGCAAGGAAGCGTGAGAAGACTGTATCTTCGATACCATTGTGTGCTTTCTGTTTGTCTTTGGCAATAAGCAAACCAAAAAGATAAAATGTAGTTGCAATACCTGAAAGGAAAACTATGAATAGAGAAATTACCATACCAGTGGAAATGATCTGCTCTCACATTGTGAGACCAGCTGTTCTAGCCTTCATCATTTGTACGTTTGCTGTATGAAGGGTGAATATACCCCATTACTGGAGCTGTGCACAACCTACCCTGACCTAAATGCCAAGAAATAAGCAAGTGAGAGTGAAGCATCAGTGGCAAATTGGAATCTAAGGCCTTTTGTGCTTGTTAAATGGTGGAATGATTATAATTGGAAAAAGTGATGTGCATTAGTTCTGAGTGAATGTACAAGAAATGACAAGCGTGTAACTTAATGATTACTTCACAACACCCAGGACTGCCTTCTAGTCTTGCACCAAGAGGCTGAGCCCTACAGCAGAGAAAACTACATGTCTTCTCCTGCTATTCATGGGCAGCCTCCACAGGTCACATGGAAATAACCCTGAAGTGATAAGTCTTGGTTTAGGAAGTTGGCTGCTTAAGCTTGTATAAGTCATTGTGACAGAGTATTTTTTTCCTCTCTCTGTCTGTATTAGTAGCAACTGAGCAGAGTCCAGCTTTAAATGAAAACATACACTCCTTGTTTATTCTCACAGGTAGCAAGCATATTTGCAATGAACATCTGTAAGACTTGCTTGTCTACACATCGTTTCTGATATATTATTTTTCAAAGTTTCATTCTGTAGGTCACCATGATGGTAGCAAAAAAAAAGGAAAAAAAAATCAAACAAACAAACAAACAAAAAAAACAACACAGGAAAAAGTTAGTCCAAACATACTAATGAATTATTTCAAGTGAATAAGAAAATTAATAACTGCAGATTAATTAAACCTCTTTTTACAGCTGGCAGAAATTATTTCCCAGGATATGAGAAATTCAGTACAATTAATTCTTCTTCATGTTAAAATAATGCCTGTCTAGGAAAAGTGTTGCCAAGCATTTCCTGGATGATAGGCATGTGCTTTATGGCAGCCTCATATAAAGATTCAGGGTTAAATGCTCAATGAAAATGTATAGTACATAAATCTACACACAGAAGTGGCAGGCAGAGTGTCAAGAAGCAATCATCTCCAAAGTCAGTTTACCCTCACAACAGGGGCCTTGTCATGGTCAGAGTTAAACAGGCTGTGGATAGGACTGAACTTCTGTCTGCATGAAACAGTCAGAACCGAGGAGTTTACCAGGAAATTGGAACTTCACAATTAAGCAATATAATTAAACAAACTGATTCTAGCTACTTTTCACAGGGAAGCATTTTAAGCTCTTGAAAAGCAGTATTCCCAAAAGCATTGCACAGAAAATTTTTCTGATGTTTATACGTCACTTTCATTATGCTGTCTTTTAAACTGGAAGAATTCCCATCTTCTGAAAGAATTAAGACCTGTTTTTTTCATAAATGAAAAGCTGCAATCCCTTTCTACATCACTAGGTAAGATCCATTGGAAAATGCTACAGAAGCTTAGCTGAGGAAGTATTTCTTTGGCATATTATGATGATAGAGACCTCAATATTAAACAACAACAACAAAGTAAAATATGATCTTAAAAAAATTAAGTTAGTAATACAATTTTCCTACTCTTTTTTAATACAGATATTGAAGCTGTCGTAAGTCAAGAGGTAGCCAAATACTGTAGACAAAATAAGCCAGAAACTGAATGCTTGGTACAAGTAACACATGCAACAAGAGTCCCTAAGCCTTAGGTCCCAAACAGGGACTTAGGACAACTCTCAGTGTTTTGCCAGCTCCCTCAACACAACAAAACGCTGTCTTATTTCTATGTAAAAACCTGTCTTGTTTCTGTGGTGAAATGTGGAAATTTGGAAGTCAAGAGTAACTACTGTCTTCTTACATCTTACTTCACACATATCGACTTCCAGAACAGCCTGCAAGTCCCCAGTCTTGCCCTGTGCCGTCCCATGCAATGTTTAGAAAGATGGAGCATCAGGGAAAGAATTGTTCTCCCTCATTCTCTTTCATTAGTAATGTTAATTTGAATATGATTTACTATGGAAAAGGATGTTAATAAGAAATGCTTTTTTACATTTATTAGTGGAGAGATAGCCTGACAGTTGAGAAAGAGAATGTATTACAAAGGCGATAATACAGGTAATATCCTGTATATTGAGTCTAATCACCCATTTAAAGTTAAAACAGGAGTTGTTAAGAATGTAGTGAATCACACTCTAATGATTAGTGATGAGAATCACCTAGATAATGAAATTGGTATTGAGAAACAGATTTTTCGGCAGGATGATTATCCTGCAAGATTGATTAAAAGGATAATTGTAGAACAATGTAACCTTTTCCATAATTACAGCACTGAACTTGTTTAAAACCATTTGTCATAACAGTGTGGCTCTGCCATATCACAAAGAGACTGACCACTGATTAACATGATATTTATTACCTTCCAGGAAAGTGAGGTATTGCCACACCTGTACAAAGTGGTTTTAATATTTCTGCATTGAAATTTAAGAATATAGTAAAACCACTTCAAGTAGCCAGAACTATAAAATTCCATGTGGTTGCACATTTCTGATTGCTGAATCTCAAGGATGATTTTTCTATCCCTTTCACTGTGAGGTCCCACGAGACTAACACCATAGCACTTTTTAACTTGTACTGGCAGACCAGACTGCTTTTCAGCAGTTGGCACAGCAAAAAAAAAAAAAACAAAACATCAGAAAGCTTTAAAATTGTACTCCAAAAAGTTCCAAAAGTAGTAGTTCCAAAGCAGAAGTTCCAAAGATCTGCAGCTGGAAATGCTAAAAGTTCCAATATTTGAGATATGATAGCACAGAGGAAAATAAGAACAATTTTTTTTAAGTTGTTTGGTTTTTTTTTTTTATTTCAATAAGAAGTTTTAATTAGCTTCAATGAGAAATTCCTTCAGACTTTAAAGAATTTTCTAGCATTGTTTACAAAATGCCTATCCACAAGTTAACTTTGTAATGTTTTCTCCACAGACTGGATTTTTCCAGGCAATTCTGTAAGTTTACAGATAAGTTTGTCCCTTAGCTTTGTTATGACAGAAGTGCTTACGTTTGCAATTCCACGTGAGGCCTTCTGAATGAATGAAGGAGAACCCACAGCTTCACACAAGACAACACTCACAGGATGTGAATGACAAATACTCCCAGACATTAAATGACTGCGAGTTAAAAATGCGATCACAGAGGCCCAGGGAAGGACCTTCGGCTAATCATCTATTCCAATCTTCTCTCTCACGCCAACACACCAGCAATGTATCACATCAGAACAAGCCAAGTTTTTAAAACCTTCACAAATGGAAATTCCTCAGCCTCTCTGCATAACCAGGACTAGCTCTTTGATACCCACCTAGTGAAAGTTTCAAGCAAGTGTCCCTTCCTTAACCATCTACGTTATTATGGAGAATAGTTCTCTCCCCAGTTGTAGGATACTTCTGCTTCCCCTCTCAGTTCTGTCTTTGCCAGCCTAAACAAGCTCAGCCCCCCTCAACCTCTCATCTTAGGTCAAGAGATTCTTTGCTTCTTGTGGCTCCCCTCTGCTGCATCATTTCTACTTCCTCGATATCTTTCTTGCACAAGGACAGTCCAAAACTGGATACAGTATTCCAGGCAACACCTAACCTGTGCCAGACAGGAAATGAGCCCCATTCCCTAGCCATGTTTCTCCTAATGCAGGCAAGAGTACAACTTCCATTACTTCCCACAAGCACACACAGTTGGTATCCATCACATTCCCAGGGATGTTATGCATTCAGTTAGTTTTCAGGCTGTAATAACACTTGGAGTTACTTCTCCTCAAGTGCAGAACTGTCAAAAGTTTTGAGGTTTCTGTCAGACCAGCCTCGCAGTCCCTTGGTTCTATTCAACTGAAGCTCCACTAGATGGGATTATCAACCCCTACCCTCACTTAGTTTCCTCTCCAAATTTGCTGGGCCTGAGTTTTACCTCATCATCCAGCTCACTAATGAAGACACTAAACTGCACCAGTCCCAGTGTCAACCCTCAAGGTCATTCAGAGGGTTCAACTTAAAGTTTGATATATTGTTACTTTTTCTTAAATTTGCAATGTGAGATAAGCTGAACACTCTGTGGTATCATAAATCATATTTTAACATTAAAAATGTCCCACTGATTGATCAGGTACGGAGTGGTAGCAGAACGGAGGAATTGCTTGTTAACTGTGTTTTGGTCGGGCAGCCCTAACTATCAGAGATGCAGTGTTTTTCATTTATGAATGATGCTGTGCTCTTCAAGAAGCTCTGGTAGAATAAATGCGATGCTTGGCAATAAAACTAATACTAACACATTATTAGCATTGAGCTACTATATTTCAAATTTTTAGGTACCACTTTGTGCTAACATATTTCAATTTATGTGTGACTAGATTTGATGGAGAGGAGTGTATACAGGCTGAGAAGTTCTTCATTCTCCTCATGTTGCTGTAGCCTGCAAAATAATAATTATGGGAATCCACCATCTGCTGAACATATGTAAGGTTTGACTCAGCCCAGGGATAGGACGACAAGTGGCCCACTTCAGGTGAGTAACTGTAGGCCCTCTAATCTGTCCAAGGTAATGACAGATTCCTTCCCTCCTCACATAGCAGGCAACAGTACATTAGGGGGCCAACAAGAGACTTTATTTGTTTTAACTCACCCAGGACTCTTGCATTCATTTGTGGAAGCCAGCAGCAGCAATTCCAGACACTAATGAGTAATGATATAGCAGGGGGAAATACGTGACACACAGTCGGTGTGTGGCTACGCACCATTTGATGATGTGCTGAGCTAAGAAGTGGGAACAGCCTGATTGTGGTGGCTCCTGCGAGACCTCCCACTACAGCCATCTAATGGATGCTGCTGGAGTGGGAGCAGCCTCTGCCACCACGGAAATCTACCAAACACACTTGTGATACAGAGGGGTAGAAGGTGACATAGGCCAGCAGGAAACCAAAAGAAAACAAAAAAGGCACATTGGCTCATGCTAATTATGGTCAAACTACATCTCTAATAATCTAAATACAACCCATTGGTTTCCTCTCTCAGATTTGACATTTGGACACAGAATAAAAATTAAACAGGCAAAATAAAGATTTTCCAGGTAGTTTTTTCAATGTCATCCATTCCAGGCATGTGCCTTTGCTGACTTCACATTGGGAGTGTCTGGCATCATGTGATAGGAGACAAAGAATCAACCTACTCCACTATTCACAATGAGAAAGATTTCCTGAAGGGTTGGTTGCTGAAACAGAGGACTCTAGGTAGTGGAGGCTGAATTAAAAGCCAGGGCAAGGTAGCCTTTTTGCTTATATTACTTTGTGTGATTCATACTCATAATGACTCCCTCCTGCTGAAAAGCCCTGGCTGCCTGTTGTTTCTGCTCAGTCATCCCCATCAGTTTTACAGATGGATTTTTCTGGAGTGAGAAAATTAGAGCAAGAACATGACTGTTATTGTTTCACAGCTGATGAAGAACAACAGTGGAAAAGTAGTTATGAAATCTTATTTTGTTGTCATCTTTGCTGTGTGAAATTTTACACACCTACCTCAGACAGTGGGTAAATCCTCGCCTTAAGGTTTTCATTATGTTTCTCAAGGGATAAGTGAAATTACTTGTTTTTTTCACTCATTCAGGGTATCTGCTTCAAAGGTTAAAATACAATGGAGTTTTTCTGAATTTTCTCTGTGTAGACACAGATAGCTCTGCAAAGACTACAGCACAAAGACAGAGAGATTCATAAAACTGACATTGTTTTTGTTTTTTTTTTTAAATGTGCATGTGGCAATAGAGAGTCATTTCTCCTGAAGCAGATGTGTGAAGAATATTGCATGATGAACAAAATATTACATGCAGAACAAAAGTGTGAATTAATTTTAAAGCTCTGACAGATTGAAACCACCCTGATATTAAAATGTTTTAAGGAAAATAATCCAACAACAGATTCAGACAATGTGAAAAAATATACAGCACGTATTTTGGCTGAAGATCTTATACTGCTTTACAACTTTGGTTCTATTGTCACTTAGAATAAAACCAGGGGGGAAAGACCTTGAGAGATAAGCTGCTTATTTATTTGTTCCTGAAGCTTTGATAGCATGTAAGTTGCTGTGTGATCTTTATAAACTCAAAGGTGCTAAGCACAGCTTGTTTTTGAAAGTCAGTGCCAGCAAGAGACAGACTTTTTGTAATAACACCCAGTGAGCTGTGGCACTTGTATACTCATATATTTGTCTGTGCCAAATCCTTACCTAGTCTACATTAACAGATGCAACATCTTTTGACTTCATGCTGGGGATCTGGCCCATTATCTATTTCTTGAATATGTATATCCAAGTAGGACAGACATTCTCAAGAAAATAATTCTTGTACTCACACTCATCAAACTCCAAATACCTTTAAATTACAAATAAAACCAGTCATCTCTTTCTTTGCCCAAATCTTACAGGATAGAGGCTGATCAGATGAGAAAATACAGGATTTATTTGTCTGCATTGTTTTTTTTTTTTCTTCTGAGGATCTAAAGGAACAGGTAGATGGTTTGAGAGACGAAAGAAATGAATTTGTCAATTGCTCTAATTTCTCATGCAAACTGACCTCAGATAACCTGCACTTTCAAAAAGGAAACAGTACTTTAAAATAAATCCTGCAATAATCCTCATCAGCAACACACACAAAATCAGGTAGAGGACGTATTGGAAAAGGGGAATTTGGGGTATTCTTCTCCTTGCATTATCCTACATAGTTGCTGATTTGTAGTGTGTGTTGGTAAGTAATACAGATGGAGAAGTATGAAAGGAATCCAACACCTGAGCCAGTTTTCCCTATCCCAAATACTGGTCCCATGACCCAAGGGAGCACCCTTGATCCCTGGCTTTGTCCTTCTAGAGGACTACAACATGGTTTTAGAATTTCTCTCTCATAGAAGGTTATCCTACATGAAGGGGTGATGCCAAAATGCTGCAACTTCTGCAGAGAGATAGAAACAACAGGATAAGATGCTGATATATGTGACATTCACAATTCACTGGTATGATGAGCTGTGATGACTGAGAAGTTTGAGAATACCACAGCCTAACATACACCTTTTCCTTTTAATTTTTTTAGTTGACCAATGTTCTTTCTTCCTAAATTTGTCCCTTCTTCTACTCTGTGCATCACATTCTGAACTACATTGCAGTCCAAAAACAAGACATTCATGCTTGAAGCTCCAGTCAAGCAATCGATAAGCTAGAAGGTAACACACTGTTTCTATACCAAAGGCAATTTGACACACTACACCCTGTGCTATGAACAAAACAGGGATTTAGTTGTACAGTGGAGATGCGGTTATCCAGAATCCACTTATACTAATGACATCAAACACTGGCATAAATGCACATCAGTGACTCTTTCTGCTGTAATTATTTTATTTTTTTTTTCACTCAGTTGGCAGGGTAATATTGTTTTGTTATTCTCTTCCTTATGACTCTGTGATAAATTTCACAAAAACAAAGCAATTCTGAAGCACTTTTATAGCCAATGAATTGAGGAAAATATGAGGTATTGTCAATTAGTTCATTTTAAGTCCAGAGTACTGGCAGAATGGCAAGTATGGAGAAAAGGTATGAAAAAACTCACATTCCATAATACAGGAAACTTTCTGTAACACTCCATAATAAAGAAAACTAGCTGTCCACAATTACTGCTTGTGTCTTTATTTTACTTATTCCATCTTCTTATTTTTCCAACTCATTAAATTTAATAGAGAAAGTGGAGGTACCTCTTACCCATTTTCCTAGCATGAAAGCCTTCTAGCTAATTGCTGATTCATAACAATACTTCGTCTTTCTGCACAAATACTAGTTTCTTCTTCCACAAACTACCTTTGATGAACAACTCTTGAGAGTTCACTTAACATTCCTGTAGGTCCAAATTTCATGTCTGTGAAATCCCCGAGCCTGAGTTTTGAATTTTCAAATGCTAGATAATTGAATGGCACAGTCTACAAGCTTACATTTTATCTAGGTCAGCACCTGGCAGCAACTTTGAGTCTGAAGATTCCTTGTCAATGTATCACTCTCTGCCTCAACATGTTGGGAGTGCTCAGCAGTGGCTGTTCCCTCAGCACAAACTGTCACACAATTTAAAGAAAATATAAAAATCACCAAAAGGAAAAATGTTAATATTGTAAAATCTAATGTCAAAGAAAGTATGGTTAGCCAGTCTGTGCATGCTTTTTACAAACTGTTATTTAGAAATAATTATATAAAAGAGATTCTTCAAGCCTTTTCTTTCAGCATTAACTCAGCATGACCATGTGTGAAATGATCCATCAGATTTCATCAAAGTTAAGAATCCCATATGGCTTGTATTGCCACAGTTTAAAACTTCCTATGAGTCAAAATATGTCTCCAGTGTCATAAAAAATACTTGAACTAGATTACTACTTGTCTAGATAGCACCAAACCTACCCAGGAAGCTGAATGAATGTTTAGGCTTTGTATGGAGTGAGAAGCTCTGTGCTTCCAGAACTAGCACCAAGTCCTGGGCTGGTTCATTTGAAACTGAGCCCAGGCTGGGTCAATATATCTGAGCTAATTCTTTGATGGTAACATCAGACTAACTTTTGTGGGCCTTATGTGTAAATAGTTGTTAATGTACTAGAATAGCCCATGAATTTGAGTTATTCCCTGTGTACAGATATACATGCATTACAAGCAAGCACTTCTAAAAATTCAGCATATTTCTTTTTCTGTGCGCCCAAATGGGGGCATGTGTTTTGGTTTTTTTCCAGTTTAATGACTATCTTTTTCAAAGGAAACCTCAAATGACATTCAGTATTTTCAGCTTAATATCTAGATCTTTAAACCTCCTTATCTGAAGGCCTAAACTGCACTGGAAACCTAAATTTTTTGTGGTTCTTTTTTTTTCTTCTTCATTTAGCTTCTATGCCAAGACTTCCAGAATTTATGTGAGAAAAGCCGCCCTTTCAGGAGATGCTCCAGAGTATGTTTTATTCCAAACTAGTTTTGTCAAAAAACCCATAATATTCTACAATACACTATGAGAACATACATGTAGTACAACACAGTATGCATCCCAGTCACTTGAGACCGAAGTCTTCCAAAGGTGGGAAAGATACAGAATAAAGAACATAAAAAACTACAAGAAATAATTCAGGAATTACAATTTATATGTTACAAGACTTTCATTTATCTAAAGAGTAAAACTTTCACATCAACTCAACTTCTACACCTCTCCTTTAAGAAGACTTAATCATATTTTCCAACAATGTAAAAGCAATAGCAGCATTTCTCATACATTACTTGCATGTAAGTGTCCTAGACTCAAATTAGTAGTAACTGAAGTTGCTGAATATTTCATCCACTAAAATGGCTATGCTTAATATAGCTTATATCAGACTGACAATGCATATTTGCTCACTTGAACTCTCTCAGGAATATTTATGATGCAAAATTGTATTCCACAAAATAACATAAATGAGAATTCAAGTGGGTTTTTTGGGACATTTTTTGCAGGTTATGGAATAGTATCCCTTCTGTTTCAAAAAACTGCAACAACAATTGGCATGGGATGTTAAAAAGGAATATGTGAAAGATGCTGACATAACTGCTCTGCTCTGAATTGCGCATTTCTTCAGCAGGCTTCAGTGAAATGTAATATGGACAAGCTACTTTAGGATAAAAAGACCTTGAAATAAATAATGCATGTAAATTTCATGTTTTGCAGTAATGGAAAATGCAAACGCATTTGCTTTTTTTTTTTTTTATTAAACAGAACTATTAACAACATTTTGATTCAGTACACAAAATTGTAATAAACTCTTCTATCACTGATATTTATCTCTTCATCAAAATTTAGAGGAATAAGGTCAGATATTAAATGGATATTCTGCAGACAGAACACCCAAATATGACACATTTAATTATTAATTCATTAGATTATTATATAATTAAAGGTGAACTAGAATAAAAACAATCCTTAAGGCTGCCTGTAAATCAACTGTTTTCTAGGAGAAAAATATAAAAATTAAAAACCTTCAGCAGTAATTACAAGAAAAATGTTTTCAATATCTGTAAAATAGAAAGCCAAAGAAAACACAAATATAAAATTACACGATTACCATTAATTTCAGATTGTGTGGTGTTTAAAGACCTTTCAAATGTCATTTATTTACAATAATCTCTCTCATGTTATTACACTGAGTGAGGAGACCCAAGTCCTATTTTCCACAGACTACATGAGAAACACAAGAAAACTGTCTAATCTTGTGCCTCCATTTCTAGTTTCTTTTCTGAAAATGAAGACGATATCCAAGTGCTACCTTTACAAAGGTGTTACAAGGGTTAGATAAGTACCATCCATAAAACCCTTTGAAATCCTGAGATGAAAAGCTCTGCAAGACTCAAGAAAATCTCTCTATAAGTGCAATATTATTACTGTAGTTCTTGCTATGTTTATTTGTTTACTCTCCTCTGGAGAACATAATTCTGAAGAGATTTACATTTGAACTTTGTAAGAATTCTGTTATCTGTCTTTCAAATTGTTCTTAAGGGCTCTGTAGAGGAAAGGCAAATGCTCACAAAAGCACACTCGAATCTTTCCAAAGATCCCATTCTGGAAGATATTCAGTGTTTCTTGAGCAGCACAGAGCATTCTCCGCTGACTGCACTCACCACATTGGATTTCAGGTGCCAGCACTGCTACGAGCAAGAATATCAAGCCCTGAAATAAACATAATTCTACATTTCTTTTTTGGTTCCTCATTAGATTCTCATGGATCAGGTGAGCAGACAGTTACTGAGCCCATTGCCTCGTTACTCCACAGAATACTGACATACTCAGCAAAGTACAAAGAGCAGCTCTTTTTCTCTTTACTGTCATTGATGCTGCATACCAGCAGGGAGAAAAAAGTGCCCATGGGTCACTACACTGTCATTGTTTGGGCATTGTGGACAGATTGAACATCCAACTACTACCTTATCATAACGTCCTTTTTGCATTTGATTTCTGAAAAAAGATATAATCAATTTAAGGCCACTCAAAGAGTTCTATATACGGCTTTTTAATGCTACTCCTATCCTGAGGGTTGACAGCATGGAAACTGGGATATAGATGAGAAGGATGAGTAAGTAAGAAAAGAAGCCGGCAACAACTTAAGCATAAGATTAAGAGAATCAAAACTTTCCTAAATTTCAGAGTCTATTCTGGTAGCCTTTGACCAGATATTTTCTGAGGCAGCAATGGAAGACAACTTAAAAAAAAAAAAACAAACAACAAACAAACAAACAAAACAAAAATCCCAAAACTACACCTCCAAACAACAAAGAAACCCCAAACAAAACAAAAAAAATTAGAATAACTGCATCAATTACAGGGAAGGAAGTAAAATGTTATTTTTGGTCTTCTGAGGGAATGTTCAAATACATTGCATGCTGTGAAAATCATTTCTCTGAGTTTTACTTGAAGAGAAAATTGCTCATTCCTAAGGTTCAGTAAGCCAGCATAACTATGGGGCTTTATTTTCTCCTTCATTTCAATGCAGAATGAAGCTGCTTTGAAACAAATGAATCATATGTGTAACAGACATTTTACAGAAAAAAACGTAGACTATATTCCATGTTTTCTCTTCAAAAATATCTTTGTGAAGAATGTTACACATCTTGGAAACGTAATTGCATCAGAAGATATCATCCATGCTAAGAGCAGAGTCCAGCAAACAGTGAATGCCCATTATCCTGAGGATCAGGGAAGCTGAGCAGGTTCAGGGTTGGTTTTTTTTTTTTAGTTGTTTTTCCCTGCATTATTCACATTGGCAAGATTATTTCTATGTCTTAGGGCAGCCCAAGAAAATAGAAAAAAGTTTCTTGCCACACTTTAGGCTGATTTTTAGGCCTTGAGAGTATTCATCATTAAGGGAATTTTTTCTAGAACAATCCTGGCTTAATTATACTCTAATCTGAACCCTGTACATTATTGTGCTCTGTTTAAGGTCTGGTGGATCAAGGATATGTGGGAAAGTGGAGTAAATGAAGCTTGCAAGATAGGTAGTAAAATTACAAATAGTCATAATTTAAGTACTATTAGAAAATTTCTAAAAAGTTGGGTTTCCAAAAGACCTTGTAACTTCATTATGTTTAATATTTGTTTTAAGCCGCAACTTACTATAGTCCTCCTTAAGATTTTTTTTTCAGACTTATCTGAAAATCCACCACTTTGCTGCAAGATACCTTTTTTACACATTTCTATTGGTTATTTTCCCACAGACATTCTCATTTCACTGTGAGAAAGGATAAGAAAAACTGAAAGGAAACAAATGGGGGGCAGGGGAAGGAAAGAAAAACAAACCACATATTGCTTTTCTTTATTTCTTTGGAATATAGATGATAGTGAATAAGAAATGTGGAAAGTGAAGCCACTCCCGTCAAAAAACACTCTTCAGTCAGTAAATCAGGAACATACAGAGCCAGATGGATGGTATCTCATGAGCACCAAAATGAAACCCTCTGCAGGGACAACTGTCTATATTGTTCATCAGGTTCTTAAAATTAGAAAGATCCATACTTAGAGTTTATATGTGATTAAAATGTCTGATTTCAGAAAAATATATAGTTGACAATAATAGAGTAATTACAGTCACTGCTTCAATATGGCTGTATAAATCATCATGCTTCAACCTACAGTAGTAATAAGAATAAATTGTATTGCTTTTGGTTCATTACAGCTGATCTAATAAAATATAATGAATTTTTAAAAATTCCTGAGTGTAATAATTTCATAAAAATAACAATTTACTAATGGCTTCTTAACAACTTATGTGAATGCAATACATAAGAATTGTATTTTTGATAAAATAAACTCCTGATAAGAAATTGTTTTAGTTTTATTCCAGTCCTAATAATATTTTTGTCCAACACATGTTTTCCCTCAGTGACTGCCTCTGCTCCATAATTCAGATTTCCCTGATGTAGTAAATGAGACAGAGGGAAGATTTTATTGACAAAAATATTACATGAATGAGATTCATTCTGAGAAAAAGTTATAGCATCATGTGCAATATTACTCAGGTCAGAAAATAGAGGAAACTGTACAATAGCCATATAAAATGTTCCAAAGCAAGTTTCTTTCTCTACCTGTGCCTGTACAAGCACACTAATGTTTCCTACCAAACCCACATGGCAACTGTGAGAAATCAATGTATGGCTCTTCTGAACATGTCTCTCTCATTAACTAGACCTCTCAACTCTTTGCTGTGACACGAAGTTTGTAGGTACATTCGCATGCTATAATATCAGCTTTAAGTGAGGTTACTTATTTAAATGTTTTCTTTAAATCCTGCATCAGATCAAGCTGCCTGAATAAACCTGTTTGAGCAGCAGCAGAGTGGCCATAACCTACAAGGAGTAAGAGCTGTGCCCAGACACAGACAACTGGACCCTTGCACCAACTTCAGCAAAGCTCTGATGTTTTGCTGAGAATGGAGCCCTCCACACCCTGGTGCTGGCAGGAGTAGGTCAGACTACTGATCCATAAAAAAAATCATGTTGAAGTTAAACCCTGAAGGTTTTCCCACTGAATATAGTCTCAGGAGAAGGCAATTGAGTGCTCAGATGCTTCGCTTATGTTGGAAGGCAGTATGCAAACTACCTTTCTGATGTTTCTTTATAAATCACATCACTGTTAGAAGAAACAGCTTTTATTTTATCTACATGTCAAGATTCTACTTAAGTATTCCAGAAGCACATAATTACGCTTTGAATGTAGCTAGAAGTTTGCTACGGTAAAGACTGTAGAAATGGCTCAGAAATGTAAATGTTAATTTTCAAAATTCAGTAGCAGAAATAGCAATCACAGACAATAATTCAAGCCCTCAGTGGGAGAGGATACGATGAATTACTTTGACACTATGTAATCATTGTTAACTAGGAATGTAAACTCACTAAACATTGCTAAAATTATTAATTAAAAAAAATCAAATTAGTTGACAAATTTTTGGTTAAAGAAAAAAATAATCTCATGAGATAATGTTACGGAGAGATGCCAAGAATCTGTACAGGTGTGCAGAGGACAAAACCACCAAGGCACCAAAGCACTTAGAATTAGTTGGAGACTTATATTTTTGTAGAAGAAATGAATCTCTCATTCCCTGCAAGAAAAGATTTAGAGAACCTCCGGATTAAGTTAAAGCAGAGGATCAGTCTGAGCTCTGTAACCACGGATTTCTGCATGTCTGGAACAAGTTATTTCCCAGTTCCTCACTGACACCTAGTCAAGGATGAGGGAAAGATCAACAAACAGCAGATAGGGGGGAAAAGCAAGTGTTTAGGAGACCAGTAAGAAATCAAAGTCAATGGAGCAGGCCAGCCTGTGCAGAGCTCAACAAAAATCTCTCTCCTTGCCAGATGCTGGTCATGTAGGACTGGGCAGGAAACTATGGATCCCCATCAGTACCAGAAAGAGTTTCATATCTGCCATGGTAAACAGTACCCCACTTTGATTTCTGAAAGGACAGACAAGGCACGAAAACGCTCTGAATATTCTATATGAGAGGGATACAAACTGTCCATCTTTACTGGAATATTCAAGTTGAAGTGACAAACACCACATTAAGATTGCCATTGCCATAAGTGCTGCATATCACATATACCATGTACAAAAAAAATCTGTGAATTGCAGTAAGCAAACAACAGAACTAAGGGGCTTATAAATTCTTGGAAAGAGCAATTTTTGACTAATGGTGGAGTAGTTACTCTCTGCAAACTCTAAACACCTCGATAGTCCTGGGTAAGGTTTTTAGAGGGAAGAGAGGGATTTTTTGGGGAACGAGTAACTGTCATTCAGTATCACATGTCCCATCGGCACTTTTCCCTTAAGAAAAGATTAGTATGATATCAAAATTTATCAGTAGAGTGCACCATTAAGTTGTGAAGGCTCATTGTCTCAAACACTGCTCTTAACTCACATCAAGGCATATGCTGTAAGAATATTTTTTTTATATAAGAATCTGAATTTTCTCACACTCAGAAATACTCCTGTATCTTTGCATTAAATGACAAAAACCCTACAAAACTGCAGAATACTCTGGGTATATGAACACTTACTTTGCTGTTTAACAAAGATAATAGAAGTGTTGGAAGCAACAGGATCAAGGGAATTAGAGGAAATGCTCATTAAAACAAATTTAAAAGGTCTAATGATTAAAATATTGATTAATTAGCCAAACATTGATTAGCAGTCACACTTTATCAACTACAAAGGTTCTAATTACTGCACCATTATTCCATAGATTGACCTGCTCTCTCTTGTCACTTACGATGAAGAACAATTTTTATTAAGTGGGTTTTGGATTTTTGACCTGTAAAATTTTAATAGGAAGTGCAAAGAGGGTGTCGTGTGTGGTTTGGCATTTTAGTCACTGAGGGACTCATAGTTACTGTCTCTACTTAACCAAAGACACAGAAGTGCAAGAGGGATGTAAATACTCAGGGATTAAAGCCCCTTCACAACTTCCCAATCATAAGAGAGAGAGAGATGCAATTTGAAACTTCTCTAAGACTGCTCCAGTGAAAGGAGAAACTGTATGATGCTAAACTGTACTGATGTATAATAAAAAAATGTTTAAAGACAGCACCAGGACATTAACCAGTGAAATCCTGGTTGTAAGATACATCATAATTTAACAGGGAAGTATAAAATTAAAATGTCTTCTTAATTTTTTGTACCTATTGCAAAGCAATCCAGCTTATCCTGAAAGTATAACCATTTCATCATTTAAAAAAAAAAAAAAAATCAAATAAAAAACCCCAAATAGTAGTTATAGTAGTTCATCTACCAAAATATTTCCTGCTACAGCAACCTAGGTCTCAGAAAACTGCTTCACACTTGAAAATATTCCCCAGAAAATTTATGGATGTCTCACATAAGACTATCTTGCTGATTTCAGTAACTGTCCATTTAAATCTGTTGATGTAGCGTTTAAACCTTGCTTCACAAAAGAGAGAGGCTAATACACACGCGGGGTTACACTCTCAATATAACTGTCTGAAAGTGATGCTCTGGATTTACTCCTGATGAGATCAGCTTTAAGGCCGGAAAGCAGATTTATAGTGTGAACATAAATGAGCATGGAGGAGGGGGGACCTTTTTGATCATACATATGCTTGTCAGGCAAAAAGTGCTCAAGACCTCATTGCCAAATAAGCAACAGCAAGTAGGTCCATTACAGCCAGTGGAAAATGGCATCAGGAGAACAACCCTGAAGAGATACTCCAGGCTTACAGCTTCAGTAGTCAAACCCTGGTAAAAGACCAGGCAAAAAAATGTAGTACTCAAGTGGTAACATGGAGTCTGCGCTATATTTTCTTCAGAGTAAACTTAATGGTCTCTCAGAGGGGCAACAGTTTAGAACTCCCTGTATCATTCTTCAGTAACATAAAGGAAAAAGACGAGCTGCTGCCACACTGAGGTCGGAAACATCCTACTGCCTCAGCTTATGCATGTTGAGGAAATAACTGTTTCACCCAGGTAGCAGTACTCAACAGCAAGTGATGGAATTAACACTGTAGTAAACAGGTAGATGTCCTTGGCCTTTCCACTCCATCCTCCTGTTACACTGTCTATTTTAACCAACACAATTCCTTTACTTCTACCATCCACACCAGCAAAATAAAAACTATTTCATTTCCATTATATACCATAAGGTCTCTTGATCTGCCCTTCTTGATTTTTTTACACCAAAAAAGCTGTTATATTTATAATACAATTATAACTGAAATCCATAAAGACAGTTTACAGCATAATCAGACAAGTCTGCCTGAGTGTTACCCTGCTTACCCTGCTATGCGCCAAGGTTTATGGATTTTCTCAGGTTACTCAATGAGGGGGGGGATGGAAGAACCAAATACAAACCCCACTTTCTTCAGAACCCTTCTCCCTTCCTGCATTCATACATCCTGAAGATTGCATCCGTACAGTAAGAAACTCCACGTTAGGCAAGCTAAAGGATATTTTAGTGTAAAAATCAGAAAACAAGTATCCTTCTTCTAGTTAAGTGACTTTACTCTTTAGTCCCCCAAGAGGGACAACAAGAGAGGGAGCAGTTTAATGCCTATCACAGTGCAAGTCAAATCATGGACTTGCTTTCAGTGTTGCTCATGGAGACCAGGCAGAGGCAATGACACCAGACAGGAGAACGGTCCCAAGGTGCCAGGAGAAAGTTCATATTAACCAGATGTTACTGCTGGGCAACTCACTCTGCCCTGGTCCACACCAAATCTTCTCAACCCTTTCAACACCATGCTTGGGACTGTAGCAGCCTCAGAGGGAAACCAGCATCTTTGTGAGGTTCACAGCACTGTACAACCACTCCTAACTTGCCTTTTTTCCCTTCAGGGTACAGCTCTACCAAGGTTACTTGTAATGGACAGTTTTTGTGTATGTTATTGCTTTTGTACTTTGAGAAGATAGAACAATTTGCCCTGTCAGTGATACAGTTCTTTGCAGTAAGAACACAAGAATATGATCCTAACTGGAAAGAAACACAATAAAACAAGGGTTTAACAAAGTGTCCCTTTGCCATCACGATGGGATTTGCAGTCCATAAGGTTGATTTTATTGTAACAATGAAGTGCAACTATTGCTTCAGTGTCACAGTGAATATCCAGAGTCATGTGTGTGCAATATTAAAAACTTAAATCCCACATTTAATGAAATATTACCCTCTACTTACAGGTACTTTGAATATACAAGCCTGTACAGAGGGGGTTTTTTGCAAGCTGTAATAGCACACTGAATGTATACCAAATTTGAGAAAATGCTATTGCACTAGCAAAACACAGAAAAAGTGCTGTGAGCAATCAGCAAGAAATCTATCTGCCTAAGGGTGCTTCTGAAGAGAAATATTAGTTCTTGTTTCAGGGTAACAGAGTGGCGTGTAAAAAGAATGTCTTAATAAAAAGGAACCTTTTGATCATCACTGATAGTGAGAAAACTTTTAAGATTTAAATATATTTATTTCATCTAGAGATTCTTGACTTCTTTACTCCATGATGACCTTGACTGCTCACTGCTAAAATTTTACTTCCTTCCCTATCCCCCTTCCCCAGCAGTACATTATTCGTACTCTTCACCTCATGATATTTTAAGATCATCTATTCCCCTGCTCTTCTATTTAGCACATGCCTTCTTAATTAAATAAGTTCTCCTTCCCTCCACCCCAAAATCATACTAACAATGAAATGCTAGTGAGTAATGTGTGCAGTAAATACTTAGGCACAGTACTATTTATGTTTGAGTTTAGTCCAAAAAGATCCCATTCTTGTGTGATCCTTGGGTACTATTATGATAGCATGGTCTTGACATTATCAATAGTTATGCTTCTACAAATGTCTTAATTTTCCGTATTAAGATGTATCTCCCTATCCAAAATGATTCAACTGTATCTGATTATGAGCACTTATCAGTGTCATTTCAGAAAAAAAAGTGCAAGCAATACTGGTTTACACAATCTAACAGGTAACAAAACCCCTGCAAATATGCATTCCTGGCCATATTTCACAAGATATCAGAGTGATTTCTAACAAATTGTGCATAAAAATGTAAACTGAGGCAGCTCTACTGGTTTAATTCAGAGAAATTATTTTACAAACAAATAACAGAATCAGTGAACCATTCAGCCACAATTAGAAACTGTCTTATAACTTGAAGTTTGCATTTGAATCAGTGCTGTTTCCATCTCCTTTACAAAAGGACTGCTAGAAGAAAACCTATAGACAGAGGCAATCAAAGTGCATACTGTATACCACAAGACTCTTACAGGGTCCAGGACTTGCCTTCAGTCGGGACTGACATTTCCATTTCATGAGCTTAGGGGAGAACAGTCATCATCTGGTTTTCAGCTCAGGAAAATACATACATATATACATGTTCTGTTCCATCCCTACAATTATGGCTGCAGACTCCTTTCCCACCTCCTAGAAATTGCTATTTGGGGTAATAGATGCCCAACATCTAGTTCAAAGCACAAAATCTCCACTTCCCTTTCATGTATTCTTTATCTAACTCCATTTCTTCTACTAACCACTACATCAGACATGGGAAACTTTGAGGACTTTTGAGACTGCTTTAATACAAAAATGGCCATTCATTTTCCTTAGTGTGGATGCACTCCTTTAAATGCAAGATACTAACTTAGGAAAGTAAGTTTCTGTTTCACATTCTAATTTAAGTATCTATGGCTAAGTTTCTCTGACATTTGGTTTAAGCGTGTTATCATAGAATCATAGAATCAATTGGGTTGGAAAAGACCTCAGAGATCATCGAGTCCAACCCTTCATCCAACTCCCATCTG
>JAWWEU010000163.1:18224962-18239988 GCA_035583155.1 Acropternis orthonyx
CCCTGGCTGAGCCTAAGCCTGTGTCCCCTTGTCCTATTGCTGACTGCCTGGGAGAAGAGACCAACCCCCACCTGGCTGTAACTTCCTTTCAGGAATTCTTAATATCAATTTTCTTGACATTCTAGTCATTCTTGTATTGTAGGAAATGGTTTGTTTCTCATGCATGATTAGGTAGATTTAGTTGCTGCAAGGAAATTGTTCAAGCTCTTTTACTAAAAAATAGGCACATGCAAAAGCAGCATTTACATGTTGCTTCAAACAGACCCTGGTGAAACACTGTCAGAGAGAATGAAGTTGATCCCTGTGCTAGTGAGAACATAAAGCTTATGTACCACTTAAGTCTTTAAAATGGGGTTTAAGTAGGAGTTAAGCATAATTTTTTCAGGCACTCTTCATGGGGTAAAATTTACTAACAGAAGGCTTGAATAACTTGAGCAGAGGGCAGTAGGGGCCACACAAAAGGAAGGAGTGGGGAATCATGTTTCAACATGGTAACCGTTGGTAAAGGTCAGCTTCCCACTGACAATAAAGTGCAGTCGCTGTATTTATCTGGCAGATCCCTGTGACAATGGCCGGTAATCTACAGATAGCTTTTTAGAAGGGTTTGACCAGTGGCCTTTGCTCAACATAACTATTATTCTCTAAAAAGTTTCTGTATTTAGTTCTCATATGCCCCGAACAATACAGAACAGAAGGAACATTAGAAGCCCATGCAACTATACGCAGTAAAAATACAAGTTCCAAAATAAGTTTTTAAGAAAACACACATTTTAGTTTTCAAGTGATGTGGCTGATAGCGCCTACAATCATATTTCCTCCATTGTCAGTGGGGAATTTTCCCTGGAGGCAAAATTGTATATTCACTCAGAGGAGACCCTGCAAAAGATCTGCCCAAAAATATATGCAAGAATAGACAGAAAACAGACAAGATGGGCAAAGAAAACACAAACTGATTGAACTGTGTTCTGGTGTGGGCGCAAATCGGTAATTGTCAGGCTATTTGCCACCGTATGCTAAATGTCATCCCTCCTTTGACTTATGACATGGGTCTTATGTTTTTTTGCTCACAGTTGACTTAAGTCATCTTTAGCTTTGAACCCTCTATCAGTTTGCATTATAATCTCAGTGTTATGCAGGTTTATTTTTTAGCACGTACATGCACCCAGTCACCCAAATACACAGACAGTGAAAAATACAGAAATTTTTATCATTATAGTATTTTGGCAGCATAATGGGAATAGACAGCAACTACTTTGTGTTACAAATTTGAATGTGAAATTTCAGAAAACCTCCTTGCATTAAAAATGAATTAACTGTGTGATTATTAATTGTGCATATTCCAATCCCTTTGTGCTGTACTGCATGTTTCTTGAATCTCATTTGAATCCTTTGGCTAAGTAATGTGTCAAGGGGGGTACTAGCCTGAATGCCTGGGTTATTTAAAAAGCAGGACAGCACTTCCAGATTAGAATACCAATGAGTGGGGTTAAAAAGGCTCTACTGTAGTTGGAGGGCAGCTCTCAGTCTGAGTAGTACCTGAAAAGGACCTCCATGGACTAATTTTCAGAATCACATTGTAATGTGGGCTCATGTCAATCAACAGAACAGACAGCTTCATCCCATGATATAAACTAGTTATACATTCAAGAGCTGCCAGAGGATCTTCATTAAAAAAGGACTTAGCATTAAAAGAAGAAGGTTGTTTTATTATAATGCTTCAAACACAGTTTTTTGTTTTATATGTACTCAGAAATCTTTTTTGTTCTTCTTCACAATATCAAAAAAAGTGCCACAGAAGCAGCAAAAACATTAAATATTCCAATTTTTAATGGGAATCAAGGTAGCTTTCTGGTTTAAGGCATTAAAAATCATATACATTTTTCCAAATATATTCATGTCTTTGAATAACAAAAAGAAGTCTCTAGATGTAATAGGAGGATGTTTTTAATCTTTTGTGAGAAGGGATTTGCAGAGCTGACTACTCAAGGTACAATATCTACTGGCAAAGTATATCAGTGAGAGCTTTATACATATAAATTTATATAAAAGCTTTGGGCTATCCACAAGCTTCCAGATACCAGTTAGATATTACAATACATGTCATTAAATTTTAATATGATTGTGTTAAGAAGAAAACATTAATAATATCCATGTAAGTAAATCATTGACACAGTAATCTAGTATTTCAAAAAAACCTTAACAGGGTTTATTAAAAAATAAATAGATAAACGTATCTATTTACCTATATGGGTGTCATTTCAAAGAACCTGATTTAAATATAATTTCAAAAATCATGCAACTTCTTCAAAGTAGCTGGGAGTATTTTGATCTAAAATTGCTGTTGCCTACCTGCTTCCTCCCAGGATAAACAGTTTATAGAAATCGAACTGAAATGAGAAGGTGTTCCTTTATGAGCAGATTACAGTGTCCAGTCTAAAACACTTTCTGCTGTCTTTTTAGGCTATAGTACTTATATATTCTGCCTTATTTTCCGTTCTGAGAAACAATCTCCATTTGCAGCATCTTTTTTTTTTTTTAAATCAGCTTGACAATTGTAAAAAATAAGACACGTTCTTAGTAATAGTAATTCTGAGGTTTTCATTGCATAGTTCCTTCCATTTTCTATTATTACCTTCACAATTATTATCTAATTAATTATTAACAAGTTAATGAGTTTTTCTATTGCCCTCATTACCATAATATCTAACACCTCTTAAAAATTTCAAAATTCCACTTCTGAACAGCCTGTGAAGCAGGAAATATTGTCCCCCCATTTTAGAGATGAGGGATGGAGGCACAAAGGATTTCATTCCTGTATTCATGTTTTGTAACAATAATGGTATTAGAAGGTAATGGGAATGCTTTTAAAACAAAGTTATTCCAGTCATCATTACCAAGAAGATTAAGAAACCTAGCACAAAGAGATTTAGGTAAATCTAACGAAGTTACAAAGGAATCAAATTATTAATTAAAATGGAGATATTCTTGTCTCCTATTTCTCTGGACAGCCTGCTAAACTTTCCATATTTATTTTTCAGGTAAATCAGTTATGATGGGTTACAACAGTAACAGTGCATGATATGGTAATACAATATAAACTGCATTTTTCAGTGATCCTCTTCAGATATTTCTCTGGAAGCTGTATCATTAAAAACGAGTTTCAAGAGCTTAGATAACCCTCCTGGTGAGTGAGCTCTAGCAAACTCACATGAACCCAGGGATATCTTAATTAAAGTCTTTCTGATGCTTAAAGATAAAAACCAACATAACAATTCTTGCTCTTTTCGATTCTTAAAAGAACTCTTTTGAGGCCATCTTCTCTCTTTCTCTGCCATGCTCAAGCCTTGAATTACACATAAACACGCACGAAAATATCCACCTCAAAAAACACTCTACAGAATGAGAGCATGACAATTACTTTGAAGTGCTAGCACCTTTGCTAGCCCCTGTCCTTGGTGCAGTTGGCAGTTTAATCTTTGATTCGGCCTTTTTCATTGCCTAACAGGTAAATGCTATTCCAATCTTAAGCCCAAAGTACACACATTTGGAGGACTTGTTCTGTATAGTTCAAATCTCTGGCACAGAGTTCTTTACAGCACTACAGAAACAAGAAATTAAGGGAACAATGAAAGTCTGCATTGCTGCCACAGGTAATGTATAAAGAAGTACATGGTGGCAAGGAACAGGACCATCAAGGACTCACACACCAAAAGTACTCAGTCAGACTGCAGCTGCTGCCAGCCTTCTGCTGGGCATCCATACCTCTTGTTAAACTTGTGGAATCTTCAAAGATACTCTGCACCTCACAACACCAACACTTATATTAACAGCATCTCATATTCAGTATGCTTACAAACTGGTACAACAGCTGACAATATCAATCCTGTTTACATTATTTGGCTCTACAGAGGGTATTGCAAGATGCCTCATGTCTCAGAGCATGCAGAATTATATAAAAAACAAAGTCTTATGCAGGGCTAATCCAACTTTATATCTTTTTTTTTTTTTTTTAAACTACTATGCATTGTGTAGTTTTATATTACTTGCAGGGATTTCCAGAGTTTATTCTAGAAAATAACACTTATTTATTACAAATTGAATTTTTATTTTGGGTAAACCATGTAGATATGTGACAGATTCCCACTAAATTATACACCTGGTTACCCTTGACACCTCATTTGAGGTGCAAGATACTCTGTGCATTATCTTCCTCTATACTCACAGTCACCTTGTACATCTCTCTGCCATTTTCAGTATGCTGATTACACCAACTCAGAGGCTTCAGCACCTTTTAAGACCTTTAAATTCTTTTGCAGGCAACTTCCAAAGAAGCAGAAGTACATGTACTGTACAAGTTCAAGATTAAACACTCTACTTTTTAATTTCTATTTTGTTTATATTTACATGGTAATATGTTTATTCTGAAGATAAAACTTTTAATGCCATCCATCTGTCATCCATGAACCATGGTGGTGCAGTCTCTCTACTTACGGAAAGACATGAGACACAGGTGCACAAAGTAACTATTTTAGATCGAGTGAACAATTCTGGAGACAAAGGAATTAGATAGCATCTTTTATGCCACCAGATTATAGGAAATCATCTTCTAATTTTAGCTATCTATGTCTTAACATTTTCAGGGTTATATTTAGCAGTTTATATTGAAATCTGCAGTCCAAAACATGTAAAAATACATTCTTGAAAAAAAAGTAAGCTATGTATTCTGTCAAGTCTCAGACTCCACATAGAGGAAGCACTTAAAGAGACTTGAATGAAAGGAGATTATCAGAATTCACTAGAAAAGGCCTATATGTTAATAAAATAGAAAAACCCTCAACTGCTCCTCTGTGTAACACTAATTTACCTAAGATTTGACTAAGCTTCATAGCAGACTGTTATATGACAGCCACAAACCAGGAATTCCCTGAAGTACACCAATGCTACAGAGACCAGAAACTTCTTGAAGGAAAATAGAGGCAAAAAGTGAATCCAAAACAACCAAAAGAGTTACAAGAAACGTCTTGAGGTAAAAAATCTGACAGGCTTGTTAGCTTCCGCAGTCACAGCCAGTATTTTGTGCTGCCCAAGAAGGACTGAGAAAGAGTTAAAGACTCTGTAACATCCATGTTATAGTAGTAAACATTAATCAATTTTACAATGGCAG
This sequence comes from Acropternis orthonyx, assembly GCA_035583155.1. Lineage (NCBI taxonomy): Eukaryota > Metazoa > Chordata > Aves > Passeriformes > Rhinocryptidae > Acropternis > Acropternis orthonyx. The sequence goes on from JAWWEU010000163.1 coordinate 18,230,127, forward strand.
CACAACTAAACTCAGCCACTTTTTATTGCTTATTGCAAATACAAGTTTTTGTCAAAACAGCCTCAAAGAAAGTGGCAAGTTGACCCCTTCATGAAATGAAGGTTCCAGTTCTCAAGTAGCTAAAAATTCTTAACACCCTTCAACAGCAGCTAAAAGATACATATAAAGTTATATGACTACAACTTAACCAGTATTTTGTATTGTTATAAAATGGTCATAATTTCATACATGAGACAGAGATTACTGTTAGACTTATCTTCATACAACAGGAAATTAGCAGGAAAAATAATATTACTAAACCAAATAATATCCAATTTTGCAAAGGTTCAAAAATAAAATATATTGATGCAGAATTGGTCTGAAATTTTTATGTCTGAATTAAGTTGACTTTTCATTAAGGAAACAAGACCTTAAATGACACATCCTGGAAAATGTTCTGGAGCTTTCATAGACACAAGCTTTGTAAAAAGTAATACATTTCAGTAGCTGTAAATATCTTTAAGTAAGGAGCCCATTTTGTCTACAAATGGCTTTAAAAGTTTTTGGGAAACCTCAGGAAATTAATCATCTGAATGAATCTGCTTTAAGGAATAAAAAAGGATGTGAGGAAGTGGAAATGTCCCATTTTTACATTGCTGTTCCACTTCACACTATGTAGGGAGTACTGAGTTTCCACCATAACTCCTCATTTATTTGAATTTAATAAGTTTTAGTGTTCTTGATATTATGCTTTACTACTGTGAACCTATAGGTGCATTTCCACCAAATCTTTTTCTGTGTCCTCTTTTGGAAATACCTTTAGAAAAGCTGTGACAGCAAATACAGGGGGGAAGGAGGAAAAAAGAAGGGGGGAAAAAAAAAAAAAAAAAAAAAAAGAAAAACCACATCTTACACTATTTTTTTTTTCAAAGGCCTGTAGTCATCACCACACCAGAGAACCTCACGGAGGTTTTTATTTTTTTTTTTTTTTTTCCAGAAAATGTTTTAACACCAGGATTTGATGTCTAGTCTCTGCTTCACAGGCATAACTCTTTAAAGGAGACTTTCCTCTCTATCATTAATGTGTAAGTCAGTCAGTCAGACCTTTTTAATAAGCAGTTGAAGAGCCACTGTCTTTAGCACATGAAACTAACAAAAGCCTCATTAGTCAAATGAACAAAGAATACTTTGAATATCAATGTATTATTTTAGAGAAAAGCCTCCTCCAAGCAAATCTCAATGCAGTCCTTTTTACTGGAGTTTCTCCTGTCCAAATTTTAATGCTCTGGACCCTACCTATGAAAAATTGATGAGCAAAGAAAGCTGTTAAAAGACAACATCCATTGAGTGTCATTTTTGCCACTGCATTTGACAATAATTCAAGAAGTAGATAACAATAAAAAACAACTTGTTCAACACAACTTTGTTTTTTCTGTTCTGTCAGTGATCTGTTGCATAAATAACCTTGCATCAATTAGCAAGGTTATTTAAATCACCTCTGAGCAACAGAAGGGGACATCAAAACTATATAAAATTCAGTAAAAATCTCCTGTTCATTTCACAAGCAAAAGTAAAATCTCTACTTAGAGTGTTTATAAGCAATTTGGAAAAAAGTCACAAATGTTCTATATAAAGATTTCATGAAACTAAATTCAGAGACAACAGCAAGTCAGATTCTTAATTATTTATTAAAGGAAAGGAGAAAAATCTGAGAAATTATTCCACAGAGGTAGTGCACAATGGGTTTTTCTGTACACTAGAAGGTATCATTTATCCCCTTTTGTCAAGAAACGCTCACAGGACACTGGAAGTACTATATATCATAACATACAGAAGGTTTCTACAGACACAAATAATCTTGGTACCACAAGCTTTCATTTCATGCCTCCCAGATTTACCATGCAAATACAAATAACTCAACAATAATACATTCTTTTTTATTGGAATGGCATAACTGAAAAAGCTAAATGGATCCATCCTGTTCCCACCCAGAGATGGCACAATAATTAACTCTCAGTAATCTTGTAGTAAATCACAGACATGTGGTACCTGCCATACCTGTCTATTAAAATCCTGCAGAACGTAATCAGCTTGTTTCTCTCAATATGCAGCACTATTCTTCAGACACTATTCTGTCTCAAAACAGCACTGTGAATAACTTCCTATGGAAAGTGAGGACGAAAAGCTGCAAATTGACAGAAAATGTAATGGCAGATAATAATTATAGCTAAACACTTAAGACACTTGGGGAAATGAATGCATAATAATGATCCATCCAGACGTGTTGTTGGGCACTAAAATGCAAGTGCTTTAAACCTCCAAATTGTGCCTTTAAGGCATATTAGTGTAGGTTGAAGAGTTTTGTCTTGATATTGTGACATGGAACAGCAGAGATTAGTACCAAATCTTGCAGGTACAGGATGTGACTAGATGAAATTTGTCATCATATCTATTACAGAAATTCCATATCAAAATGCAGATACAAAGAAAAGAGCAAGTGGGGAAAAAATCTGAAGTGATTCTAGAAACAAATACTAAGAAAGGGAAATTAAACAGTTCTTCCTTTTGTTAAAGTAACAAAAGTGTTGACTAGAGAACTTTCAGACAAAACACATTGGAATTAAAGATTGCTTCTGATACAGAATTGCAGAAAAACCTGCCCTGTAAAGGTCAAGAAAATATAGCACTAGAGGTGGTTAGAGAACTAGCTTGGATATCTGACACAAAGGTTACTTGTGGGATGTAGGGAGTTGGTAAGTAGGATGATGCCATGAGCATTAGAATTTACACTGTTGGGTTTGTTTGGGGCTTTTTTCTTCTCCTTTCTGTATTGATGACCTGGCAGAAGAAATGTGAAGAAAGGTGAGACAGTTTTTGCTGACACAAAAATGGGGTGGGGGAGTGAGTCAATACAAAAGTGGAAAGCAATGTAGGTCAGAAAGTCTTAGGACAAACTAGGAGTCTGAATGGATAAAAGTGAGTTCCAACAGTGATTCTACACATCATAAAATAATGAAGCAGGAGATGAGAAAAGGGAGACCAAAATTAATTTTCTTTTCACGGAACCCAATAAGGATATGGCAAAATACAATGTACCAGCTTCTCCAGCATTGTATGCATTATTGGTCATATTGTAACCATGTAACCATGGTTAAAAAGCAAAAACAAATTCTGAATTGGCCAAGCAGCAAACACGAGTCAAGGAAAGAATTCCGTAAGGAGCAAGCAGCTCAGCCAGTGGGATAACACCAGTGAGTGATCACCACAGTAAAGAAAGAGTAGTTTAGAGTTGCTGAGCATACAACACAGCAGAGCAACTTTACATGGTAAGACTGGAATGTGGAAAACTTGATTACTTATAAAGCTAAGGGAAATTTTGTGGCTTTTTTCAAAAGCAAAGGCGATTAAGAAGAAACTCTATTAAGGTACACACAATCCTGAAGGGAACAGAAAGCAGAGATGCTGCAGGCTATCTGAGCTGGTGTTAAATAGAAGTACAAGGGGTTATGAACTTGAGCTAGGGGGAGAATTGGACACTAAAGGAATTTAGGTAGAGTTTTCTTGCACTGCTGCCCTTAGTGAAAAAACCTACCAAGGCCAGCCATTGTAATAAGCAGTATACAAAAAGAAATATTGGATAAGTAGAAAATAAAGTATATTGTGGTGTGACTGTCCATTTAATGCACTGTGTCAGCGCCATGAGGGTTTTTTGCTCTCAATTTGTCAGAAACTTTTCGAACTTTGCAAAAGTTTTGAGGCAGTTAGTTCTCTCAGGAAAAATATAATTAAATTGGCTCAAATGCTTGAATTCCAAGCATGCGATTCAAAAAATGAAGCACACAATAAGAATACTGTCATGCACCATATAATATAACCCATAGAATAAATTACACTTTGTATCAACCCAGTTGCTGGTAGGTGTCAGGATGGAAAGTACGAAGGACTGAGAACTCAGGGATGGGCATGTTGAAAAAAAAGTAAAATTAAAAATCTCTTACATTTGTATTCCTTAAGGAAAACAATTTTGAGGTTAAGAATACAATCCTCAGTTTCCTTACCCGAATTTTCCTAGGTATCCCTTCCAAAACTACCAGGATTAAGACAGAGAAAATCTATTCACAAAGTACTAACAAAACATCACCTTTAGATTCCTAACAACACAATTAACTTAAACCTAAGAGGGATCACTAACTGTTCTAAAGCCAAATATTAGATTCTTCTCTAAGTTTCCTGCCTCCCAAAGGTGAATCTTTTTAACATCTCAGTTTTAGCCAAAGCTGAGTAAAATCATAGAACCATTTAATGGAAAAGATCTCTGAGATCATTAAGTCCAACCATTAATCTAACACTGCCAAGTCTACCACTAAAACGTGTCCCCAAGTGCCACATCTACTTCTTTTAAATACCTCAGGAGATGGTGACTCAATCACTTTCTTGGACAGCCTGTTACAATGCTCGACAAACATTTCTGTGAAGAAACTTTTCTTAACGTTCAACCTAAACCTCCCTTGGCACAACCTGAGACAATTTCCTCTTGTCCTACAGCTTGTTACTTGGGAGAAGAGTTACCTGGGAGAACGCCTGCCTAGTTACAACTTCCTTTCACATAGTTATAGAGAGCAGCAAGGTTCCCCCCCGGCCTCCTTTTCTGCGGGCTAAACACCCCCAGCTCCCTCAGCCGCTCCTCAGAGGATTTGTCTGCTGCTCCTTTACCAGCTTCATTGTCCTTCTCTAGACTTGCTTCAGCACCTCCATGTCTTTCTTGTAGTGAGGGGCCCAAAACCAAATACAGCACTCAAAGTGCAGCCTCACCAGTGCCGAGTACAGAGGAACAATCACTGCCCTGGCCCTGCTGGCCACACTATTTCTGACACGGGCCAGGATGCCACTGGCCTTCTTGGCCACCTGGCCACACACTGGCTCACATTCAGTCGGCTGTCAACAGGCACCCCTAGGTCCTTTTCCACTGGGCAGCTTTCCAGCTGCCCACCCTGAGATGCAAATAGTTTCCTCCCACACTGGCAGCTGGGCATTAATATGAACTTCACACTTTCCTCCTGTTAATGATTGTGATATCCCCTTGTTTAAATATCCTCACATAGCCAGCACTGGAGTCTGCTGAAAGATACTGAGGTACATTGATCTTTGGGGCTAACAGAGTTCAGCTGCTCTAGTCTCACACAGGCCAGGGAAGTCCCTTTGTTTATGACAGTATTCAGAAATCAAATGGTTATTATACAAATGCATTTTCAGCACTACAATTCAGCAACTTCAGACAGCACTATACAGGGATTGAACGTAATGTTGGTAGATTTTAAAATCATAGAGCTTGATCTGTACTCAGAGAGCATTTTGCAAACAGGACTGACAATTCAGAAACATTTTAATTTTAGACCAAAAACCAGGTTAACAAAAAAGCACCAGTCCTTTATGCTCTTTTTTTTTTTTTAAAGTAGACCCATTTAATCCCAGAACAGCACTGCCTGAAAAACATCTACAATACAAAATTTTTAAATATTCTTTTAAAAGGAAAATTACCACAAATAACCTTTGTGCCCATATTAAGCCACACAGGCATTCAAATAGAAATTAAAGCCTTACTACTGACTTCAGTAAAACTGTTGTTTGTTACAGGTGAAATCAACTGCTGTGAAATACCACATCTCAGGACCACCAAAAAAATTGTGTGTTTAGAGAGTGTTGAGCCTGAGCTTTACAACTCATATGCTCCAAGTTAACATCAAAAATTTCAGTTCTTACAACTGGACACTTCATTACCACTACACTAATGCATTAATTATTTGCCCCTAACAAATAACTTACTGGCAAGTTTGGCACAGTGCAATGCTGAAGAGCAAAAGTGACCACATTTTTTTTTTTTTTTTAAATCACCAGCTACAAAACACCACCAAATTTTGAAATTGAAAATGCACTTTCTAAACATTTTAAAGCACAGAAAAATTGTCCTTGTCTATTATCTCATAGATTTGTTTGAATGGCAAGGTTGTCAGGAGGCCACTGAAGAAACTTCTTCAGTCTTCTAGCAGTTTTCCCCCTTGACCACAAAATATTTTCATTTCCTAAGTCAATTTGGTTAAAAACTCAGTTTGCGAACAAGTCATTTGGAGATCTTGTTTTAAAAGAGGTATTTAAAAATGTACTATTCAGATATATGATGTCTATTAAGTAATAAAAAAGCACACCACACACAGCTAAACCATGTCTGTTTTATCATCTGTTCAAGAAAAAAATATTAAAATATTTTGAACAATTTTAAGGGATCTCTCACAAAGATGTTCAATTTAAAATGCAATTAACAAAGTGGATTAGTCTTTCTATAACTCTGAGCCTTAAAATCCCTCCCCTTGATATATATCACCTGCTTCATGACTCTTTGCACACTCAATTTCATATTACCAACAAAAAATTGATTAAATAAGGTCTTTAAAAAAATAATAAAAAACCCCATATCCATTAGAACCTGGACTAAGATCTCAAATTCATTTCACGCAGACATCGTGGATCTACTTAATGGTTACTTTAGTTCTCTACAGATAGATTCAAACCTATTCAAAAAGGTTTCATACTTCATTATCATTTATCTAATTTACTCCTTTACCATTGAATTTACCTCCACTATATCAAGTACAGCTCAGAGTTAAGAAAGTTTAGTTATAAAAATGTCAAGAGCAGAAAGCTGACACATGCTATGCATATTGTGATGAATGACCTACTTTAAAACATGCCTATATGTTAGTTCCTACACCATTTTGCTGTTATTCTTTACAGACATTTGAGTCCTTAATTAAGAAAGGAGGAAGCCAAAAGGCATGAGTTCGTTTTCAAGGAAGTTGTAGATAGATGGCTGGTGCATATTTTTATAAAACAGAGAGAGCAAAAGAGAGCTGAGGCAAATGGAAGAAGATTCGTCTTTAAAAAAATGTCCATATTGCTGAACTACAGCACTAAAATTCTCTAACACTTCTATTTGCAGAAGTGACAGTTACAGTTACTTTATCTGTGGAAAAAACAACCATTAAAAAAAAATCTCAAAGCAAAACAAAAATAGTCCCCAACCAGTCAACCAACCAAAAAAAACCCAAATGTACTTGTATTTCAGATGTTGGAAGCTACATATCTTCACAGTTTGTGTAACTTCTGGGACAGGTTTTGCCATACCCTCTGGGCATACCTTTCAAGAAACTGGGTGTTGGCTGTGTCATATTTCAGTACTATACGATTTTTAAATAGGTATCATCTAAACCATTACAGTTTTAAATGATGTATCTTTTTGAGAGTTTTCCAGACTGATGAGACCATTATGCAATTGTGCAGTTTGGGAGCTGCTGCCAGGATGAACTTTGGAAAGCCATTTATTTAAAACTTTACTTTCAAATTTATTTCACAGTTTAGCTTTGAGAGGAAGTGTTTTTCTCTATAGCAATGCTCAGATGGCTATGCTGAGCAAACTAGGTGCTTCTTCCTTTCAAGTTAAACCCTTTAGATTACTTTAACACAGTTCTTTGTGGTTTAATTTATCATATGTCCTGGCACCATTTATCACTAAATGCAGAATGATGAAGAAATGGCTCTATTAAAATGGAATAACTACTGAATTAAAAAGCTGTTAAATGAGTTGGAGTGCAGATTCCTGTTAACAATATGTGGGAAGGGTGTTTGGCTGAAATAAATTACTTTCACAGTAATAATTTGAGAAGTGCACCTTTGGAGAAACATGTTCAAAAATTCACATCTTGATTTCCTGACTAAAATCACGTTCACCACTAATAATATTTTTAAATTAGCTTCACAGCTAAGGTGAAGAAAAAATTAGTCTCAAATACTTTGGTTCAAAACCAAAATACGCTTTATTAAAAAAACTATAAATGGCAATTTTAAAAATATACATGCAAAATAAAATAGCTGATTCCAATTAAGATATATTTCTCACGCTTACCCTTAACTTGCTGAAAAAACTTTTACAATCTTGCAATGTAGTCAGCCATATAAACTTGTAAATAATATATAGCCCTGTAATTCAGAGTATTCTGCATTGTGACTATAAGAAAATAGTAAACAGTCAACCACCTAATGAGTAAGGATATACTTTCATTTTATTGACTGAAGCAGAAAACGTAAGTAAGAGAAAATACTGAAAAGATACTCAGTAAGTCCGTGTTAATTGACGTTTCAGACATAAAAACATTTTCTTTCATATTTAAAAAAATGCAGTTGGACAACAATTTACAGCGCTTGTTATTAACAAAAACCGGCCCTGTTCCAAACAACTATTTAGTGTTGTAGATCACTGCATTTTTTATTCTTGTGCTTAATCAACACATTTCTTGTGGCTAACAGCAGCATTCCTCAACCCTTATTAGGAAATTATTTAGCTCAATAAAAGGAAGTGTCCATCTATCACTCAGGGCCCTCTCATCCATTGATTGATTTCACTGGAAGCAAAAATAATTTCCCAGAACTTATGTGCATCATCTTGCACCTTTAAAATTACCTCCTAAGGGATATCTTATAGTCACAGAGTGGCATTTTTATGGCTTTAAGAGCAGATTTTCTTTCTATGAATTGTTACTAAAAAGCTGCATCCTGACTCTGTTTTCAGGCTCTACTGTGACACAGAGTACAGAAATACTTATAACGCATGTCTCTGTCAACTTTGCCAATACTGTGTGTGGACAAATACCATGCATGAGATGCCAATGTGAAGCCATGCCATGATTACTCACTCCCATACACTTTCAAAAAAAACTAGCCATCCTACAAAAGTCAGCAACAGAAGAAAAAAAAGCCATAATGGCCAAAATGACCACTGTATTCAGTGCAAGCCAACAGACTTACACTAAAATGGCAGATTATGTTACTTGAACATAAGACAATTTTATACAACAGACAGTTTAGTGATTGCAAGAAACCCCACATATTCCTAAAGAAAACCCAAATAGAGGTTTTTGCACTTCTCTTCAAAAATTGAAAATTATTGTTACGTTTACCTCAACCCTTTGTGTATTTTATGGATCAGAACTAGATGGGGAATAAAGAATACAAGGATTCTCATTTGATTTTAGACTTGATTGGCAGAAAAATTCATTTTTACCTCTACAGACTGTGATTGCCAGGCCTGTTGTGAAATCCAGGGCAGAACTATATACATTAACCTTTACACTTGCCCTCCATAGTCATCTGCATATATACCATCTTGCCTCTTTTTGCATGTATAAGAACCGAAGGAGTAAGAATAGTAGTGCAGTGACCCACTTTCATTCACCCTTCTTTAGCTTTAATGTAGTGCAATTTTTATCTCCCTACACCAACTGAAGGCCCCCTAATGCTTGTTTACATTCATCGTGTTCCTTCCCTCGCACACACATTACTGTGTGCTGTGGTCATCTTGTCCAGCACAGTAGCTTGGTCTGCACACCCTTGCTCCTTTGCCAGCTAAAGCTCCATCAATCTGCCTAGGCTGGAATTAACACACAAGAAAAAAAATACCATAGTTTCTTTTCAAAGAACTGTTAGAGTTAAAAGGGGATTGGGTTTGGGGTTTTTTTTTCATGTTGTTTTGTTGCTGTTGAATTGGGGGTTTTTTTCAGACAATTATAAAACTGACAAGAAGTGAATGTTACCTTCAGCTGGAAACTGTATTTAAGCACGAAAGACAGCCCCCCTACAGCATTTTCTAGAATGTTACCATGGATAAAATTAAATATGAATTTAATCTCAAGTGTTTGGTGTTTTTTTTAACAAGCAGTCTGTATATAATTTACCTTATTTTCATTTATAACTAGTAAGAAGTTGCATAATAAAATTATTAAATATGAGTGATAAATTATAATTCAAAGGAATATGAATGAATTATTATGCCTGA
>JAWWEU010000163.1:18240088-18260286 GCA_035583155.1 Acropternis orthonyx
GAAGTTGCATAATAAAATTATTAAATATGAGTGATAAATTATAATTCAAAGGAATATGAATGAATTATTATGCCTGATGAAAAAATTACTTCTTAGATGTTTTACCACGTTTTTAACACAGCAAATGTATCTTTATTGGTGCTCATGTTATACCATGCAGTATGGCCACTCTCCAAAATGCACAGGAAATTAAAGGATTTATTACTTGGAATAATATTTTTAACAAATGCTAGTGAGCTTTGGTCTCAGAAGTAACAGAATCACTGAATCATCAGGGTTGGAAGAGACCTTCAAGATCATCTAGTCCAACCATCAAGCCAGCACCATGATAATCACCCCTAAACCATATTCCCAAGTGCCACATCCAGGTGTCTCCTGAACACTTCCAGGGATAGTGATTCTACCACCTCCCTGGGCAACTTATTCCAATGCCTGACCAATGTTCTCTTCCCTGGGGAAAAAACTTGAGAACTTGTGGACTGATTACCATCAAATGTAATTTAGAGATAGAGATTTCAGAGGAAGTGAGTTTCCTATTTGTAGGAGGGAAAAGGTGACCAAGGCAGAGAAGAGATATCCCCTCGGTGCACAGACGAGGACAAAGCTGAAGGAGGATCCAAGATGCCAGTCCTTTCCCAAGACTCCAAGGGAGGGCTGCTGCCTACAGCTGCACCGGACGCAGCACTGGGAGCTCGTGGCCAGACCTGAATGACAGATCAGGACCCAGAAGTTCAGGGCTCATGAGGCCACACAGCAAGCTCTTATGCCCTTCACTTAAAATAAATAATTAAATGAAACAGAATAAAATTGAGGCTCTACCTGTTCTCTTCTAGTTGGCTCTGGAGATTCCTACAGATTCAAAATGGATTTAGGGAATAATTATAAAAATTCAAAAGGCTGTCATTCATCAACACTGAAAACAGAACTCTCAAATCCTAAACCCTGTTTAGAACAAATGCTTAGAATGTAGAAGCTTTTACAAATGCTCTACTGGGCATAATCAAATGTTTTAAGCAGCAATAAACAGAATAAACTACTGAACTGATGCACCAACGAAGCTGGAAAATGCCCAGTGTCAGAGCAGGGTTGTGGTTTACGTTAAATTCTTTAAAGAGCATATTTTTAATTAAAAACAAACCAAAAAACACAACTTTATGTATCTTACCAAGTTTCTATTTCTTTAAACTTTCCCACATGAATATTTCCTTTTAAATACACACAAAATTTCATTTAAATTAGTCATTTTGGTTTCTTTTTTTTTTCAGATTTTTTGTTCAGTTTTTATTTGGGTGTTGTTTTTTTTTTTCCCTCATAGATTTAGCCACATTTTTCAATGCTTAGAAAAAATAACAGACAACAATTTCCAAAGAAACACATACTTCATTGACAGAGAATTCAAACAACCCTAACAACTCTCTGAAAGAACACAGCTTTTTAACAGTTAATATTCCATCCATTTAATATCTCTAATTATTTTCCCTCTGCAGCTTTGACGGGTAGTTATAGCCTGGAATAAAAACACTGTGGTAAGGACGACTGCACAGCAAGGTTAAGTGCCTTCTTGTTTCAGTACCAATAATTACCTTTAAAAAAAAAAAAAAAAATCTGTTTTCAGGTTTGACAGTTAATTTACTAATGAGTACGTGGACTCAATTTATAATAAAGTTATATTGACCAAAAATAATCCTGCATTGGTACTCATTTGAATTATTTCATTGTTAAAGTCTCCTCTTAAATAAATTGGAAAAGATTAATTTTGCAAGATGGATTGTCAGAGGCTGCTGCATAAACTAGATACATGTCAGCACTAAGTTTAATTATTGATCACAATACAATAGTGCTGAGTATTCCAATCCCCAAACAGCTTCCAGTAACTATCAGCAGATTCCAAATATAGAAACTGAGGGGAAAAAATTTGATTGCAGATGACTACATTTTAAAATAAATAAATAATTCATTAGCACCCAATAAAAAATTAATTTTAAAGTACAATTCAGATCACTCACTAGAACATATAACAAGTAATCAGAAAATGAAAGTGCCTCCTTTCAAGTGACAAACTCTAATGAAGTAGTATAATGTGCTTTTGATTGGGGGATTCCTATGATTCTCCAGTTCTGGAAGAGAAATTATATTTGGAAATAGAGATTGGTTGGAGCAGTGTCCCTCGTTACAACTTTCCTTGTTGCAAAACAAATGCAAATATTGGGGGATGTGCTGTAGAGCACTGTACTTACTGAAACATATCACAGGAAAGATACGAGGATACATCTTTGGAAAGAAACCCATTTTCCAGCTCCCGTTATTCTCTCTAACTGTACAAAGCAGTTTAACAGGACAGTCACAGTGCTTTCTACAACTAGTCAGTAGAGGACAGTTTTCATTTTAGAAAGCTCAGAAGACGGACATGAGAAATGCCTGGGTATGTGAGATTTTGCATCTAGTGCTTAAAAATCTCTCAGCACAGAAAACCCCCAAACAGGATGGTGAGAATGGGGGGTGGGCTGGTGGAGTTACAGCCTAAGGAATCACTGCTGAGATAGTCTGTGAAGAGCTCTAACTCCAGAGTAACAAGTGATGATGAGATGTCTCTTCAATATAGAAACCAACACGTATAGATGTGTATAAATATACAGAAAGATATATAGGTGTGTAGGTATACAAGCAGGAAAGATGGAAACAGCACACAATTTATTTTTTAACACAGTGTCAGATAATATTGGTGATTTAATATTGGTACCGTCACTGAAAAGCAATTTTCACAGTTTTATTCTATATGGTCACTGTTTAAATTCATAGATTTTTATTAAGCTTCACATAAAAAATATTAATGAAGCTAGTGTTTTTCCAGTGAATTTTAACATGCATCCTGATAAGTCTTCAAATTTTAAACAGTACTTTCAGAATATATCCCTGCTTTATTTATGCCAAAACCTAATTTTTCAAACCAGCATCAAATATCACATTGTACAGACAGTCTAAGGCCCCTTTAATATTATCTTCATAAATGTAATAGAAAGAACTCCAAGCTAATTTGAGGATTATTCCAAAAATAAACAAGCCCTTCCAAGATTAATTTTTTTAAAGCAGGTACAAAGTTTTAAATTTTACTCAGTGAAACACATGTAAATGTTAACTCATAAATCTGGGCTTCATCCAACACCTATTGAAGTCAATAAAATTGCCCCCTTGACTTAACCATGTGCTGGATCATGTCCTTTGTGACAATTATAACACACTTACCAAATGTTACATCCCCAGACCAGGAATGTTTTTAATTGAGCATTAAAAGTTTTTATTAAACTTTTGCTATAATCCAAAAGACCAAACACAGCTTGCCAGTGAGCCCTTCTCCTGAACAGTCTCCCAGGAGAACTAAACTCTTCTGATGAGTCTAAAGGAATGCTTGGCACAACTCACTGGTTTTCATAAGGTCCGTGACTGCCTTTGGCAGCCCTTGAGCACCTTTCAGCACAACCACTCTAACATAGCCATGCTAGTTTAGGAGTATTCCACTACCTGAGAGAAATTAATTCCTTCCAAAAAAAAAAAAAATTAAGGTATTACAAACCTCCTTAATGTATGCCCTAAAGCAAATTTGGGGCTTAAAAGCAGCCTTGGACAGGTCTTTACACCCACAGCCACTTTTACCTGGGGAAAGACAAGGGTTCTCAGCCATTCCTCTTGATACTGAAGCCTGGATACAAGGTAGATAAAATCCTTTCAATTTTGGGTCAGTAAAACCAAAAGATATTCCATTCAATTCCCTTCTCCAGTCACAGCAAGTTGTAGACATGCTGGCAAATGTCAGAAATTTAAAAAAAAAAAAAAAAAAAATCAAGAAGAAGAAAAGGATAAACACACACACACAAGAAAACCCAACCATCTCAAAATCAAGTTACAGACAATGAAGGCTACAGAGATATGAGAATCTCTTTTGTATGTCTAGGCATTCAGGAAAATTATGCTGAATTATAAATTAAATTATGTTCAAATACAAAAGGTATTTTTTAAGTTGTCTTCTCTAGAAAGCGTGATTTCTTAGATGGGTAGGTATTCAGTTGAAACAGATTAAAGCATCACCTTCTGTCATCTCATCCCTAACATTCCTGTAAAGACCTAAGCACTTACTAAATTTTAAGCACATATGCAGTCCAGTCAGGGGGGGCTGGGTGGGTGGAAAGGCTATCACTTACTTGAAGATGGTGTATGAATCTTTGCTATATTAAAGATAAAGTCTTTTGAAGTCTCAGTAGCATTCTCCAAACACCAGAAAACAACTTTCAGAGCAGCAGTTTTCACCTTAACTCAGTTCACTTAGTGCATACACAAAGGAAATATGTTTATATCCCAAGAGATTCACAACACATGAAATAATTATTCACTGACAAGACTGTAATTTAAACCTCACAGGTGAAGGCAGATGTTTTCAGCAGAAACTATATTGGGGGGGGTGGAATCAGTCCAAAATCAATATTCTTTCATATTAGTATTATTTCCATAATGCCTAGAGGCTGACAAATGTAAGGGGATTACCATGACAAGTCTGTGTTTAAAATCCGCCCTACAATATTTTGGCCTGGAAAATCTCCATGGCAGTTGTGGCACCCAGTTCTTTATTCATCTACCTGCCTCCTTTTGGCTGAATGGATGTCTCCAATACAGTGAAAACCTCTGGCTTTCCTCCACACTCCTCGTCCCTTCGTGGGTGAAAACTGTATTTTTATTTTTCATCATCCCAGTAGCTCCTGCATGATTTGAGCATGCAGATGAAGGAGCTTTGCCTCATGACACTTACTGCCTGCCTGTTGGGCTACAACATCAGGAGGCTGTGGAACTTTGGACAGCTAGATAAATATTTTTGTTGTTATGGATAAAAAATGAACCAGTACTGCCCTCCACAAGCCTGGCTGCCAAGTCTGGGAAGCAATGGTGCTGTGAGCTGGAAAGTTATCTTTAACCTACTTCATTAGAGTTAGAGGAAAAAGAGATGTGAACTACAACTCAAGTAACGAGTGTTTAGCAATTGGACAATAACCAACTAATGAAGATTTTCCATCTCTCTGGAAAGCGGATTTGACCATTTGCTGAGGCTCTGAGCCTAGTCCCTGGCTTAGAGGCATATGGAAAGGGCTGCACCACTCACCATGGAAGTGACCTAGGTGCAAACTGGCAAAGCCGGAGCCCTGCAGCCAGTTTCCATGTGATGGAGTCCCCATTCTGCCTCAGGCAGCGCTGATGAGAAAGGCATAACCCTGCTCATCATGAATTGCTAATACAGAAGGTTATCAACCCTTTATTCCTACAATAAATACAGACTTGAATCCACAACTAATATGTATCAGAAATCAGATTACAGAAGCAATTTCATGAAGTTAATGAACAACTTGAAGCAAAATACAGTTATTTCTGATTTTTTTTCCTAAAAGAAAGAAGTCAACAAATTATGTTTATCAGACGCTTCCTTTTACAAGTCTTGGCAATGGGGGAGAGTATTTAAAATATTTTAATCTGTAAATGTCAAATCTAAATTTGAAAACTTTTTCATTTGTAAAAGATGTAAAATATCAACAGTTGTATAGATCATATAAAAACAAATCACTTAACGTAATATCTGTAATGTATATCTGTTCAAAATCAGTTTAACATTATGAAAATTTACTTTTGCATTAGATTCAAGTCTTATTTTAAACTCAGAAATCGCCAGATTTAAACTGCCTTTTCCCTACAGGCCACCCAGAAATGCATGTTATTATTGTGTTTGAAAAAATAACAGTAATTGTTTGTAAATATCCTGTAAACATTTTAGTCTGCTCCACCATGAAAAGTGAGAACTTCAAATACTTTCACAAAAAAAAAAAAAAAAAGGTCAAAATTTCAGCCCATACAGCTCAAACCTGAAAGCCAGTGTTGAATTTTATCATTGCTCTCACTCAAAACAAAGCACCTTTAAGGAAAAAAGAATGAAAGTGGTCACTTTCACCTTTACCATAATCAAGGGCACCAAATGAATGGCTTTGCAGGGGCTCCAAGACTGGTAAAATTGGCCTTACCAAGTTTTTTTTTATTCTCTATTCTCTTTATTTTCCTCTTCAAATATGAACAAACTAAAAAAATCCTACATGGAGGAAAATGATGAAATCCACCCAGAGAGAGTCATGGAGAGCAGCTCAGAGTTAAATAATGGAACAGCTTTGTGGTTACCATTCACACAGCTCTCAGAGTCAGGGCTATCAGGCAATGAAGTAGAATAATGAAGCTACTCCTTCAGATAAGAGATTGGCTTTATAAATATGATCTTTTGTACAGCAGCTGTAGAACTGTACACTTGAAAATAAGCTTGTCATATCTCTGACAGTAGGTGAAGTGGTTCAGGTTTGTGTATGCTTATGAGTTTCTGGGAACATTAGTAATTTTACAGAAATAAAAACAGGACAAAGAAATTCTTTGGGAGCAAAAGCTTTCCCGTGCATACAGGCTGGTGGCTGAATACATACATACATGGTCAGCAGCTAGTAATATCCATGTGGCTTGGAGAACAGGGCTCACAATCTTCATTTCTAAAAGCACTTTTTGCTTACATGGTAGAAATATTCCTTCTCTAACAGCAACATAGGAGTATATCCTCTTTCCAAGCTAGCACTAGGCTAACAGGGCAGTACCTAATGAAATACATAAATAGATCTGACATCCTGTCCACAAGGGACCACTGGGCAGTAGCAAACCCACAAAATATCATATTACGTGCTCAAACACTTGGTGTATATGCAGCATGCAGACATTTGCTAAGCAGTAATACCACAGTGATATTTGTGTGCATAGTGAGCAATATGTTTTAATTTCCAGTTGTTTCATAAATAAATCCCTAATAGTAAGAACTAGTCCTTGAAAATTTTAATGTGCATTAATAATATGTAACTCTTTAAAATCTTATCACACAAAGTCTACTGAACAATTGTTTATTTCTTTTTTTCAGGGCAGGGAATATTTATTTTCTGGCTTGGTGGGCTATTTTCTCTAGTTTAAAAAAACCCACAAACCTGCATTCCCCAAGTTTTTGATACTTGGTTTTTGATTTTTTTTATAAGACTACTTATTGCTAGTAAGCACCAAAAAAAAAAATTATTGAAAAAAATTTTACATTACTAAGATAAATATGGCTCTATTTTTTAGCCACTCCCAGTCAAGTCAGCTCATCACAGTGATTCTGTTCATAAACTGAATAGTCAGTTGTAAGATAAGATGGTTTTGCTTTTTGTCACCACAATTCTGAAATCAGTTGGTGCTGCAGGTGGTAGAAGTGATGAGAACAGCAAAGTCACAAGCACTTTCTACACATAAGGTGGGTGTCAGGGAGGCGAGAAGGAGCCTCAACAGAAGTGTATGTTATGGGTAGAGGGCTCTAAAAATGCTTTAAGAAGCTAGGAATACAACAACCAGTTTTGCAGACACAAAAAGGAGTGTGTTATGGATCAAGTGTAAAAATTTCAAGGCTTCAGAGATGTAAAAGCAACAGGCAGTTGGAAAAATATACTAAATTACTGCATGGAAGAATAGATGTGGTCCTGAGGCTGGATATTAGACAAATTTAAGGAGACACAGATCATGTGCCTTTTCTTTACCACTCACTCATTTTTAGAAAAAAGCCTCTCCATTCTTATATGTGCTCAATTCCTTATCTTGTCCATCTCACCTATTTGGATAACAAATTTTCTATGGTAAAGATTGCTCTTTCTTGAGTATTTGTGCAGAACATAGCACAGTGAAATTCAGTGTCTTCACAGAGACTCTGATGTAGAACTACAATACAAATGATACAAAATGTGAATGATGCAAAAGTTACATTTCTTATGATCTTTTTATTGTTGTCTGAAAGCCCTGAAATGTTTTGTGACTAAGTATATTTTAGATCTCAATGCAATAAATACGATCTACTCTGCTGCATAAATAAATTTTAATTTCTATCACAATACAAAATACAGAGGATGTTTTATACATATAAGGAACAATTTCAAAGGCTCCCTTGACTTTCAGTGGAAGATTCTTGTGCATCCCTTGTGTCTCTAAAAATGTTCTGTATCCAGTTTTGAAGAAAGAGAAAGAAACCATAGCTGAAGAAAACTGTAAAAACACCTCTACAATACTGCTGCATTTTCTGTTATTTCAGTGCTTCACCACACTCTCCAATATTTTGATCATGCACTTCTTAACATTTTAAATAAATTGATGCAAAACAACAAAACCTCAGAAGTAACTACAGTCGCTGAATAATTATGAGATCAATGCTCCATTCAGCAATTCTGAGAACAGTCAAATGACCTTGCAGAACAGATCTCCTCTAGCACAGAGCAAATGCAAGGCAAAAATAAGTAGGAAAAAGAGCCAGACCAAGGAGGAGGGGGGCAGGAAGGCATGCCAAATCTGAGTGAATCTCCTGCACATGCTTCCTCCCCATGCCTCTGAGTTGGTGTTTACCAATGAAATCATAGAAAGGCTTGGGTTGGAAGGGACCTTGAAGATCATCTAGTTCCAACACCTTTCACTAGACCAGGTGTGCAAAGCCCCATCCAATCTGGGCTTCAACTCTAGCTGGGATGGTGCACCCACAACTTTTCTGGGCAACCTGTTCCAGTGCCTCACGACCCTTACAATTTCTTCCTAATGTCTAAGCTAGCCAACTCTAGGTTTAAAAGCCATTCAGTCCCGTCCTATCACTACATATCCTTGCAAAAAGTCTCTTCCCATCTTTCTGGTAGGCTCCTTTTAGGTACTGGAAGACTACAATTAGGTCCAAAGAAGAAAGGAACAAAATTATGTAGTGGGATCTACAGCTGCTATCTTTTCTACCTTACTTTCTACTGGAAGGTTTCATTAAATTGAATTCATCCAGAGTGCCACCCTTATCCTTTTCTCCCCATCACCTCCTTCTTTTCTCTTTCCCTATAGTCACTCTGGATTTCCTTTCTTCTCCACAAAAATATTCTTGTTTACTTCATCCCTCCTTGCCTCAACACCGTCCCCAGTCCTTTTAGGACCCTTAACCCATAATCTTATTCCTTACTTTTCTCTGATCTTTCCCTTTCCAAATGAACTAAGGCTGCTGCATGGGTGATGAACAGCTGTTCAGTGAGGATGCCTCCCCCTCTCCTATGCAAAGCTGCACTCACAGCAATGAGGAGGAAGAAGGTGAAGGGAAAAAAAGAGGGGGGGGGGGGCGCGGCGAAGACTGTGCAGATTAAAGGAGTGAAACTGGTACGTGAAGGCTAAAGGGAAACAGGAGAAGGTAGAGCTGAAAAGAGAAGGAATTTAGGCCAAGCCAAAGGGATTTAGAGAAAAAAAAATTAGGAAAAGAGTGTCAAAACTTACATTCATGTCAGAGAAAGATGTATAGGAATTGAAAGAAAAGGAGACCAAACCAAAATATTACTCTCATTCTAGGCAACAATAAATACATAAATAAATAAATAAACCAAATCAAGGCTAGTTCAAGGATCAGAAACAAAAAATGAGGAAAAAGTAGAGATGTAAAAAAGATACTGGTAAACAACTGAGCAAGAGTACAAGAAACAATAAAGAATAATTTTTAATATACAGTAAGTGTAAATACTATTTTCCCAACTTTACCTACCCATTACTTTTTCCATCTTATAAGTCAAAAAAGGAGAAAGGAAGGAGTGCAACAAAGAACCTGGAAAGAGATGTGGGAGCAGTCTTCTCTCACATCTGTGAGCATCACCCCTGACTCTGTAATGACCCATACAATCACTACATGGGCAAGGGTTGAGGGGCACAGATGGATTGGAAAGAAGAATCCTAATTTAGTGATAAGCTCTTTTTTTGTTTTAACTTTGAAAAATAGCTGTCATTATTAATGTTTGTAGTTTAGCAGTTCCTTAGGCATCGCTGCCACATGCATCTAATTATCACATCTTTTGTTGACAGAAATACTTTTCAGAAACAACTGGAAAACAAATTTATTTTTTTTACATTAAGTAGCTTTTTCTAGCTCTGAAATTTGACATGAGTTTGTTTTAAAGGTTAACCATATTTTAATTAATACTCGGTATTAAATCTGAAGGGAAAGGGGAAGCAACAATCTGTCTCTCCACCATCAGTGGAAATGGTGACATAAAACCAGAAAGAAACCCACCCCCAAAATAGAACATATTATAACAGGAAGAAGTTGAAAGAAAGCTGTTTTCTTACCCTGGCAGAACTTTCAAGACTCTTCCCCCGTACTAGACTGTTTCTGATTCAATAATCAGAAATACAAAAACCACTTCTTTTCATAAAGTGCAACAAAACAAATCATATTTTCCTACTTGAAGCATTCCTTGTTTTAACTATCTGAAATATGCAGCTTGGTTTTGCTTTTGTTGCTGTAACTAGTTTGTCTTTTTAAGCAATATGTAATTTTTAACTCAAATTGAAATTATTCCTGACAAAAAGGACACTTTCTCCACACAAGAGCAAGAACAAGAAATTAAACCTGATCCCTTGTTACAAACCTGTTTGAGTTCAGTAAAATGCAATTTCACAAAAAATTTTTAATACAATTTTTGGCCAAGAAATTTTTCTTGATCACTTCTTCACCTCACGTGAACATTTCTAACAGCTATTTACTAGAGTAGATGAAGTTGCTCTGAGGAGGAGTCTCATACACTTCAGCACACAACAGTTCATCCTGCTAACAGCTCAGTTTACCTATCTGCTAAGGGATAGCGTGCTTGCAGATCATTTGCAGGCACCCAGGTGCAGGACAACACCCGCATTCCTTACACACCACAAAAATACCCTGTTCCCAAAGGCTGCAGTGATGCAATCCTGACATTAACTTAAACTGTGTCTACCTTACATACAGCAGTGCAGTATATTTCAACTCCAAGTAACATAGTTTTAACAAATTCACAATCCATCGCTCATTTTCTTCTGTAGAGACTCTGTGTTCTCTAGCCTGTCTTTTGTATTCTGCTCCCCCACCCTTACTGCTCTCCATTCGCTCAGTTTATCTTTTATATTTACTATGTGTGAGAAATATTCAAACAAGAGAAAAATAAAGACACTTTTAGCAATGATCTCTATTCTTTACATAATGTTCTGAAAGGTTCCACATGACAGTGCTGGCAGATGTTGATGCAGGGAACGTTTTAGCTAAGCCAATGATTGACAGGTACACCATTATTTCTGCAATCTGGACTGACTGTTACACAGAGTAAATGCTAATCCTTATCCATTCAGAGGTTTCTTCACATTATTCATTTTTACCCTCCAGTGCAGAAATGACTTGTTTGTTGCACTCCTAATCCTATACCTTTGTGCCAATGGACACCAGACTGCAATGAACACACCTGGACAACAATTCTCTGATGAGGTTATGGAAATGATAGCCACTGTAGTAAGTGCCTGCTAGTAAAAGCCACAATATGTGACTCACAGGGAGCCAAAGAACAATTCTCCTAGCTTCAATTAATTGAGCTATACCTAGAGATTGTGTGCTTATGTAGATATCTCATTTTATCAAGACTGCTTTCCTTGCAGAAAAGATGTTTGACAATATAAACCTATACTCTAGTCTGTGTTAAATTAGGTTCTCCCCAAAATGCACGCTCAGGAGATGGAGGACTTTTACTGGATTTAATTGGATGTTGGCTTCTAAGCATTCCAAGGAATGAACTGGGGGGAACTTTGATGCCATGGCACATAGGGTTGGATTGGCAATGAGAAGAGAACGCATTCTGAGCAAACTACCCAAAAAAAATTCAATTGCAACAGGAAAATACCTCAAGACAATCAAAAGAAAATCTGGAAGGAGTTTTGATTTGAGAGTATTTTTCATCTTAAATTCTGCCCTGAACAAATCAATTTCGTGTAGCAGAACACAGACAAAAGCTAAGCTTAACAAGTTGTATAAGACTAACCAAATCACGGAAGGCAAAAGCTGTGACAAGTCATTTTCATACTAAGTGGTGGCAGAACCTTTACGCAGAAGTCAGAGACATGCATTATAACCACTGCCAAACAAATAGACAAAACAAGTGGTGAGTAGATGATGATCCCATTCCATTCTTCATGTCTAAATTTTGGCACTCCTCCTAAAAGGGTAAGTTGGACTGACACAGGTCACAGACCTAGGTAGTTTGCACCTCCCACTGCTACTTTTTGGAGCTTGAGTTTCTGTGTTTTCTTTTACAGGTAAGGAAGAAACCAACAAATTCAACAGACTGGAAACAAAACTATGAATATATTTCTTGCAATATTCCAGTCCAGTCATTGTAACTGCAGCTCTAAGAAAAATCTGTCCATTTTACCTACTGTGTGGAGAGCCCAAGTTTTCAATTATTTTAAAGAATGAAGTATTTTACCTTTTCACTACATGACAGTTATCTGTCCTACAGAACTTAGAGAATAATTGCCAAGAAACAAACATTTTACACCTTGATGGGTCCTCATCTGCTCAAATGAAAATAGAGGCTATTCCAGCTACTGCAAAACTGGATTTAAGCATACAATGTCTATGAGATTAAGAGATATTGCAAAAGGAAATCAGTGGCAAATTGCCAAAAACTATTTGCAATATTAGGAGATGCATCCATGTACTGGCAATCGAAACATTACAATCTTATAGATAAAGTTCATTTGCTTACTAAACCATAAGAAAAATATCAGTGCATATTCCCAAATGAAAATATTTCCAGGAAAAATACTGTTGAGTTATTTTGTGACACTTCTTTACAGATTCTTTTTTTTTTTTTCCTCAATCCAAGAACATGTTACTTGCACAATAGAGTAAGATTTGATGTTTAGGGTGTATACCAGTTAACAAGTTACAAAGTAAGATACACCCTTTTGATGTATTACCCTTTTCAATATGTTTTGAAGTGTCACTTCCAAATATTTGTTTGTGACTAGAAAGAGTTGATAAAATAAGCTGAACAACTTTGCATGGGGTCCATTTAGCATATGTGATTATATTTGCTCCCAGACCATGGATCTGGTAAACTGTAGATTTAGCACATGGATAAAATTTTGTGAGTAATTCAGCAAAAAAGTTCCCAGCATAGTGTGTATAGAAATCACTTAAACCTCAGATAAACAATGGGACTTCAAAATGAGATGATCTAGGCATCATTCCAGGGCATAATTGTAGTGCCATGAACCTGGAGTGGCCCTGAAGAGATTCTTTTACCAGCAGTTAAACCTATAACGATCCTTTGAGAAACATTAATTTGCTGGGGTAGGAAAGGACCAGCCACCTGGCAAGTTGATATGAATGCAAAGCAAACTTCTACTAATGCTGAAGGAGAAAGTACTTAAGATTTAAAAGATAAAGGATATCCATAAGCAGATTCTGAATTGTAAATATCTGCCACTTGTCATGGGGCTTGAGAGTTGGAGTTGTTGGAGTAGGCATCATCAATGCAGCAAACATTGCTGCTTTAGAAGCCAATACCAAGAATTGCAGCAGCCCAAAACTATATTGTTGGCTCAGCCCTGAAATGCATGCAATTGTTACAGTTCTTGTTTCTCCTGTCTTTAAAAGTAATACTGACAGTAAGAAAATGAGAGGAGAAAAAAAAAATTTCCCCATAAATAAGCACCGAAGAGACTGCCTAAAGAGGGAAGTCCTTCAATAGATATGTCTTCTAGATCAATTTTTTTCTAGCAAAGTTCTCTAAAGTAAAAATAAAAGCAGCTCGGTATGATAAGTGACCATCTAGAGTTGCCAAGCAATGAAAAAATCCATGACTGCGACGAAAAGCTGTCACAGTTATGCTCACCTTAGTGGCACCATGCCCCAAGCAAAGGGATGCCTTATATAGTTGTGGAATCCACAGCTGAGATCCAACCCATTAATAATTCTATAGCTTTGAAATAAATAAAAGTTAGTTTGAAAGCTTTCAGATGTTCTCTTAATGGGGGACTCATCTGCACTGAAGTGATGTCTCCTGGGCTTTTAAGGGAGCCAATACCTGCTAAATATTTCATAGTCCAGACCTCTTTTAAGGGAGGAACAGAGCCAGGTACCTCTTTAGCTTGTTTCTGAATTTCTCAGGTGTTGGTTCAAGGTGATGGAATGAACATCCCTAGAAAACACAAACCATTCTCTTTCCCAGGGGAAAGCCACATTTCTTCACCTTGGTGTTTTTTGTATAAAAACATTGCAATATGTACAGCTGGTGACAAACTGTATTTAATATGACTGTTCTTAGCAGTTTCCTAACTGCTCGCTGTGGTTTAGCTCACTGAAAGCTGCAACAGGGATGTGTCTCAATTCTTGCAATTAGCCCTCTTTATTGCACAGAGATCTGTACTTTAATTTTTGCACAACAAAGAACCATGGGTAATATATTTCAACCTTTTCATCAACATTAGATACACTGTCCAACTGTCAGGCAAAGGAGAGAGGGTGGCCAAAGCCTGCCTTAGGCCTTCACCATAAGTGATATTTGACAGGTTTTTTGCAGAATATGCAAAGCTTGAGAGCTTCCATTCCATAGGAAACATTATAGCAATACCCCGGGCACCTGCAAACAGAAAAAAAAGGACATTTCCTGCTGAAGATGGTGGTGAAGTCACCTTTGCTACCTCACGTGATATAGTTAAATACTCCTTATTCTCAGTGCCTTGGGATGACTGCCAATCAGTCACTAATATAACCCCAATTCACATCCTCTGTTATTCGCCCCTAGATTTTTAGTCCAGGAAAGCAAATCAGATTTCAAATGAAGTTTAAAGTATGATGTGGAAAAAATAGAGTCCCCAGCATGAGCCTTATGGTGCATACCAACAGACCCCTTAATTCCTCACAGCTCTTAACCTTTTGGTACCCTGCTTTGAACTTCTGTAAAACTAGGATGCTGACCTGCTTCGTGGGTGGGTGATTATAACACTGAATTAATATTTGTAAACTACTGTGATACATTTGAATGAAAAATTTAGAACTGTAAAGAATTATGATTATGATGAGACTCTAATTCTTTTTTAAGTTGGTCCATCTGTCATTAAAAACCAACTTGAAGTAGGCTATTATTTAAAAAACTTAAAATTTCTTGCATAATACTAGTTATCAAGACAGACCACTGTTTTAACTTAGCAAGCAGCAAAAGGGGAAAAAAGCTTCACTTATATTTTAAAGACCTTTTCTATTTATATGGCCTTTATACCATGATAAATGGTACATGTTCTGTAAGGTACCCCTGTATTGTTATAGAGAAGAACTTCAGATTTAACCTGACCTACTCAGAATGGATATCTACACTACAGTATGTTATGAGACCTTTGTGATGCTTCTTTGATAATTTTTCGCAGACCTCCATTAGAAACATGGAAAAGCTACTTCAAGAGTGCACACTTACAGCTTACTGTTTACCTATACACTCGTAAGATCAAAACCCCTGGTCTTACTGTTTTTGTTAACAAGGAGCACTAAAAGTCTTCCCACATACTGAGTTTTGGTTTCCATTTTACAATCTGAGATGACAGACGGCACAAAAATGATGAGAAAACTGTGGGGAGGCTTCCAGAAGATTGATTCTCTCATCAGCTGATTCTTTTCTAGTTAGTCTTTTATTGACTACAAAGGTATAGCCAATGCAGAAAAGGAAAACCAGACTGCCCTGTTTAATCCTGAGGGCATTGGCAAAAGGTGATCACTTTTTGCGAAAGCAGAGGCCTACAAGGAAATCAGCACACTGTATGAGCCGTTAAGCTGATTTAAACACACAGGGGATGCCTGGGGTTGAGCTCAAGATCTCTGAGGTGTGAGATGAGAGTGAAACCATTGCACAGACTAATATTACTGAGCCTTAGTAGCAGGTGGCATAGTTGATCAGTCAGGAACCTGTCATTTGGAGAACAGACCAATAGATCTGAGAGATATGAAAAATCCTTCATTTTCCCCCCCCTCTTCCTTACAAAGAATAAAAATATTGCGATTATGAACTTTAGCAATTACCATCTAAAACTTTTCACAATTTATGCAGTTATAAGCAATAGCAAAAAACCAAAATATAGTTACAAATCACACACTGGCAGAATGTACAAAAACCAACTAAAATGACATTATAAGCATTTTTATCTATGATTGCAATAACACTGTCTGCAATTTTGACATAAAGAATTTCAACAAAAACCATGATCTGATGACAAAAAAGAAATCTATGGTGCTCCAGCACAGTAATATTTACTTTGTATTAAAATCTGTGCTTTATCATCAGAAACACATTCTGCAGCACCTATACTGTGTGCATGATTAGAGGCTGTTCACAGCAACCATAGGGAACTTGCAATGGTTTCTGGTATGGGCTTCTCCAGCAAACAAGAGCCACCATGGAATGGATAAAAGTTAATGCCTGCCTGTTTCTGGCATTAATAGACTTTGCCTATAATACAAAATTTTCACCATGTCTTCTGCATATATTGCATTATTCAAAATTCAATTTTCCTGCACTTTTTCCTATTCTTAACTCTCCTCCAAATTTTCAGATAAAAACCTATTACTGCTAATTGGTAAGCAATATAAAAGTGTCAAACCTAAGTAAGGTAGGAAAAAAAAAAAAATTCTTTCCCATTCCATATGCCCAAATTTCTTGCACAAGCACCTGGAGATACACTACTGATAAGCAAACTACTTGTTCATGGATTAGTTGGTTTGACAATTTCAGCATACAAGCCCACATCAATGGTGTATTGTAACAACTGGTTGATGTTAATAACCAAAATAACTGCAAATTCTTTGAAGCTCGTATTTCAAAGTCCAGCATCTATATATACTAGGAGAACTTGTATAATTTGTGAGTAGCTAATCTTCACACTCAAAAGTAATCAACATCACAAATCAAACAGGTAGTAAGTGCATAAACCCCAAGGTTAAATATTTTAAATACATACTATTTTTCTGGGGACACATAGTTTAAACTGTCTCAAATAAAACAAATTTGAACACAATACAGACGTCTTGTACACCACGTACAAATGCACAGCAATTGCAGACTCATTTTTAACTCTAAGTTAGCGTGAGATAAATTGCATGCAAGACAGATTATCCTGTGAGAGAAAGCTGCCCTCTACACTGCGCTTAACTGAGTACATGAACGACTATCCTCCAAAACCATCAAAAATTTCAAAAAACATGGCACAGCTTTCCCATATGATGTTGTGGAATACTGTGATTCTATGTCATAGAGGTCTCCATATAACAGCTACCACTAACCAATTTATGGCTGCATGACAGGACTTTTCAGATAAGTTTATTCACCAGAAAATTTTGTACATGATCAGATTTCTGTCTCTACTCCTGAATGCCAAATTGCCCACAATCAAACATGAAAGCCCAGTTACCTACCATAACAATAATTAGCTGAATAAGTACTACTTTTACAACTAAAAATACACAAATTTTATTCTGAACTGAATTGTGACTGCTTGCATAATGGGTATTAGCTTAAGGTCTCAAACAGAGTGAACCATGTCTTCAATCTTGTAAGTGAAGTGCCAAGCACATTGCCAGGCTGAGAGAAATACAGCTCTTTTAACTTACTATTAACACAAAAATAAACAGCATTAACCATAATTCTGCAACACCTTTGACTTGATAGGAAATATCTTCACTCTTGTGAAACTAGAATAAAACTTGTAAATTGAGAAAGTAAGAACTACCAGAGAGAACACCCATATTTCAAGTCTGTCTCCAAAGCTGTTGGTTTTTTGGGTCTTAGAGTCAGTAGTAGAGCATTTTTTGGGTGCTGTTTATGGAATGACTGATTTCTGGAAGGATGTTAGCATGGAGCCCTAAGGAGATAAAGTTTCGCACATATTGTACCAGTGCATCATACTACTAAATGCTTCAAACAAACTGAAAAACAGAACACATGTCACACAAGATGTCATTACCAACTTGCTACAAGAAGGATTCATGTGAAACTAGATGCCATCATCAATATGTTGTTTTCCAAAAATAGTAATTTGTGGGTATGTATTTGAGACCATGACTGAAGATTTCTCTTTTCATACATTTAAATCTGAATCAAGCAAACTGCAAAAATTTACATTGACAAAGGGATGGAAATGACTGATTTTTTTTTTTTTTTTTCATCTCACTCTGCTTCAAAATTAGCTCAAATAACCATATATTTGGATTCTGTATATAATGCAATGACTAGCTTGGTGCAAATATAGCTTTTTAGACACAGATGGAGAATATTTTTCTGAGAACAATATTAGAAACAGACTCTTCAAAAGATACGGGATATAAAACTTAATTGCTTTCTAGCTATTATCTTCCTTAGAAGATGCAATAGTTTTTTATGTCACCCAGGCTAAACCATACGTGTAAACTTCCAAAAGACTGAAGGTCTTATGAAATCTACAAAGCTGGAAGACAAACTGCAAAACTGTATCACAAAGGTATAACCCAATGCATACACCCAAAATACCTCGGCAAATCCCTGTGATATTTTCATACCAACAAAATAATTTTATTTTGAGAGTGGAAAATCATGACAAAACAACCAATGCAACCTGCATTGGTATTCTCCTTAACTTTCCTCAGGCTGGAATTTGTTTTCTACTTGATTTCTACAGTCAGTACTATGCTGGTGTGCTTACAATGAGCCTCATATGGCAATCAGACACCTAAGTAAACTTTGCAAAGAAAAAGAATGCCATTATTCCTAAGACCGTAACATGTAAGTGCTACTTCACTGAAGAACAAGTACTGATCCAGTCTGGTACAACATGTGCTATGCAAACTTCTTCCTTTGTAGTGCATATTGTTTGCATGTGTTACAACCAGTAACTGCAGAACCTGGGGGTTTATTTCATACCTTCACCACTAGATTCCTGTTCAGTCACTGACATGCGACTCAGGATAGCAGTCCTCGGAGCAACATTGGAGAATAAACTAACATAAAGCGTGTAGACAACTTTAAAATTCACATTTCAGAAATAGAATGTAGTCCTTCAGTATGAGACCAGGAGGAACATACTCACCTCCTTTGAGGTTTTCCTTAACCAAAAACCACATTCTTCTAACTCCTTCTACACAAAGACTAATTTACAGAACTCTGTGTTTGCAGATATTGCCATTAGAGACCACACATTACTTGAGCATTGATATATCTAATGGCAAACCTAATTTGCATATACTCAGGTTATTAAAGTGAAGTTGTAGAGTTGCTTCCATTTCCATTATTGCATTTTGGGCTTTGCACTCACCCATTCCCTGGTGCATAATACCTTTTTAGAAGACTAAGAAAAACCCTTCCTGATCATTGCTCAGTCCTCAAAACAGAGGTGTTAGAACAAAATTCTCCACCTCCTAACCTTGATCTTAGTGTATGTTTTATCCTACCCCTTCATGACAATGACACCAGCAATAAAAGAAAACAGAAAAAAGAGCAGTAGCAGCAAGAATGTTGAAGAACTTAATGATGTAAAGGTTGTTAAGAGAGACAAAACAGACCACTTTTCCACCCTCCCCCAGGAAATATGACAATTATTTCAGACTCAAGATGTTAATTTCATTTTATAACATTATAGGTGATGACAAAATACACATCTTCAACAATGACAATACAGGCACACCTATATATACAAAGCACCTATATTTTTGTAAAGCAAGATTTACTCCTAAATCTATAAATGCAATGTTTACTTTTCTTCCTCCTTCCAACACAAACTTGTAAAAACAGGTGAATGCCACATCCTTTTCATATCTTCATAAAAGCACAATACATCAATTTTGAGGTCTAAAATAACTCATAATTTTTTTTAATGCTTTTTTTAATGCTGTGTTTGACTGGTCACTGATGAACCCTCCTTGCAAGAGCACAAGTTGCTGAGGCTGTGAAAGTGCACAGGAGGAACCAGCCAATGACATTATGGAACAATGAGAAGGTCAGAGTCGCATTGCATATTGCTGTCCTTCCTCCAGCGCTGCACACAGCATCCAAACGGGAAAATTAACCCTTTACTCAGAGTTCTTATTACTTAAGCAAAAAAGAGCAGCATGTCCTGGTAAGTCAGAGCAAGCAAAGTAAGGTAAAATTCTTGGGGAAAAGCAGTTATAATTAGGGTATTGCTTGTCCCCTCATTCTGCCTTTTGTAAAGAAAAAAAAAGAAAAAAAAAAGAAAAAAAAAGAAAAAAAAAAGGAAAAAAAAAGGAAAAAAAAGGTAAAAAAAAGGGAAAAAAAAGGGCA
>JAWWEU010000163.1:18260386-18285315 GCA_035583155.1 Acropternis orthonyx
AAAAAAAAAAAACAAAAACAAAAAAAAAAAAAAAACCAAAAAAAACAAAAAAAACAAAAAAAAAAAAAAAGAAAAAAGTTGCTAGTGAAGAGGACATGGAAGTGTCTTTTGTTATCCAAAGAAACGAACTATAGTTTTCATCCCACTAGGGGTTTTCACAGTAAATGGATCTTTTCTTTCTTTCAGCCTTATTTTAACAGTTCTCAGACTGACAAGCTGTTATAAGCATCAAGTTATCTTCTATTGGAACTGCACCAAGGAAAAAGTCCTGTCTTTATCCCTCAAGACAAAAAGAATTAATTTTAACGTAAAAGCGAAAAAAAGATGCAAGTAGAGAAAAACATCAAATACCAATTTTCAATACAGGCATAGCAAAAGCTTATAAAAATGCAATGCTTAAAATATTTTCATATTCACACATATGCAGAGAGATATACATAAATAAACTGTATATCATATAGGCATATGTTTGTGTATATGTCATAGGTTCAAATAACGTGATTGCTGTGCTTTTCTACTTAAATTCCAGACATCTGATATTACTTTAAGTTAATGAGCCTTCACCTTATCTTACTGCCCATATTGTATATGTTTTGCAAGCTGCCAGCTGTGCATCAAAACTGTCTCACAATGTTCATATTTGCTTACACAAAAAAAACCAAACAAACCAACCAAACAAAAAAACACACAGAATTTCTTAAGAACCCTGAAATTTTCAAAGTAATTAAAGAAATGCCCCTTATTTTCTGGTACTTATTCTATTTTCATTTTGCAATTTTTTTAATAAAACAAAAATGACCAGAATTATCTGGTTTTTTTCCTTAGAGGGGAGAAAAATGAATTTTATTTTCACAGATTTACACATCTGATGCAAAGATTTTCTCCCCTGTGATATAAGCAGCACGGTTTCAGACTATACAGCTGTTGACTGGTAGGGCACTACAGCTGAGGAAGTAATTCCATCTGAGAGCTCCCCAGCTGAATGGAGAAGCCAACCAAGGACAGTGGCAGCCAGAAAGAAAAATGGAGAGACATAAAACACACCCCAGAGAAATGTCTTTTGTCAATTCTCCTTAAGCATAGGTTCTTTATTTTTCCCCATTACCAAGGTCAGCACTATATATATTTTTTTCTTCCAGTTACAACACTATCAAGAAAAAAGCATAACTATTTGCAAAGCTTTCAAATGACACCACTTTTGTTACTGTTAACAGGTTTTACACATTCAGATGTTTTCCCACACTGCTAAATGGAAACTTATGGCTCAATTCATCTTTGAGTAAACAGGACCTCTCCCTTTCATCCAGATTTCTATTTGAGACAGAGAACTCAGAATTATTGCCACTTCTCAAAATTTGACTTGCTAGGGGAGTAACATATTTCATTTTTTAAATAAAATATTGCAAGTATTCCATTATTATAAGTTGCCATGGCATAGGATGAGAAAGTGGGTTTAATATACAGTCTATACTTCCTAGTAATAGTTGTACCTGTGAATTGTTTATTCAAATATCAATAGGGTAAACTGAGAATTGAAAGACATCAGCAAGCATTTGTGAAGGGCATTAGTAGTACGGTCAAATGTTCTAAGAACAAACAATAAACTTTTGAACCTTCATTCCAAATAAAATAAAATAAATTAAAAACTCCACCAAACCAAAGAAGAGCTAGTCAGTATTTTTAACAAATAAAGTTACTCCTATATGTCACTCATTGGGAAGTATGCTACCACTGCTACAACTGTACAAAAGGCCATATGTTACATGTTTTGCTTTAATTGTACTTGGGGGGAAATCATTAGAAATAAAGGCAAAAGGATAATTAGGTAAAGAAAAAATGCACTTGCCCTTTGTGCCCTGACTCTGTTTCCTACTCACATATCTGCCATCGATTTCCAGTAAAGAGAAAATGGAGAACTCTGGTCCTTTGTTTTCATGGCTCTGAACATACTAAAGATCAGAAGATCCGCTGGACTTTAGTGTTTGGATTAGGCCATAAGTGCAGCATTTAGTTTCTCATATCTTTAGCTGTGATATGCAGAATGAGAAAGAGATAACAGGATACACTTGCTTTTACATTAAGCCTCTCTTGGTGCCTGCAATTTCATGAGGAAAGCTGATTGTCCTTTATGTATTACAATTCTTCGAGAAAAGCAGAAAATATATATTAATTATGCTGGTGCCTATTGGATAAGCTTCTCTGAATGAGACTCCACTCCCTGCTGAAGGATGCAATCTAGACAGATGAGAAAGAGGCAGTAGTCAGTGTAGGCTGGTCCAATGCCAGAGCTAGCTGACATGGCTAAAACACAGTAAAACAAAAGCAAGGTTAACCTCCCAGTAATTTTAGCAATAGTAGAGTCTCTTTGGCAGAAGCGCACTGAAGCTAAGCAGAGGTGATTGCATTTTAATTTCTTTCTTTAATCAAATGTATCCAAATTAATCATCCCTGAATAGCAAAACATATCAATAGCCAAACAGAAGATCATGCACAAAAGACAAAAGATCACATTCCTCAAAGTCTGAGAGGCTTTATGCATACTCGTGCCACATTCTTCAATCTTCAAAGGAGGTCATTCATATAAATTCAGTAAAGACAGTAATGTGTGAATCTGATGCTACCCTGACCCCGCTTCCACCTTCTAAAGCAACTCTAAAAGCTTAAACAGTAAAATTCAAGCAAAAAGGCACCTCCACTCCTGCCAAACAGATAGATAGCCTATGCCTGAACTCAATTTACAAAACTGAGACATCACTATATGTTAGCCACTTTAATAGATTCAAGTTTATTTTCAGAATATACATCTACCCCTTCAACGAACTGCAAAGCACAAACAGAATAAAAATGCTGACAGAGACAGCAACCTATAAGTAAAACAGGCAATGGAAAGAAAAAAATTAACAAATAATAATAATTACTTTGTTTTCATAGCAAATGAGGAATTTGCCTTCAGAATTTGCCACAGCAGGAATAAAAATAATGCTTGCAAATAATCCAGAAGGAAAAAAAATGTTTTTGAACTTTTCATGCACAGTGTATTGCAGAAATCTGTCAGGAGCTGTGATATTGTCACCCTCAGGTCTAATCCCATTATATCAGATGAAACACTACAAGAATTCATACAAGACCAACCCTACCCAAGAAACATCAAGAAAAACCTAGAGTAATATCAGTGTCTTAAGCATTGGTTGAACGCTAACAAGCTGCAAGCAGTCCATGAATCTAGAAATGGCAGTAAACAGGACTGCTCTCACTTTATGAGCTGGTAAGGCTGTTTCATCACGCAGTTCACAGTGAGTGACAGTTAAGACATTGGGTCATCCAGTAGTGCTTGAGTTACATGCCAAGAGGCACGGGGCCATGAAGGCTGATGAAACTAGAACACAACAATAAAAACCCAGGAAAACAATTGTGACAAACATTCATCTGATGTAGTTCATTTCAAGAAGATGAGCAGGAACTGGAGAAATAGTTCTAAGCCATAAGCATTGCTAGAAGGGAACACAGAACAAATGCAAGGAGAATCTTTCTGACTGGTTATTAAACCTGTGGAAACAGTAGCCACAAACGCTTCTTGAGACTAAACCACCTACTCACCCCTCAAAATATTTCAAAAGTCTCAGGCTGCTATTTTTTGCTACTTTCCTGGAATTGGCTTTTCTTCTTCCTCCTTGGAATTAATTGTAAATTAAATTCAAGGTAGAGAGTCTTTACCGAGAAAATCTTTTTGATGTTTCTTTGTGCCATAAAAGAATCTGTTCAACATATTCTAATCTTCTTAATATTGAAGGTAGCCACTTAATATTCTTTGCGATCATTTAATGAGTGGAACAGCGCAAAAACCTCTTTAAGAATAAAGAATTTAGAAATACCATTTCTACTCTTCCTACTGACTGAAATAAGCAAGGTGCAACAGGATAGAATGGTGAGTAACATTTCCTTACATTCACTCAATAAATCAAGTGCAGAAATGAAAACACACAAAAGATATTAAGACTAAACTTTAAAGAGTTATTGATGAAAATACCTCCAGACAACTGAGAGGAAGCAAGTGCACTACATTGCTGTAAATGGATGCTAGCAGCAAACTTGCTAGGAATATTTTATCAGTGTTATGTATAAACTATACTGGAACAAGATAGAATAAAAACCAGAACAGTAAAACAACAAAAATATCTATATAATAATTATTTTAATATTTTAATTTTGGTTATATAGCCCTACAAAAAGGTCAGGTAAAAGCTTTCTCCTCCGTTTTGGACCACCAAGTCAGGCACATACACAATACAAATTTCATGCAAACTTGCTGCACAAATACAAATCTCCCCTAGAGAATTTATGTCTATCTAGTATTTAGCAAGACATCATCTTTTTTCCTTCTTTCTTCCTTCCTTTCTCAAATTAGAAGAAACTGCTTTATAAAAAAAAATGAAGAAGAGGCAAAAAGAGATACCAGTAAGAGAAAATTCCAGTCTGAATGTGCTGAAATCTTAGAAATCAAGTTCAACTAAATTAGAATGAGCTCTAAGGCATAAGAGGTGAAACAGTTTATTCCACTAAATCCAGGATGACAGGAAAAGAATCATGAGGATAGACAAGATGAGTAGAATCATTTTTCTGTTGAAACACAGCACAAATGAAAGGACTCTTCAAAGGGCTTTTTCCCCCCCCCCCCTTCACATTTTAAGTTTCTTCTTGGAAGTACTAGTTTTGTCTGGAAATGTATTCTTCTAGATTAATCCAGCTTCTTTAAATTAAGGCTTCCATGTACAAATTTTTTTTTTTGGGGGGGAAAGGGCTTTTGATGTTCTTCATCAGCAACAACAGAAGATAAACCACTAGATCTCCTGTTTGTATGAAGCCCTCTCCCCTTTCTTTGATTTGCCAAGTAGTTTTCTGGGCTTACAAGATGAGCATCCAAATTCACAAAGCACAATACCTCAATAATGCAGAATATATTTTAATTTTGGCATCTTATTGAGGATGTGTCTTCAGGAAAAAGAATAAAGCTGTCACCATCACATAAGGTTCCCTTGCATTCTTACAGGCAGACCTGATTTAGAACAATCCCTTTGTTGTTGTACAGTATCATGGAAGTTTTGAAGGTGGAGAAAAAGTGTCTCTCTTGTTCCCAACCTCTGCCTAAATGCAGAATTTTTAAGAAAACTGAAGAATCTCCAAAATTAAATTTCACTATTTCTTTAATAACATATACTATACCATTAAGCTGCCTTGTGGAAAGTATTGTTGGTGATGTTTATTAACTAAATAACTGCAGATTACATATATTTTTACCTGTTATGTCTGAAGGCAATAGCATTACAGTACATTCAAGATCCTAAAGAACCTGAGTAAAAAAAATTAACAACTAATTGAGTGCTTTCTTGCAATTTCAGCTAACAGAAAAGCCAGCCACATGCAGCTCAGAAGCAGTACTTGCACTGGAATTCTGTGAAAGTGGAAAAACTGTGCATCCCTCAAAAAATGGAAAAAAACTCATTCTCACCTCTATTCCTCATAATGCAGTAATATACGACTCTGTGAAGGATTAGCAACAGACATGGATACCAGAATCAGGTTTTTACAGAAACTAATTTTTTTAAATAGAGACTTGGCAGACATAAATAGGAACAAACATTTTCTGGAAGTGATCAATTCAAAATTTTCACTTGGTTTGACTGAACTGCATCTCAATGCCTGCAGACAGGCTTATTCACATCCATGCAGGAATTATTAAAGCCTAGCACTACATCATTCAAAATGTACTATTTTTGTTTCTTGTGTTGCTTATTATTTAAAATATTTCTCTTGGATGTCACTAACATTTCAATACTCTTTCATGGATTATTTGGAGGTGAAATTACTGCTTACAGAAGGAGTTGCTCAATACTTCCCAAAATCCTTTTCTGAGAGGAAGAAGGAAGACAAAAAAGGTATATTTTTCTTTTTTTTCCCCTGAAAATTTCTCATTTTTCTCATATCCTAATATTTCTAGTAATGGATCACCTCAGCAGTCCAGTATTTTGCAGTAAGAGAGAGCAAGCATCATTTTCTGCTCTTGACAAGCTCCCCTTAAATGTGCCTCTTAGATGTGATGCCCTATGTCACTGCCTAGCTCTGTGCAGCTTCTGTTTCCATGGCTGCTTTTAAAGGTTTTAAAGCCTCCTTTTCACCTGGAAATGTAAATTGGGAAACTCTATCAGGAGGATTGCCTAGCAAGTATTTTTAATCAAAAACTAAATTTTAGGGGATACATTTATAGCAAGCTTCCCTTAATACAACCCACAAAATTGCAAGCACATCAGTTTTGCACATGTAAAAAACTACATTTGTGCAAATAAACAGGGTAGTTTGCAAATGTTAACTTGACCAATCATCTGGTTTGTGTGTACAAATGCAGATTTGCCATGTGCCTGAGTTAGCAAATTTCCAGCCAGAAATATCAGTAGTTCTGTAGTCAGACTATTGAGTAAAAGTAAAAACCCTGTCTTTAACATTAAAGAAGGCGGGGGGGGGGGGGGGGGGTGTGGAATCCAACAGGAAAAAAACCAAACCAAACCAAACCAAAAAAAAAAAATGTAAGGTTCAATAGGATTTGCTGCTTTAACAATACCCTATTGTGAATCCGTATCTTCCCAAACTTTCAGAAATTAGAATCATAAGCAAGACTTGAAACAAACACATTCAAGAGCAAAAATAAATAATTCTGTGCAAGATTGCCTATCATGTTGGCTGCAAAACATCATTGAACTCTGACACGTTTAATGGATAATTGGTTTGTAGTGCAAGGCATAACGAAATTTTACAGATGATGGTATGAAACCAGCCCTGAAATCGTTATGCCTATGGAATACCAAAGTAGGAATTTGTTTCAGGCTGAGCTGAAATGAAGCAGACTTAGGATCCAGAAGTGCCAATTTGTGAGTGGCTTTCTAGGTAGCTTTTAGAGGGCTGGTATAGACCTGCAAGGCCCCTTATGGCTTGTGACAAAGTCCTGAGGATGTAAACCACACTGATTACACCTGCGTAGAGCATGGAGAGGCAGCCCCTTATATGCTGACTTCCACAGTGCCTTCAAGCACTTGCTCTCCAGCCTGAGCTCCTTTCAACACCTAAACCACACTGACAGGGCTGGATCACTACTGTGGCTCTTGTCTTTCAGTAGTCATATGTGCATCACACATACATCCAGCACCCACGTGCTGATGCATGAACAGGCACCCAGAAAACTAAAAAAATTTAAAAAGAAAAAATAGTAAGAAAAAGAAAACCAACAAACAACATCACACAAGAGCAAGTTACAATCCTTTTAAGCCTCCAAAGAACCTCTACACCAATCTTCTGACCCTAATGGCCACAATGATGCTGCTCGGGCAATAGCAGCAATATCAGTTAGGCACGAGTAATGCAGCATCAGTTGGAGGAATTTGTTCAGGAGCAGAGCTGCAGCTTAGAAAGCTGATGGAGCTTTTCATGCACTCACTGAGCATCAACTGTTCAAATACCCTCAAAGGATGCGCTCCTAAGTCTCCTGGCATTTGGCCAAAAGCAGCAGGGTTCTAAATCAGCAGCAATGAGAGAGTGTAAACTTTTCCAGCGTGGGCACTGATGTCAAAAACCAGCCAGTCTTCTAGGATAAGACAGATAATTTCAGTGGCATATGTCTCAGCTAATTCTGATCTTTCAAGCACTGGCTAAAGTTATGGGGCAATATCTGTAGAAATCTAACCTCTCAAGGACACATGCATAGGGAAACAGATGGCTTGCAACAGACTGTTTAATCCCAAATCAAATAACAGAATCAGCATTTCAGAACGACTGCTTATACAGACACTTCTGTTAGAGAGTGTGGCCTACAGACAGGCAGCTTATGAAACAAGATGCCCAGACAAGCTTATATGACATATTAAAAAAATCTAGAAATTTAGTATTTTGAAAAAAAAATAATTCCAATTTATAACAATTTCTTAGAGACAAATAATCTGGTCTTTTCTGAAACAAATAACTCCATTTTATAAAACAACTCCTTTTAGTATAAATAATGTATTAAAATGTGTAAGAAATAAACATTTTTCCATTATGCCTCAAAGCATGTCATTTTTATCATCTTCTGGAACCAGTAAAAAAAAAAAAATAAAAAAAAAAATCAGATGTTAGAAAGGGATCAAAGAACAAACCAAACAGAATGGGTTTACTCAACATTTGAAAGAATTTCATGTCACAGCCTGGTACACTAGGAAGCCCAGAAAGCATGAGCACAAGAATAGCTCAAGAAGCGATACACTAGAGAAAAACAACAACTTCAGTACCATGTGAAAGTATCTCTGACATTACTGAATGCCAAGAGAATTAGCTGCTTGCTCACATCAATATCAGAGGAGGAAAAGTGTACATTTTACATGATAGTATTTGATATTTATATTGAAGTGTTTAAAAATGCTTTATTTATTTGACTACTAAAATAGTTATGAAATCATCAAAGATTCCCAGGTCACATGCTTACTGTATAACTGCTCACAAGTGAAGCCAATTCACCCTAGGAGGTGTGAGCACCTCACCAGCTGCACCAGGCTCTGTATCTGCCTTTTACCCAAGACACCTTCAGTTCTAAACACTCACCATTTTGAGAAGCATCTCATGCTTTAAATATTACCAGTCTTACCATAACTTGTATCTTCTACAACATGCAGTCAGTCTGCTGCCTAGTAGAAATCTTGGGAAACTAAAAAACATTTTAAAGCTGGACAATAGGACCAACAACTGCATTACACTGCTGCTGAATTTCAACTTACTTGATGTTGAGCACAATAAAGGAATGGATCTTATCCCCAGAACACTATATCTTCAATTTGAGGGGCAGGAAACTGCTTTTTTATCTCAAGATCAAGTCCACAGCTTATAGTGATAGAATTCAATGAAGGCATAAGGTTGAAAAGTGTGTGATACATGTCTGAGATGACCTTTTTAGTCAGCTGGAAAAAGGTAATCTAAATATCTTCAAAACAGTTTAGTGCATGAGGAATCCTGTGTCTGGCAGGCACCAAGGAAACCCCAAATCCCACATCTTTATAAATAAGCATTGAACTGATTTGTCCAGGCACAGTCATTCCATGATGCCAATAAACTATTGCAGCATACCACAGATAAAACAGACATCCATTAATAATTTTCGGTGATTGTATCATTACTGGCAAGAAGAAAGTCTAATTCCTGAATTGTGGAAACATTCATTGATCTAAACCTCCCCTTTTAGGCGTTACATTTTCTTTCCCCAGTTCCTTCCTGAAAACTATTGCATGGTGTTACTGAGTCATCTCAAAAGCAGGAACACATCAGCACTGAACAAGCCATATATTAATAATGTAGATCAATAGTTTTCAACAAGCGGTCTGCAGACTCTTTGGGTTCCCACAACCTTGCTGTGGAAAGGAAGCCTACTGCAGTAAGTTAACCTTTGCTACAGAGATACAGGCCTCTGCTGAAAACTACTTGGGGATCCACAAATCAAAAATGTTATAAGCCACTGATGTAAGTGATCTGTAAGCAGTTTTACTGCTTTGTAGATTTTAAAGGCCATTTCCGTTCACTGTTTAAAGAAAATGTAATGATTTAGGGCCTGGCTAATTTATACAACAGAGATATTGAAAAATCTGAGTATGATTGTACCAAACTACCAGTTGAGGAAACACCCAGTGATTTAGCCCAATAAAGCTTTGATGAAGTAAAAACCTAAATTTTTCTATCTGTTCTAGTTTCACACATGTTAGTTCTTTGTTCTTGTTTACTGACAAACAAAAGCAGCAGAGCTAAAAAAAGTATCTTAGCACAGCTGGAAATTAGATGTTATCTTTGAAGAACTCAGTAGAATTAAACTCTAACGAAGAGCATACAGAATCAGTGAGATTGTTAAATATAGACAACACTGACAAATAAGCAGTCCATATCTGTTTGAAAAGCTTATGGGCTCCCCCCACCCCACTCCTGCCCAGAACTATTGAAAAGATGTCCTTATCTCAAGTACTTTTCACATATCAGAGAAGTGGCAAATTTCACAAAGCCTGCACTAATGTTTTGCATTTCCATTCCAAGTGAAATGCACTTCAGTAGGTAAACATGAGGATTCAAATAAAACTGCTGCTAGAGACAATGGAAAAAAAACCAAAACAATGCCATTTCAAAATACATTGATAAGTAAATCACTCTAAAAGCACTGGATAATGCTGTGGAACACGGAAGAGTGAGGCACTTAAAGCTAAGAATAGGGTTAGTACCATTTTTAGTGCTCAGATTTGGGATTTGGTTTTGTGGGTTCCCCACCCCCCCAAATCCTCATTGTGCTTGACAAACATAAAGCAAGATGTTTGTATTATAATATTCTATAATTCTGTAGATAATTAAGTGCATCTGCAGAGAATAATCACATCCCTCTTACAGTCTGAGAGCACATTAAACAGCACACACATATTCCTTTTCAAATTTTTCACACAGTTAAGGGGGGGGGGAGGTGGGGGGGTGACTTGTTTGAGAAATGTTTTTCCTTATTTTGCAAGCCCTGAAATTCATAGTGTGTTGGGTTTGAGCACCTCAGGATTTCTATTCACAGAACTTATTAGAAATTCATAGACAAACTAACTTCTCCTCTTACTGGAGTACAGCACAGGGGGTCACCATCAAGAACCACAGCTTCTGTATTCCAGTCACTAACTTAAAAATATGTCATGACTTCACAAATGATGTATGCACATGCCTAACTTCACATGCTACCAGATAGTCTCACTAGATTCAGCAGGGCCATCTACAGTAAGTTAAAAGCAAGTAAGCTTTTAAGGCTTGGTTCTGTAAAGACCTACATATCCTCTAAGATGGTGCAAATGGAAAAACCAAACAAGGTGAAAAGTGTTAATTCATTTATTAGAATATTAATTTGTCTCCTAACCTATAGCTACTC
Source organism: Acropternis orthonyx (assembly GCA_035583155.1). Taxonomy (NCBI): domain Eukaryota; kingdom Metazoa; phylum Chordata; class Aves; order Passeriformes; family Rhinocryptidae; genus Acropternis; species Acropternis orthonyx. The sequence goes on from JAWWEU010000163.1 coordinate 18,271,335, forward strand.
TTTCTTCACCAAGACTTATCTGCCAAATCTGTCAATAAATTTAGACAATGAATATTTTTTAATGAAATTATTTGAAAATCTCTGCCTAATTGTTCCATACAGTGGAGAAAAACCAGAGACTAAGAACAGCCCAGGTTTGTTCAATGATTGTGTGTTGTTTTCTGGAACAAACACTTAGATCTTGTGTTTCACTTCTGATCCATCCCTCTGAATGGGACTCTTATTCTTGACCTTTTCACTGCAAAGTTCCTGATAAATCATATGTGGTCGGTAGGCAGGAAAGAACAACCTTTAGAGTAAGATTAATTTTAAACATATTTTTAAAAAAATAAATAATCAACTAAAGGAGATGACAAATGCACTTTGCTGAGAACCAACCTATGTTGTTCATTCCTGGAGTCATGTCCTGCATTGTACTTCTTCAGCTGCTGCTTCTGAGACACCACCATGTTCAGGCCTTGGCAAAATGATGCATTACACTGGTCTATATTTGTACCTCAGCAAGGTCCTCAACTATAACATTACTGGCTAACCAAAGATGATAAAACCAAGATGTCGGGCAAGACGCCGTTGTATCAAACCATCTTAACATCCAGGGGTCAAATGCCCTGAGTAAAAGCTGAGGTTGATCTCCCAGCAAGTTTGACTTTTTTCAGCTTCTCAAATTTTTCATTTCTTCTCTCTCCCTCATTCAAAGTCTAAGCCCTTTTACTTATTTCCTCCAGACAATCTACATTTTGACAGACTATCTTATGAAGTATAATCAGTTATATGTTTATCAAACAGAACCTTCTAAATACACCCACCAGTCATCTACACTGTAGTCTGTCAGTCAGATTCAGCCTCAAAAATCACTTTAATCAGATTTTTTCCATTTCTCTTCAGTGTTTCATCAAATTATGGTTGAATGGACTCTGCAGGTCATATGAATTAAGCTGAGCTATATGTGAGAAGCAAGAAAAGATGGGTAATTTGTGTAACGTCACTCTTTCTGCTAAAGAAGGGGTTCACTTGAAAACAGTCCAGCAATCCACACTGCTGAAAATGTCCTTATTCCATACAAAGCTTAAAAATATTTGCAAACAACTGCAAAATGTTAATAGCTACTCTTATTTTACCAAATCAACCAGACTCTCACAGACCTTGGTTGATTATAAATGCTTCCAAATACCGCTTGTCCCCTAATTTCTTAGGGCTGAGGAACTAGGGAAAATAACTCAAAGAACAGTTAATACAAAAAGTACAGACTGAGATACTTAATCCTACAAATACTTGTAATGTCACAGGATTTCTCATCCCACAAATACTTCTGTAATATTCAATTTTTAAAAATCTATTTTCTACAACAGTTTTTTTAAATATTAATTTATGTATAACTGAACTTAGGTTCTATTAAAGGTTGGTTGGCAAAATTCTCTATGGCCATACTGTTCTTGCCTGTATCATAATTTCTACAATTCAGCCTGTTCTAGACTTGTTCAATAAGTTTACTTTCTGCATTGACAAAACCAACTGTTGTGTACTGTTCTCATCTACCTGGAACTATGAGCACCACTTTCAGCTTCCTCAGAAAATACATTCTCATTCTTCAACCCCTGCAATAGTAACATTTTTTTTTGTTCACATTTTATTGTAAACAGGTGTTTCACTTTCTTTTTCTTTTTATTTTTTTTCAAATTGCCAAAAATAATAACAAAAATTTTACCATAAAGCTCTGGTTACTGGTAAATTTTAAAACAGATGGATAAAAAAAAACATTCTTTGACTCTCTTTATCCTTTTAAATAGCAATGCACTGGGGGAGGTAGAGCAGAAAGATAATAGCAGTAACACAGGAATGTTTGGCATTCTGGTTGTTTGTTTTTCTAAAACTGTTTACTTAATGCTATTTCCCCACCCCTTGGGTATAGTTCTTGCCAAGACATATGCATTTATATTCACTCTATTTTCCAGTGGAACTTTTACAAAGCTAACACACACAGTATGCACTAAGAGGCAGTTCTGAGCAGCAGGCAGAATAAAACAAATCCAAAAAGTAAGTGTACCTTTGCAGAAAATTGTTGAGTAGATTTAAGTTCCAACAATAAACAGTAAATAATAAAGTCTTTCTGAAAGCTAGAGAAGCACATGTGTCCTCTTCATTGATTTTATCACTTCATCACACACAACAAATCTGTGTCAACATGAGTGGCAAGTCTCTGAGGTAAAAAATGTACAAGTCAAGGCCATAAAAGCAGACCACATGCTTAGGAATTTGTCTATTGTAACCATAATGAGGTGGCCTGCTGTCTCTAAGGAGACAATTCATGATACAGCATATGCCCAGAGAGAAGTGAAAGAGTATTTTATGAATTCGATACAGTTAGCTGTAAGTCTATGAAGATTCAATTTCTTAAAGAGACAAAGATGAAGAAAGAATTCATGTGAAAAGCAGAGTCATGAATAACCTGTTTATACGTAACTAGATATTGCCACGCAACAAGACTATAACCTACTGGAATCAGCAGAGCTACTCGTGTAAGTAAAGATTAATCATGTAGTTCTTCAAGAGGAGGCCTTTGATGCATAACATGATCTACCCTATTTACATAAATAGCATTTTTCAGCACTCTATTAATCCTGACAGTACTTCTGAGAGCTTGCCAGTATTAAAAGCCATTTTCTGGAACATACTGAGGAATAAAAATGCAAAGCAATTTCTTCATGTTTATACTGTGCCTTACTACTCTCCCACAACACAAAATTCACCCTGTGTAACCAAGCTATGCTATGACCACTATACAAGGCACATTGCATTAAACTGCAAAAGGGAGCTGCAACCTAAAAACAACTGAAAATTAGGGAAACTGTGACTGCCACCAAAAGCATTATTTACAGAAATCTGCTCAGAGAGGTGTAAACGCCCCTTTTTCACCAAAATGACTGCTAATAATGAAGAAAAAAAAAATCTTTATGTAAAATTGCCAGTAATATGAAATGACATATCGTGGGTTTAATAGAGCGGGAAGGGGACAGAGAACTGAATGCAGTGATTTAACAAACGTTTTACTTTGGACACCAGAAAACAGGAAGGGAATAAGAGCTGATTTAAGAAAGAGCTGCAGGATAAAGAATAGAAAAGTGCCAAGTGTTTGAATGTCCTATAGAAGGAGAACAAATAATAGAAATTAATATAGTTTGTTACTATCTGCAACAGACAAAAGAGATCCTTTTTGAAAGAAAGGCAATACTGAAAGGGTTTTCAAATCATTCTTTTTCCTACAGGAAGTTATGCAGTAATGAAAGAATTTTGTACACACATTGAGAAGTTTTGTTTCAAATCCTGTGAAAAGAGTTCATGGGCATAACAGACTCTCACAGAAGTTTACTTGAAGTATCCAATGTCTTTGGTTAGACACCTACTTTCCTTTTTCTCCCCGTTAGTACAGTGTTACATGAAACATTTCAGACTCTTCAGTAGTCATTCATGTAAGCACATTTAGTCATAAAGGTTATTTTCAAATGCTTTCTTTCACAGAGGCAGCTGAGAGAAGCAATACCAATATCAACAGAGTAGTTGATCATGGATTTATAGCCTATAAATGTGAGGACATATGGTGAGACTCTAAAATGAATATCAAATGTTCACACAGGCTCACACAGATCATGAAGTGAAGTGTAAAATAGGACACAAGTGACTTAGATAGTCATTTAGCATCTGTTCCAGCTGTATTAAACTAGGTTGGACATTTTACAGTAGCATGATAGAGACACAGACAAGCAACTGCACGCATAAGACAGCTTGATTATGTCCCAGCCAAAAACGAACTCTCACACAGCAGACCTGGGTTACCAGACAGACATTCCCTCTCCACTGTGCCAGTAATAGACATAACAAAAATGGGTCTTTTAGTTCTATCACTCTTGACTTTTATCCATAGTCCTCTATATTTCCTTCCTTTCAAGTAAGAGAAAAGTTGTTTTCTAGGTGTCACACCTAGCGTAGCATAGGTATCAGCAGTAACTCAATGTATTTCCTGTTGGGAGATACAGTTGATCGCAAAACGCAAAGCAAAGCCAAGAGGAGGTAACTTAAGCCTCTGAAATTATGTTCAGTTCACCTGGACACTAAAACTGTCTTTTACAAGCACGATCACTTTCTTGGAAAAGGACATATTGACAGCAAATCCAATTTGAAGATCTAGAGCCTTCACATCAGAAACAATCATCAATCAAAATATAACATCAAGGAGAGGGAAATGTTGTTTTCTGATGTGGTTTTACCTTAGCTTTCATTACAAAGAAATTAGAAGAAAAAAAAAAAAACTGATTTCATAATGTAAAGGTAGTAGTATCAGTAGCAGTCTTGACAGAGAGTAGACAGTAATCATTAACATAATTTACATGAACTGTCTGGGGGTCTCTCTTTCTGCAGCTTACAAAACTGGATGGCACACAATAATGCTAAACAGAAGTGCTGATTCTTGAGGGGACCATTTTAGTATGCTGAATGTTTGTTCACATTAGTCTCTGTAGTCCAAACAGATGGATGTCAGTCTGTCTCTCTCACACACACAACCACCGCATTAGCAAGGCAGAAGAATATTTTAATTTAGTGCTGAAAGTTTACTCTTGTCACCATTACCAATTAAAATCGGTTGTTTTCATATCACAGGTAGTTAATAACTTGATTGCTTTGGATCTAGTCTCTCAAATCTTCTAAACTTGGGGACTGAGTAATTTGTCAAGTCAAAATGAGTAGCAATAAAAGAGCAGAGAAGATTTCATGGGACTCCAAAATGCAAGGCCACTACTGCTAGGCTTGACTAAAGAAATCCTCCTTGCCTCACAATAACCAGCTTTGCACTTTCCTTCTCTTTTTATCTCCTGTTCTTTTGTTTCACTGTCTTCAAATTTTCTCCTTTTTGGTTCTATTCTTTTAGTTTTTGAATAGTTGTGTGGCTCCCACTCCTGTTTCTTCATCCGGCACAAGTTAAATGGTTCCATTTTTCAGCACTAAATGAGCTGATACAAAGTCAGCCCAGGGTGTTGTCACAGTTTAAGGGATTAGTAACAAAACAAATAAGAGAAGACTGGTCACAAGCAGTGCTGCCTAGTCCTGTGGATATATGGCAGTGCCTTGTGAACATCACAATCAGCTTTTAAACCCAAAGAACCACTATTAATCTAAATTACAAGAATACACTTTCACAGCTGAAAGAAATGATGTCTTCACCTATTTTTGTCCATCTGCTTTCCATGTTCTGTCTAATATGGGGGAGGCTGCAGATGCAGAAAACACCATCTTCTGTAGATTTTAGATACCAGGTAACTGATTCATAATTCTTGGCTATGGCCAGACACAGAGAACTCAATCCTCAGCTATCTCCAGCCTTTAACAAAAGCTTTCAAACATTTCAATCTAGCCCGTTACAGTGCAGAAAAGGTGTAACACAACTTCAATGAACAATCATGCAATATGAAAGAAAACATAAGGGTCAAGTGAACAATTTACAAAATAGCTGAAATTTGTTCACTTTTTGTTAATTTGTTTGTTAATCTATATATTGCACACTTTTAGAATACTTGTATAAACTTAATCATCTTGTTTAATAGATTAACATTCAACTATGCAAAGAAATTTTTCTCTACACGCAGAAACTTTATTAAAAAAACTAGTAGAGTTGAAGTGTCATGGATTTTACATTACAAAATTATGAAGAAGTTGGAAGCTTCAATGTTGTTTGCTTAGCAGTGCATCTTCATTATATCCAATATTGTTAAAAGCAAGTTCTGCTCTCTAATTAAGCTCCATCCTTGGCTGTCCCATTGCTTTTGCTCATGGCTACATACCAATTTGTATATTATAAAGAATCTTCTATTGATTCTACAAAGTTGACAATTTGCCTAATGGAGGGCAAGAATAATTTGTGACTGTGACTTCCGTTCCTTTCCAAAGTGTGCCTCCACAGAATTTGTGGATGACGTATGATCAGTGCCCATTGGGTTCAGAACAAAAACATTTGTCAGCCAGATATCTAATGGCCCATTTCGTAGTGAATAGATGATGTTCAAAATATGCCAATTTTCCTGGGTCTTTTAATTACAGCTTTCATGGGTATGGTTTAGTTTACCTCATATATTTACCTAACAGGTACAAAAGGCCTGATATCTTCTTTACTCACATATTCACCTTAAAAAGCTTAAATTTGTGGAAGCTAATCAAACATATTTCCTTTCCAATGAGACTGAGTACTAAAGGTCAGAAATTCAATACCTAAAATCTGAACTATTAGGCTGAGTTGCATATCCAAAAAAAAACCCCAAAGAACTGGATTAAATGCAGAGAAAAGACACAAATTTTCTTTCACCTGTTTAGAAAGGCAGTCACATGATGCAAGTATAAGTCTGCATCCATTTAGTTTTCAGCACAACTGAATACGATACTAAAAACCCCATACCTCTAATTCTAGTTACTTTTCTTCAAACATTTTAATAGGTAAAGAGGATTTTAAATGAATTTAACAGTACTGTAGAATTTCCTGGTTTGTATGCTATTTATTAATTTCTGAAAACAGCATGCTGGAGGGGAAAAAAAAAAAAGTCGTCTTTTTCGGGAAAGGAATTCACAGCCCTCACCCAATCTTTTAATTGAGCACAATTAATCTACTATGTTGCTTCAGCAAATTTAAAATCTCAGCATTTAATTTGTTTCATTATCTATGAAGTATCTTCACAACGTTTCAACCATTTGTGTTTCTCTCTGCTTTACAAAAAATGTTTCAAAAATGGAAACACAGAGGCAGAGATTTCATGTTGTGTTAGATGCTGTCAAAGAGGTCTCTTTTTCTCTCTCTTTCTCTGTTGTTTCCAGCCATCCTTCTCTCCATTCTCCTTTGTTTGCTAAAGTAGCTTACTGACTGTAATAAAGGGAGCCCAAGTGTCAGCTTGAGACTGCCATGAAAACTAACATTCACATAAACCATTTTTTCCACTTTTGTTAAGCTTCTTATCAAAAGAACTCTCCATCTCTCTCACTCTCTTTTACTCTCTCTCGTCTTCTGTCCTTTTTAGGATATCTTTCTAATTTTATTGAGACTCCTCTGTTAAGGTACAGCACTATAGTTCAGTAACTATAGGAAAGTGAACCCAAAAGAGCCAGCTTGAGACTACCACAAACCATTTTCACTTCTTATGTTAACATTTCATCTCAAAGGACTCTTTTCTCTCTCTGTCAGTTGCAAGGCATCTCTTTGTCTCTATTGTGCTTACTGCACTAAGGTGCCTCATTGACTGGAGTGAAGTGAACTCAAGCGTGCCAACTTGAGGCTGGCACACATTTTTTAATTTGGTTGAAGTTGACACCCTAAAGGACTCGGTTTCTGAGCAGCAATACTCCTCTCCCCCCCAGCCCATGCCCACTCCACTGAGGTAACTGAGATATATTTGCAATATTAACATTTGCTATGTTATGTATTTAGTTTGACAGAATTTAATCGATTGTAACCCTGAAGATCATTCAAACATGCTCCTTTTATTCCTCATACCTTTTAGAGAACCTGGGATACTGAAATAAAGTTAATACCAAATTGCCAAACACACACAGTTCTATGCCTGCCAAAGAGCTTAGGAAAACTTAACCATTAGATCTGTTTTTAAAAGAAATATCTCCGAAAATTAGATACTGGGGAAAAGAAAAAAAAAAAAACAATAACAACCTCAATCCCCTCACCTTAGCCTGCAAAGTTTCATGCCAACTGAAATAATCAGTATACATATCTAAGCTAAATCCTAATCACTTTGGTTTGGCCTTTTCATAATATCTCTCATTCTCTTGAGGATTTACTTTTGGTGACAATCTAATGACTAAATATAAAACAACTATGATTAAATGAATTATGGTAACCAAACTCATCCCTGAGTGGAAAGACTCAAGTTGAAAGACAAGGACCAAAAACAGTTAGACTGAAAATTCCCAGGACAGCATTTAAACCAGCTTAAACTCACTTGAAACTAGCAATCCTTCTGTACTGAAATGTTTCACTGGAGCAAAAACACAGAAGAAAGAATCCAGTATGCAGTATTTTCCATCCTTGTTTTTTGTTCGTTTTCAGTGATGTCCTTCACCTGCTTCCTATGTCTTTCACAATTCCTGACAATATTCAGTTAGCTCAAAACAACATTTTTCTTCTCTTCTGTACTGCTAAAATTAGTCATGCAGTTATGAATGGGAAAACAAAAGAGGAAGTTTTGGATAACACTGAGTATATCCTTCAGTTTGTCATAGGCAAAACTGTACACTTCGCAACAACGATGGTTTGTCTTAATTTCAAAAAGCAGTCTAAAAGAGCTTGTTTATTTTTGCACAAATCTGAGATTAACTATAAAGTTACCCTATGACAAAACTGATCTGCAAAACTAAACCAAATAATATTACTCAGAAAAATCTGTGCTATTGATTTTCATTTTTTCATTTTTGAATACCCCTGGATCACACTAGAACTTTGGGAACTTTCCTAACGTTTCCAAAAATCACCAGAAGCAAAAAGTCATCTTATAAACATACCAATTAATTGTGAACACGACAGAAATTTCACATAGAAGATTTCCAAACTTTCATATACAGTTTGTCTTTGAATAAAAAAATCAAAGCAAAACAAAACAAAAATATCCCCATCTTTCTGAAAAAACTTTAGCTCCCAGACAAAATACGAACATGTTGTGATTTCAGGACACTCAAAATTTAATCCGACATCTTGTCCATTATACCTAAACGAAGCATTGAGTTATTTAATTTCTAACATTGTCAGTAAAAGCCTTAAGCTTGGTTACTACACTCGGGACCTTTCCTGCTCCTGAATATACTACAATATAGTGCCAGATTTGAACACACCCCAAGAGAGCAACATTCTAAAAGATCAGCCCTTCCATATCAAAAGAACTTTGTTTTTCCACAGCACGTTTGAGTTCATTCTATTTGTCTTCTCATTTCTGAATCTTTAGAGTTCAGCCACGTCTACATTTTTTAGGTTCTACATTGCCACAGCTAAGAGATGGAAAATAAGGAGAAAGGTGCAAGTTTAGAGGACAGAACGTAAAAATTAATAAAGGAGGGAGTAAGTATGGATTGTCAACTCTCAGAAAGCTTGATTTTCACACCATGCTCTAATTGCAAACACTTTTTGCTACATCGGAGACACACAAAAAAATCAAAAACTCCAGAAAATCCACACCCAGCCATGACCAAGCAGTGAGTCCATCATAACAGGATTGGTGACAATTTTCTGGGAAACCTAACACGATCCAGGTGCATAAAAACATATGGTTTAGTACAGAATTTCAAGAACATACCTAATGTTGTCACAATCACTTAAAATTAGTAAATGAACTGCAAAAAATCCACAACAGCTGACTGTAAACAGTATAGTAATTTTATACCAATACTCCATGAATTTAAATAATTATTTTAAGTCTTTAATTCATATATGACTACCAAAATACTCAAAGAACAGTAAGTTCTTAAGAAGAAAAACAATAAATAAGCATCACAACTACTGGTGTGTCCAGGGGTGTTCTGCCATTGTTCTTGACACAATTACCTTTACATTAGTGCTTTGGGAGACTCTTTGAAGTAGAGACAGGTGTTTCCTGATTTTGGAGTAAAGGAATGTTTATTTCACATTACACTGGCAGAAAAGCCAAGTTTCACAAGCTGTGACCAAGTAAATTAACTACTCATATTCCTTGTGATAAAGCAAATCAGTCTCCTGGGTGAAATGACTGGATGTACTGTAACCAACAACTTGTGTGGATTCAAAGGACACAAGAAGTTGTCTGAGAATTTTCCGAGTCCACTTTCCTCTTAAAATCAGTTAATAATCAATTACTGTTTGCCAGCACGAAATTAAATAAAATGTCAAAATGCTCCAAGCTTAGAAACCTGCATCTGGCAAACAGCAAAATAAATACAACTGGCCTATTTCAATGAGATTTCTTTGGCAATTTTTCAAAGATGGGAAGAAGTGTGACACAACTACCCTGCCAGGCCTCATGTGCCTGTGAATAGTCTGTAAACAAAAGCACTTCAGCGCATCCCCAATCAAAGTCATACCAGCTGTTGTTCTTCCTCCACTTATTCTCTGCAGCGGAAAGGAAGGCAAAAATCATACTGCCTGGACAAGAAAATAAAATAAATAAATAAAACCCCAAACCAGGCAAAACAGCACACACCAGGAAAACAGGATATTAACAGCTATTTCAAGAAGAAAAATTTTCTTTTCAGAAGACATTTTGACACCCTCATAAAGAAGGGCCATGATGATGATGCCATAAAAAAATAAAACTGTATCAAGCTAGGACTTTCATTTCCTTTTGACTCATGCAATTTTACCAGATTTGTGTGAAGTTCACAGTGCTTCAAGAAACAACAGAAAGACACATTAACTCTGCAGTAGTTCATAGAAACTTTCTATGAGATAGAAAATGTATTCATGTTGAAAATATTGAGTCACTAAGCCCTCAGACTGCATTCCAAAAGTCTACCAGAAACGTTTCAATCAAGAAGTGAGTATGTGACAGCCAGGTCATTTGGGCTAAAAAGCATTGTGCAGAATTATGTTGGGTGAATCTAGTGCCCTCTAAATGACCTCATATTATGGCCATGGTATTAAGCCACAGAGAAACCTGTAAGTAAGATGAATAATTTTTCCTCCCTTAAAAAATAAAATTTAAAAAAAAAAAAAAAATAGAAAGCAAAGGGAAACTCAAGTTCCCAGTAAGAATGCTAAATTACCCCCTCTCCCAATGGAATGCTTCACTTTCATTTCCAGGTAGCAGTAAGCCTATTGACCCCCACAGTGTTATCCTTTTCACTGCTCTTACAGTACTTTCTTTAATCTCTTGGATCAAAGATTGGTCAATAAAAATTATTTCTGCTTTTGTGGGGAGCAAACAAACTGCACTGAGTCTTATGATAATTTAAATCTTCACTAAAATCCCTGAGAAACAAAACAAAACAAAAATAATAATAATAAAAAAACCCCACAAACCCTCCCCTGAAAAAATAAAACCCTAAGCAAAACATCACAGCACATACATGTTATGTTAACTTTGCAACTGGAAATGCTGGTATTTTGAATTATTTCATTTTGAATCAATGTAAATAAAAGAATGTGATTGTTTTATATACTCTTTCATGCATATTGCATTAAGTAGTTCTAGGCCTTGAAAAACTAAAGCTAAACTACATTTAAACACTGTTTTACAATATTTCCAATCAACTGGTTTAATCTCAGTTGTAGAAAAACCTCTGCATCCTCCACAAAGGTTAAAAGAGTGGACAGTATTTTCGCAACAGAAATATTTGTTGAGCCAGTTTTCAACAGCCTCCAAACTATATGGCATCCAAGGGTTTGTGTTACACCTTAGATATCAAATCTAATAAAAAACAAAATAAAAACAAATAACCCAATAGAATTTGTTTGCTGGGGAAAAAAGAAAAAAAAAAAACACCACACACACAAAAAATTCCAGAGGTGGTATTATCTCTGTGTTGCTTTCACTTATTACCTAACCACTTCTTTAATTCCTTTTCAACTTTAACCTATGCCTCCTATGTTCACTATGTACAGCATCCATGTTCTGACCATACTTTTCCAGACCATATTTCGAATATCCATCAGCTTCCTGTCATCTAAACTGAACACAAGTGATGTCTGTTTAGCTGAAACTCCTTAGTCACTCATAATCAGTGATCACTCCACCTTCATCTGCTCTGGAGTCCCTGATGAATGTCAAGCATTTCCCTCTTCCTGAGACTCAACAAAAGTACATACTGCAGATGGCCCTTGGGATCTGGCTGTGACACAGGTACAACTTCAAATGTTTTCACCGGGTCCCCCCAGCCATAGTGCCTGAAGGTCTTGATATCACTTACATCATGCCTTGCAGACAATCTCTTGCTAACACATTTTCATTGTCACCCCCAAAGTGCCCTCTTACTTCATTTATGAGCTATTCAAATCCACATTGCTACCAAGAAGTCTTCCCATTTCACCCCTGTCTTTGCCTGGCCCTCAAGACAGGCTGTCTGCAAAGCTGCTAAGAGAATCTTTGTCCAGCATGCTTCACAGAATCACTAGTAACTCTAGCAAAAAACAACACAGGTAGGTGCCCAGAACATTTTAGTCATAATAAATGAGAATTTCCATCATGCTGGGTTACATCTTCTCAAAGCAGAGATCCCAGACTTGGACCTACATTTCAGGCAGACTCAAACCAAGTCTTAGCTGTGCTATAAATAATGCCCTTGCTTAGTAACAATTGCCTACTTTATTTTAGAGTTCTATGCCATTTTTTAGGCCACATTGGAAATGGATCTGAAGATTCAAAGGTGAAGGGGAATGTTTTCTTACTTGTTCTATGTGGTGCCTTGTATGCACTCCAGAGTGATGTAAAGTAACACATCAGGCTAAACACCACCCATAATTACTGAACTATAATCATTTTCTTGCACATTTATTGCAAGGTCAAGAGTTATTCTACTAGTGTTTTAATTTGAAATAAGAGAACCCCACTTCCACATCCAGATCCCTCAATTCAAGATGCCAAGGCTGAAAGAACAGTTTGTGTACACACACCATAACCCTGCATTAAAGATTATGGAGATGCACGCTGCTTAACAGGTTAGACCCTTCAAGTCGCTGGGAAAGCCAAAGCTGTTTGGAAGACAGATAAAGCTTAGGTAAATTTAGATTACCCTAAAACACAAAGGGAAATCTTATATTTGCTGCATGAACAAATTCCCCATGATTTTATTCAAAAGTTTGAGCACACAAGCAACATACAGTCCAAAGCCCGAACAGTTGTGTGCATGTGTCCCCACCACACCCCTCATCAGGCAACATTTTGTCACTTGGAAAACAGATGAAAAAAGTAGTTTTTAAGAAACTTAGGAATGAACAGGTTGTTACTGAAGAAACAACCTTTTGTTCTGTGATGAAGAAAGAGATCCTGCTGAATGCCTCCACAGTAGTGGCAGTGATATTAGTGCACAGAGAGACTAACAAAAGGCAGCCATGCTGTCTGCAGCAGCACTAAAAATGGAGCAAAATGCAGTAAAGGGCGGGGGGGTGGGGGGTGGTTTGGAAGGCATAACAAGCTAATTTCAAGATCAATTTTAACAGCAGATTTAGAAATGTGAAAGTAGAAGTTGATACTTTCATGACCGGCTAAACTGACATCGATTCCATTACTTTGTTATAGTAATTCCAGAAAAACAATTCTTTGTTTAGAGGTACTTCATCATGATTCAAAAAATATAATATGTATACATATAGTTTTTCCTAAATCTCAGTGCATCTGACACATACATCACATGCAGCAAAAAAGACAGACAAACATACATCTATCAATACATTCTTATTGTTACACAATTTATAGGATTGCCCACACATGATAAAATAGAGTAATTTAAAATACCGTGGTTTGATTTTGCTTTTTAAATAAAGCACTCTCATACTAAAAATTGAATACTTCATATAGAAAAGAGGTTGCTATTCTCTAAAATTGACTCTAATGTTAGCTGAATATTAATAAAATCCATAAACCATTAGTACATTATAGCTGCTTTGTTCTGAATTACATAGACCTTTTATGTTTATTCCTCAGCGAAAATGCATTAAAAAAAATGAAATCCTCTCTAATTGTGCTCTCTGAATATAGCTGGTAAAATCATTTCTAGCAGCAATAAATCAATTGTAGTATTAAAATGACCTGCCAGGTGCATCTTCTGGGTATCAGACTAATTAAGGGAATGTATTAATTGCAACTATTCATCAACACCACCAATGTTAGGTAACCCTTGCAATGAATCTTTTTACCATATTATCCAGCAATGAAACTGCAGTTTGACAAAATATAGGGGATTGAACAACAAAGAAAAAAAAAAAAGCTTAAAAAAACTATGCACAGCTTGATCTTTTTGTTCCAAATTCTGTGCTGGT
>JAWWEU010000163.1:18285325-18296098 GCA_035583155.1 Acropternis orthonyx
CCCCCCCCCCCCCCCCCCCCCCCCCCCCCCCCCCCCCCCCCCCCCCCCGCAGCAAAACAAAAAAAAAAACAACTATGCACAGCCTTATCACTTTGTTCCCAATGCTTTGCTAGTAAATCAACCAAACAGAAGGTGTAACTATATGTGCATATGTCATTTATACTTCTATGGATCTCTCTCTCAGGAGAGAATTTTACAATGTTTCAGATACTACCTTCTCCAAAAACTAATTCAGCTGTAAATTCATATGCATTTTCCGTAGCTGTGAGCCAAATGTGACCCAAATTTGGATCATCAGGCCTTCACTGGAAACAACCATTCACTTCTGAAAGTAGGTTTAGTGATATCTCCATTATTTTTCCACCAGCACTTGTTTATAACTGTGTTCTTACAAATGCAGATAACATAATTCCAGTCTACAGTTTTGTATGGTTTGCTGACTCCTCCAGTGTTATTTTCCTGACTAAAAATAAAAACTCTTCTTCAAAACTTCTGAAGCATTTTATCATCACCTTCTACAAACAAAAATTCTGGATTACACAATAACTTCATACATTTCAGACAAAACACTGAAAGTTGCAGGATGAAGTAAAACTCCTACAATACCAATTTCCCTGCACACCTTTTAGTGTAGAAGAACTTTAGGAAAGGGATATGATTATAAACTGACAGAGGGGGGAAAAAAATCATACACATCTGAGTTCAACTAGCAAAACACACAGAGAAGAGTAAATACACAGACCAAATCCAAAAGACATGAGGATAAAATTTGGCCCACCATTTTGAAGTTCACCTTCTCCTCCCCAGTGTGCTGTAAATACTTCTAAGAGACTGGTTCTTGTTGACTCACTCTATCCACACCTTGGAGGTATTTCTAAGTGACTGGTATCTAAGCACTAAAAATAGTTCGATATAGCTATGGCTTTCCCATTGCCACCCCCCATGGCTGCCACCATCGTTCTCTGTCCCAGGTGAACCAGAGAGTAAGTAGCACCTGTAGAACCACAGAAAGATATTTTTGTGCCTGGACAAATTTTACCTTATCTTCTGGCTGTATATTCATAGATGGGCTGTAAGATATGGAAATTGGTCATACTTATAAACCAGCACATGCACACTTATATTAGAACACGCATGTCTTGATTTTATTCAAAAGAAGAGGAGCTGGGGGAAACTTCAGAACCCTGTGGTTCCTGCTGGTACTTTTCAACAACTACTGTAAGTCCCTCTTCTGCAGAAAACAGAGAATTATGCACCTTGTCCCAAAAGCCACAGTACTAGATATCGGCAATCAAAGCTAGCATGTGGGACTTGGACATCAGCATTACAGTGCAGATGCACTGGTAGCAGCTTCCCAGATGACTTTAACCCAAGTGCCCAGTGCCAAGCAGAGTGTGCCAGGTACTGGAGCCCATGGCAAGCAGCCTGTTCAGCACCCACAGCTACACACACCACAGTCAGGATGATTCTTATCACACACAGTTCTGCAAACGTGCTGCAGTCCTGACCTCCAACACTGCTTATTGTGGGTTTGAATGTTTCTTGAACACCTACTGCCAGGAATTGTCAAATGAATGAAATTGAAAGAAAATAGCCTCACAATGAAAAATACTTGATTCATTTTTATTTATGACTCACAATAAGGATATACACCTTCCTACTTTTAAAGACTGTCAGATACAAAAATTTTAAAATTATATATATGATTCACAGCCACCAATGAATTTTAAAGCCTGCCACCTGTCTCCAGCTTGTGTCAATATGACTGAAGAAATGCTCTCAATTGCCTTTGGTATTCAAAGAGTTAGAAATAGAAGTTCACAAGTAAGATATTGTTCCTGTCTCTCCCTTCACTACCCAGACTGCTTTCTGATCTTCCTTTTGTCCTCAATCCTTTCCTTATCCCTTTCACCTCTCTTTCTCACTCTCACTCCGTCCCCTTGATCCATCAGACACAGCCAAGCTATCTGACACCAATGCCTTAAAGTAATTTTGGACAGAAGCAAAATGCCCTAGAATCCTTAGTAATCCTCTTCAGATCCATGTACTGAGCCCCAGTTCGGCTCCTTTATAGCCACAAACAGTCTTTCAGCTAGGTAGCCTGGAAACTGAAAGCCGTTTCAGTAACAGAAGAAGGACAACAAGTCCTGAAAGAAAATGAGCCTGCTCAGGAAGGAGGGGGGGGGGGGGAAATCCACATTCTTTTCCAGTGTTAACATTAATATAAGCTAGAATGAACAAAATGATCACCAAACAAAGAAGCTCACTAACTAGAGTAGCTAAATAGGGAGACAGTCACTTACAGGGGCAAGATTTGTCCTTTTGTTGTAGTTGTGTACACTCAGCATCTTGATACAAGACAACAGTTTATAAACAGCTACAGTGTTCTGTAGGCCCATAGAAAAATGTCTTTCACCCCTTATCATTCCCTATTGAGTCAAAGTGTAGTTTTTGACATAACCGAGTGGGATTTTATTTTGTCCTCTTCCAGTACAACTAAATCGAAAGCCATACAGAATTCAGAGAATTAAATAAAAAAACAAAACACAAAAATCAATAGACTACTGCCAAAACCCTGTGGATCGTACTAAAGTCAGTGTTACCTTTCATGACTAAGCAAGAATCTAGAAAACCTGAAAAGACTGCTCGTACCACACTGAGTTACAGAGCAGCTTTCCCCCAGGCTTGGTGTGTACCAGCACTCACACTCCTCTGGTACAAAAGGTAAATTGTAGTGACAGACTGTGGGTCCTAATGCTACCTCACCTCTGAGAGGAAAAAATATTTGACAAAACTACACTTCTCAGTGTGGGAACATAATAAATCCTACTCTTTGCAACTAATATAAGTCATCCCACTACTTTCTAATCTTTTCATAGAATAAAAGAATCATTTAGGTAAGAGCAC
Source organism: Acropternis orthonyx (assembly GCA_035583155.1). Taxonomy (NCBI): domain Eukaryota; kingdom Metazoa; phylum Chordata; class Aves; order Passeriformes; family Rhinocryptidae; genus Acropternis; species Acropternis orthonyx. Next base: position 18,288,233 of record JAWWEU010000163.1, read on the forward strand.
ACAGATACACTGAGTCAACATGAGCCAACACCCAGGGGAAAAAAAAAAAAAAAAAAGATTATCTTTCAGTAAGGGAAGATAAAGGAGTAAAGAGAAAGAAAAGGAGAAAGCTCAAATGCCAGAAGCTGCTTCTTTCTACCAAGGCCCATCAGATTTTGGCAAATAGCAGGACATGGAGCCAGATACCAGTGCCCTCACTACCTCAAGGTAAGGGCTTGCTTCTTCCTTAGCTCTGTCTTCTTGTTCCCATGGTAAATCCCCAGGGACAATGGATGTCAGAAGACTTGCGTTAGACTTACTCCAAGATAATGAGGAGCAGAACCTGACATCAAATTGCAGCAAATACAGTCAGGTGAACTTATACATGACTCTGCCAATGATGTTAGATTAGATTTTTGCAAGTTAACAAATAAAAGCTCACCCACTCTCTGCAATTAAAGTTATCAGCCATTTCTAAATCTACTAAGTGCTGCTTCTCTGGGGACAGTGGGGCAGGAAAGATACTGTATGAGACTTTAAGAAAAGAAAAAAGATAAATCATCACTGAAGGAAGTAGAACATACCTGTTACTAAGAGCTACAATACAGACTTGGCCAGCCCCTCTCCTTCCCCCAAAGAAGCAATTTACAACAGTGAGAGAATGTAAGTCAGGGGATCAAACATGAGAAGTTTAAAAGCAGTTTTTGGCTGCAGTACTGATGCAACCTAATGGGGGCAAGAACAACTTAATGCCACACAAATCCATTTTTCTGGTAGGGCCATAAGGCTCTGAGGCAACCTGACAGCTGATTCCACCTCTCTGGGATGTCAGTAGGCACTGCTCTTTAGAAAAGCACAGCCCAGACTTAAGAAGCTTTACTCACTCTTACTTCCTTATGATGAATTACAGTATGTGCCACATCAAGAGGCAAGACTTTCAGCATTGCCATATCCAGTGCTCCTAGCATTAAGCTCTTAAAACAGACTAGGGTTTTTTAACAAAAATCCTGCTTCTAAACCCCATTTTTGCTTACCAGGGGGGAAAAAAAAAAAAAACACAAAAAAACCCCCAAAACAACCCACCACCTGGGTAACATAAGCTTAGGAAATGACATTTAAATAAAAACACACTACCAATGAAAGCAATGAGATTAGACAAGTTCATGATTTTGGAAATAACTAATTTTTGACTGCTTTAGTCTGGCAATAGTAACTATGAGAACCTAACATGAGTGAGATCATTTTCTATTCATATCAGTATGCCTCCTCATAATTAATGGGGGGGGGGGAAAAATCAGGAAGGAGAGAGTATGAGTTTCAATTTTGTTTTATTTTGCCAAAACAGGCATTGTCAAGCAGAAACTTGACCTTAAGTTTTGTGGATGACTGACTTCAAAACACATTTGCTTATTCTGCTTTAAAAATTAGCTTCTTTCTCCAGTACTATAGTATCAAGGTAAAATTTTAGTCACAACCACTCCAGATATCTGCCATTATAAATGGCAAATAAGTACTTAATTTTCAAGGGTGAGTGCTGTGCAACAGGCCAAAAATCAAGTATCCCTGTTTCAGCTCTTGACTACACTCTATTCAGTCAAGACACACATATGAAGACTATCTATAATCTTCTGTGTGCACTAATATATTCTATGATGTTTTCTTAAAAAAGCATTTGGCCTTGCATACTTTGCCTACAACATCAGCAGATCCTCTACAAAGTGATATCAAAATCCATATTTATATATCTAATTAAAAATTAAAAAAAACATAAATGAGTTTACTAGCTGCTTCTTCTACCTTTGTTAGGAAAGAAAAAAAAATCTCTCTAAAATCTACCGATTCTAAAAATGTCTTCTTGCCATGTTTGTTCCAACAGATTGTTGTTCTTGTTACTCCACTATTCTTCTCCTATAGTTATACTTTCAAAGGATTGATTGCCTTCCACTAAGTTTTATACTCAGTTTTAAATTTTACTTATGACAATGTTTTGTCCTTAATATAGTTGTAAAGTATACCATATTTTGTCCTATTTCCACATTTTGTAGTTGCTCTTCTATTCTGACAAGAGAATTTCATGGCAATTTTTTAATTGAAAAGACTTACACAAAGACTTACAAAGCTTTAATTTATTAAAAATGCAATTGTCAGATCTTACATACAAATATAAGACAACTATCAATCTAGAAAAAAGTATCTGTTCCTAACAGTGAACTATTATTTAGTGCTATTACATAGGTGAAAAATTAGAAACAAATGTTTTATTTAAGCATATTTAAGATGGCTGGACCAGTTTAGGAAAACAGTCATCTGTCTTCCACTATACTGTAGCTATGAAAAACAATTGTTCAGGACTTCAGTGGCCTTGCCCAGTGCACAAGTCAAGCTGACTTTTGCTGAATCAGGGTCTTAGTTCTAAATCATACCAATTTTTCTTTTTGTGCTTCAGATTTCCTCTTTAAAAAAATAAGGGAGGGGTGGTTGCAGTGGTGAGGCAGTTTGTTTATCTGTTCAGAAAAACTGGAATAGTAGAACCTCTGTCATTTAAAACAAAAGTGTGAGATTTACTTTTATCAGAATTTTTCAATAGAGTTTCTCTGGTTAAGAGTCATTAGTCTTAAAAATAAAATGGAAACACATAATTTCCATGATGAAGAACAATAAGCCAGCTATTAGATTAGCAGCATAGTTACTTCCATATGCTAGAAAATATTTACAGCATCATCCTGTACTGTTAGTTTTCACTGCTATGATAACAGAAAAATATCTGCAAAGGTGCACAGTCCAAATCCATTCATATTGCTTTTCACTTTGGAGAGAAGTACATCAGAATAATCATGCCAAACAACAAAGAGTTTCTATAATGACAAGCACAGTTTTGAAATATTCTGGGCCACAGGTGCTAAGAGATTATGGCAATTTTGAATGGTCTATATTTTCTTACTGAATACTAAAAGGATTGTTGGTGTTTGGGTTTCCCAATTACTATAAAAATACCTTTCTATTATGAAAAAAAATAATTATTTGCTAAGGAAATACTTACAGTAATAATTATATTAATCCATTTTAGACACTAAACTTTACCTGGTATATTCTATTACTAAAACAACATATTGCCACTGAAGTAAATTATTACTCTCTCTGTACTTTTTAGTTGACACAAGACTGTAATTAGCAGTCTAGGTTCCACATTAATATATCACTAGAAATACAGGTATCTCTTCAGTCACATGTACACATATATCCATACATTTCATTCAAACTACAATTAAACATACATACATTTGCTTTCCTGCCTTTTCTTCCTCAGTTTCCTCATCAGACCAAACAATCAAGAATTGCATATTTCATCTGTTGCCAGTGCCTCAATAATTATGATGGAGCTATAAAGGAAATTATACACTCTGCAGATGATTAAATCAGCCTAAACATTCTACTCTCATGATTCATTGTGGCATGAATGAAGACACCATATTCTTAGCCTTATATCTGTCCTGCTAATTTTCTTTAGCTTCATTTTTTTTGGTTTTTTTTTTGCCTGGTACTTTTGACCCTTCTTTTGCTTCCCACCCCACTCCCCACCATCATCTCTCTCTCTCCTTTTTTCTTCTAATTAGGCCACTTCTCCGTTTTTATTTTTTTCTGTCCTTCTTGGTACAGGTATACTTCTGTCCCTGCTCTCACCTCCTTTCCACATTATCTCCTTCTAAGTACAATGCCAATGCCACAATTTTTTTCCTTTCTGATTTGTGAAACTCTTTCTTTCCTCTGTCCCTGCCCAGGCTTCCTACCCCCTGCCTGTGCTTTTCCTTTCTCCTCTATTATGAGGTATGGTGTCTCTTGTATTTCTAGCTCTAAAGTTCACTGAGCTTTTGGGAAAAGAAAAGTACAGCTGTGGTGAAACAACATAGGTTTGTCCAAAACTACTACTAGCAATTGAATTCAGTTAGAAGCTTTGTTTCTTCTGAAGTAACAGTATAATTGGCCCTAATTGCTGGGAAATTAGAAATAAAATTAAAATGGGGAGGAGGAACAAAACAAACAAACAAATAAACAAAAATCTCTTAGGGAAACGCACTTATAGAAGTCCATTTGCCAGGAGTTTCATAGACTGCATATGCTATAAGGGCTTAATTTTTAGAGGATTATATTACAGGACAGCTCAACAGAAATTGCTAGACTGAAATGTTGTAGATTGAAGCATCTCTGCTAACAACAAAGCAGCACTAACACAGCCCAGGTGAAGTGCTAGTTCTTCAAGTACTTATTTGCATGGTTGCAACCCTCATGTGTAGCATACAGCCTCTACATCTATTCAGTTCAGCTTTTCTGACACCTAATGTTTCAAATCAAGAATTTCATTATAATATTTTGTTAGTAGTATTACAAAGTGTAAGAACACTAGGGAAAGTGATGATCAATTTGCCAAGACCTTAGATAAAAAGCGCACCAACAAAGAAATGCCACAATTGTATATTCACTCTCATACTTGGTCTGTCTTGAAGTATGCTGCATTAAGGCTCTTTTAATATTATCATTACCTATATTATTTTGTAAAACAAAATTACACACCTGCACAACGTACCATAAATAAAACAGCCTTTTCAAGACAGCTCTTGAAACTAAATGTAGGCACTTCTATAAATCTTTCCTGGTTTGGGTTCTACATTTTAATTTTCTTGTAGTCTTCTCATTTAAATTTTATAAGGACATTCCTATTTCTATTCCCATATTAAGCATATTATCTTCTCTCTATACATCTTTTCCACAGAACACCCACTGCTACAAAATCCTCTATTGCCTTATAGCTTTCTACAAAAAGAAAAAAAAAAAAAAAAAAAAAAAAAAAAAAAAAAAAAAAAGGACAGGAAGATTCCTCTGGAAAATTAAGTAATCATAAATTACTATTGGATTAATGAATTCTTTCAAGTGTTGCCTTTAGCTTTCTTTTTGTTTTGCCTAAGGGAAGAAGTCAGAAATAGGCCTTTGCAGAATAATCTGCAAAGTCAAACAGAGTTTTGTTGGATTAATAGCTTCACAATTTAGTATATTTTTCCTTCTTTTGTTGACTAAAAATAGATTACTGAGCAATATTTCCAATGGTAGGTATTCATATATTCAAACAGAAGTGTTGAGTTCTCAGAACTATTAAACACCTTAAAGAAGTCATAACGATCACACCAAATACACTGAAAAGAGGATAGCAGCTCCTAAGGCATAAGAAGGTTGTTTGGGCATCTAATTTTAGGCATCCAGTATAAGTAGTTTTGAGGTACAGAAATTATGGTAAAATTCACAGAGAAGACAAACTCGTGCATAAATATATTAACAGCTGCACAGAAACCATTGCAGCCAATCATGGTTTTCCACTCTTCATATTTAGTGGAAACATACCTGAAAGCAATTAAAAACTGCAAAATGGGAGAAAGGATGAAGACTCCAGTCTTTGCTCAAAACCAGCATAAGTTAGCATAGCATGAATCGAGAAACAGTATTTAACACACAAATTCTAGAAGGGCTTTATTAAAGACTGAGAATCAAATGTATGGAATTTTTTGACTACTTCTGAATGCTACACACTGGATGAAGCTTTGCAAACACCTGTAAATTAGAAGCAGTAGTCAGGTTGATGCAATTCTACAGTCCACTTTAGAAAAATCCTTTAGGAAGCACAAGCTCTACAATAAAATTATATTCCATTCACTGCCCCTATATATTTTAGAGTCACTTTAAGATAAATAGTGCTGTGATAAGAGGAAAAAAAGCATTAGTACTAGCATTTCAGCAAAACTTTTATTCTGAGAAGTTCCGTAGAAATTACACTATGCCAGTTATATTTAATTGTAACATAAAATTAAACACCATTTACTTGATATAAAATTGGGATAGTATGTAAATTAAGTAAGTTTCAACTCATGTCTTCTTACTCACATCTGTTGGCAGTTTAAATAGTTTTAGTGTCGTTAATTGTTATAAAAGTGCAAGATTTGCTGTATGCTTGCCACTTAGGACCAAAGGCACAAAAGTCTAATTGAACTAAGTAATTAGTAATTTGTCATTTCCTATTGTCAGCAATTACTTTCCATTAGAAATCCTCACTGAAAATTCTAATTTGAAGTGAGGTTTGCATTTTATTGCTGTCCATCCAAATTAGTTTAAAATTGACAGCTACATTTTCATTAAAAAATTTAAAGATATTAAATATGCTTGAAGACACCAAGGCATATTTTACCCCATGTGTAGTTATGATAGCATATCTGGACTCAGAAGAAAAATCCAAAATACTTCATAATTGAAGGAAAGAAAGAAGTATGTACCAGCATTACATAGCAGGCCACATCAAACTCTTGTTCATGTGAATAGTGCCCTTAATTGGCAATTTAAAAGGGTAACACAAACAAAGTATGACACACAAAATTCTATAAGGATTCATTGTATTTCTTAGTCACTTTTACAAGAAGAACCAGAAATATGTATTGAAAATGCACATATAACAGGAATAGAACTGAGTGTTTTCATACTTTGTCCTAGAAGCTTTTTCCTTTTGGTTTTATTGCAAAAGCAATTTTTCTTTTGTTATTTTTTGGACTTGTTAAAGCAATCAGCAGCGTTCAGTTGAGCATGCTCATCATGCAGCACGAGGCAGTGTTTGGGAGGGCAGGAGTGCTGCAGGTTCCTCAGAAATGCATGGGATTTATTAGCCATGAGGAGGCAGAGATTTATATTTAAGACAAGTCTAATGGATATGTACCATCATTTCAGGGAAACTTGGTGCCTGGTGAAATGCTTCTGCTGCCCAGTACAACCCAGTCCTGAAACTGAGGGACAACTAGATATGCCAAGAGGCAAACTAGTTCAACTTTTCTCGGCAGAAAGTCAAAAGCAATAATAGTATAAATTCATCACTGTCCCAGAGATCTTTTGTAAGCAAGTTAGATATCTGAACACAAAGAGCATGAGGGTTTATTTTTTTTAGTGTAAAAAATGTTCAAACGCTGAAATGAGATCATGTTTAGTTCCAGTTGACAAGCATTTCAACATAAAGCTAACAGTTTAGCAGAGGTTCGTACTAAACATGATCAGAAGATACCAGGTGGATATTGGTTATTATCCACTTGTAAATCTCTCATAAAGCCACATACAGAACATAAAATTATATGATAAATTTTCACCATAAAATGGAGGAGGCAGTTTGGTGTTTAAGATGTTGGCCAAGTGCATAGTGACATTTTTATGTATTAATTTACAGATTTTGAAGACTCTTAGGACCAGAAGACAACAGATTTGCACAATTGTATGTCTAATAATGGAACAGTTATTAAAGGTAGTATCAAACACATTTGCACTTCAACTGCAGTACTGTGGTATATTGCCATCTTTCTTTTCTCAATTTATATATGATATGATAATTAACCTTTAAATCTTGCACTGGTGATGAATTTCCCTTAAACAGTTATTCTACATTCATATTTCCTGAAAGCACAGATCTCTCACTGAATCTCTCTCTGAAAACTAGTTAATACATGTCACAGATAACTAGCATTCTTGATTAAGTGCACATTGTTACAGTTAATTTGGAACAAAATTCCTATGAAGAAACATACTCACATGCTTACAAAAAGCTCACCGCAATTAATGCTACGATAGCCAAAAGTGAAGGTCTTAAGGTTTGATCACTAATAAATAATAGGCATTGTTCACAATACTTTCATAGCTGAAGTAGACTGTACCAGGGAATATCTCTCAAAGAGACGGTATCATAGGCCTCTTTTCTTACACTGATTCAAGCATTCACCAGGGAATGGATTTGTTACCCCTTCAGGGAAGAACAGTGTAAAAAAAAAAAAAAGGGGGGGGGGGGGGGGCCGGGGGGCGTTACAAAATAAAAGG
>JAWWEU010000163.1:18296108-18307186 GCA_035583155.1 Acropternis orthonyx
GAGATACTGAGCAGCTGCTCTGCGGAGGCAGGAGCTGGTGGTGCCAGTGCACATCTGGGAGTGGTGCTATGCACCCGTTTGGATTTTTAAGTGCTTTATTCAGTTAAAGTACTAATACAAAAGAAAAGGAGAAAATGTCATCTGAACACTGAACTGAAGTCTGCTGGACTGGCAGAAACCTTAGTCCAATCCCCCCACCACCTTCCACTGCAATCAGTTGTACCTCATACTGCATTGGTAGAAATTGATTATAATTAGATACTTGATATGTATTAAAGAAAAAACTGATCTCCAAATCTGTTTTCCTAATTACGCAATTCCTAATTCATAGGGTGTTCAAAACTAGGATTTGGAGGTATTTTCAGAATAATAAAGATAGTAGGTATATTGCAAACCATTATTCTGCCTTTTCTTCAGCTGTGTTTAATTGCCAATAAGGCACTGGACAAAACAGAGAATTAAATTAAAAGTTCAATAAACACTGATCAATATTCTTGTAAATACCAAGTCTATAAAATGATCTCTTTAAATGTAGTTATACTACAGGTACCACATAGATAATCTGCATTTGAATTTTATGGGCTGCTTGAAAGTGCAGTCAAATTTCTTCCCAGTAAAAACATTTTGAATCTAGGAATGTTGCAAAGAAAAATATTATAAACCTGCCTTTATTCTTAAACTGTTGCTGTCTTCCAATTTCACATTAGCTCACAATCAGCTGAATAAAGAAGTCATCTTCTGTCTAACATGTAAATAAATCATCGCCTTCAGTTACTTTACCACTAGCTGTTTGTCATTCAGAAAAATAATGGTTAATCAATGACTAATCAATGAAGATGTGTAACGTATTAGTTTGCAGTCCTTCATCATCCTATTTTCCTCAATTGCCTGGAGGTTTGTGTTCAGTACTTACAGAATCGATTACAATTGTGAGTGATCATTCAGCTCATGTTGAGAGCTGTCAGCTGTGCTTTCTGCTAGGAGTTTTTACCCTCCTGTTTAATACAAGATGCTAATATTTAGCTGCACCTGACAAGCCAGATACCATAGTAGCAAATTTCATAAGAAGTCCTTAAGTAACTAATTGCAACTCTACATGTCACTTGATGAAACTAAACTTTTCCTGACTTCACAATAATCATAAGCATTACTGACTTGCTGTGGAAAATTAAAGGAAAATAGCTGTCTGCTTGAGTCTGATCATGCCTGCAGGGAAGGCCTAAGAAAGACAACTGACAATGATGCCTTTGTGCATAACTGCAGGGGGAAAACAGATAATTCTTCAATTTTCATATAAACTGACATTCTTCACCATATGACATTCATGTGTGCACTCAATTTCCTACCAGAGACACTGAAAAAGTTGGACCCACAGACTTTTGATACACAACAGCATAAATGAATAACAAAGGTTTCTATAACAAAAGTCATGTTGCACTGCTTGACAAGACTATTTGCTTTGAAGCCGATTTCAGCTTGTCACCAGCATAAGGAGAAAAGATTGGCTGTTGTTCCCACACACACACCAAATACATTATTGCCAATGTGTAGGTTTATTCACGTTAATTATTGTTTTCATACTTCTCTTAGAAAATGCATGTCAGCGGTAGTCATAAGGTGTGATGGTGGAAACTAATAATTGTTAATGTATTTCATTAAATATTTAGAACTGAGCAGTATCGATTAAAACGGTAGTGCGTGAGCATTTCTGGTAGTTTTAACTCCAACAGCTCCCTCTTGTGATTGAAATGTTAAAGCTCCCCTGCCGAAACTCAGCAACTTTGGGTGTCAGGCTGAGCTTACCTGCCCTCTTTCCACAGACAATATTAAGAAAAAGAGAAAGAGAAGTTGCCTTAGCAGCAAGTCGTGCTAATATATATTTTTAACATAAAATATTGCAATGTAATTCAATAATCAAGTTTATCATACTAATTTAATCTAGAAAAATAAAGAGTCATTTTTCCATTAATTTAGGGAACATAACTCATCTAAGGAATCTTAATATTGTAGGATGTTGATCAGTTACCTTCTTTTTAGCCAACTCGATAGACATGAAAGATAACAAGAGATTTTTAGGAAACAAGCACTTTCCTACCCCACAGACTAAAAGCTGCACTAATACTTACAGTACTCAAAATAACCTGTGTCTGGTTTTCACTTAGTGCATAGAAACAGTCCAAACACAGCCTCTAATTCAAAACAATCAGTGACCCATTAAAAAGAGCTACAAAGCAATACTATTACCTTGCTACAGAAAAGAACATTCACAGCATTAAATTTTGTTTCTATATTTTCATCCCTCAACTGCATTGGAAATAAAATTACTTTTTGCAAAAGAATAAATATACCAGAACTTTTTTGGTTTATATACAGACAGACTGATATAAGCCACTAATTTCTAACATGATCAGAGAAATCACTTGTGTATTGCATATTGCTGCATACAGCACAAATAAACCAAATTAGCTATTAGTTACAAGACTAGTATTAAACCAATAAAAATATAAGGTCTAAGAAGTGTGTGCAGCAATTATCTCCCTACAACTAACAAGTAAACACTGTGAAGGAGTAAATGCAATAGTTGTAAAAACATAACAACGATTATTTTATTTAGTTGACATTTGGAAGAAATTGCGTTTTAATTTAAGATCACTTGGCTAAGATGCCCCCAAGGATCTGAATAAAATAAAATACTGGTAGCCTGGTTGTTTTCCCCCTAAAGCTTCCTGTAAGTACACAGAAATATTTAGATATGGTCAATTCATCTTAACATCATCTTTAGCACCCACCCCAGCTCCCAGCCCTTCAGAATGACAACAAATAATTGCTCTGAAATCACAAAGTAAAGGAAACAACACTTTAAGCCATGGATGGCATTTTAGTGCACACTCCTATTGGTTCACATTTCTTAAGTTCCTGCCAAATATTTAAACACAAATAGGCAAAACAGATCCATTCCCTCTTAGTTACTCCATGTCTATATTATTGCCACATTTCATTCAACCATTCAAGACAAGAGCAAAAATACCCAGTTGCTTATATCAAGTTCAACTCTGTTGAATTACCTTGCTTTGTCAGCTGACACTTCCCTTTGGTCTGGAAGCCGTCAGCTCATCACAGTACTATTGTCAGTAACAGCCAGAGTATGGTGGCTATGCAGGAATAAGTATTCCCATTTATGACTTCGCAAGCCAAAGTGTGTTCTGGCATTTCATTAAAATGCATTCTTAACAAACTTTTCTTGAATTAAATTGCTAATCTTTGTATTTAAAATGAAACCTTTACACCAAAACATCTAAGCAATCTTACTAAATAAGAACACAAACACTAATTTTATCCAAAAAATTGATAAGCCTTATGAACTATGATATGATTCCTGATGCACAGAACATTTTTCTTTTTTTTTCTTAAGATATAATCATCAAAACTATGACAAATGAAAGACTCAGAAAAGGTTATGACTTGACAAAGTAACATTTTTAAAACTTGGACACCAATCAAATTGATATAAGCATCAGTGATGCAACACTTTCTGACACTAAAGTCTTTACCACTGTCTAAAATATATAGAATAGCCTATTGTGATTCCTTAATGTCAACTTTTGTTCATAAACTCTTTCATAAAAGTGAAACAGGGAAAAATGATTTAAAGCAGTTCAATTTGTCTATTTACCTTAATCTTTAACTATTCCCATATGTCTTAGATACATGATGTATGACTTGCCATAAACCAATTTCTCAAAGATGTACAAGACAGAAAAAAGACAGACTTCTAACATTTTATGCACTGAACTTTCATAGACAGCTGGCAAAACAAGACACTTCTAGGCTTCAGAAAAAGCTTCAGAAAGGTTTTATGAAACATTTGCATCTCTTAAATAAGATACAGCTAAAATATTTCAATGTACAAAAAACCTCAACAGAGGAAGGTCTTCTTAAAAATTTGAATTAAACCAAAAAGTTGATGGCTGATATTTTAATAGAACAATCAGACCTCCATTTGGGAGGCAAATGCTAGAGCTCTCTGCTCACTTCTGAAAGCCAGCCTGTGACACTCTACATTGAAAATCACAAGCGGTGTAATCTCACTTATGGTCATATGCATAACTCAAGGCACTGAGGGCAATGACTTTTTCTAACTATTTAGTAGCAATGCTCACTTTAAATATGCATCAATCTGAAGCACGGGGCAAGACAACACACATTTGCTTTAGTTTAGCAAGACTTTTGCTGGCAATTTAGAAAACAAGAAACACACTGCACAATAAAACTGTCTGACTTACCTGGAATGGTCAGTAGTCTGGAGCAAGGTGATGTGCCAATTAGCAAGAAGTTTTTGTTCCATCCAAGAAGTTGCAGCATAGGATCCATTAGGACATAGGGAGCACAGAGGGTCTCAGGTAGGATTATGAAAAAAAATTACTACTCTCACTTTAAGAAGAAAAAAAACCAACAAAAACAAAAGCAGAGAATAAAAACTTGTATAGACAGAAACAAGTTTAGTTGAGTTCTATACATCGAAAATAATTCAGTTCTTTGCAAGAAACATAACCTTCAATTTATATTTTTAAATTTTTGCTCACATTTTTTTGTTTCAATTTGAATATTTAAATAAATTTCATTACCCATGAACGTTTCTCATATCATCAGGAGCTAAAGCTTTTCAGTTAGTCTAGCAACATACATATTTTCTGCAATTTGGTATCATTATGCATTTTGAAAACACTTGGTACCAGTTAGAGATATCTGAAAATGGAGAGGGGGGAGTGTGCATAATTTTTCTAAGACTGTAGTTTCAGAAACTTCACTGCCTTAAAATGTGTTTGTGCTAAAACAAAACAAGAAGGTGGTACATAGAAGAGGGGTAAACCAAACACAAACACCTCAAACTTACAACTTTAGAGAAAGAAAAATAGTTTTAATCTGGTATATATATATTTATACATAGGGTTTGAATCCTAGAATTAAAATGGCTGTTTTTAAACTTCAAGTAAGATTGAGAAACTGACTGCAGATCATGTATACAATGTAGGGTCAATGCTGTATTGAATTTCTAGACCATTTTCAGACTACCTTCTGGCAATGGAAGCATTTTGACCACTGACACTCCCTATGGGTATATCTGACTATCCTGGTACAATGCACCATTCCCCATTATTGAATCTACAACAAACTGCTGTAGGTTATTCATTGATTGAGTGTTTAAGTGTATTCTTTGGGAGCAAATGGAGAATGAAATCTGTAAACAATCATGCACACAACATCAGCAGAATTCTTCACTCAGACGTGGTTTTCAGTTTCAGCACTTAATTATCTATATTATTTGATAAAAACTCTCTCACTTTAAATAAAGATGCACAAGAATTTTGCATTTAAAAGTTATACCAAGCAACAAACTGGAGCTGCACGTTTTATTTCAAAGAAAAATTAAGTCATCATTGCCAATATGACTACATAGGGACATAAGGTTTAAGCACATCTGTCGTACTTTATGCTAACATCTTTATCCAGATCAATTACAATATGCACTATCACTGTTAAATAACCAATATAGATGCAGACTGCAGCTCTATAATATTCCTAATGGAGGTTAGAACAGATATTAAGAGCTACATTTTCATAAGCTTGAGCAATAATTATGTGTGCTTGTACGTCTGTGCATATCTTCAATCAAGCTGTATTTTGATATCACGGGAAAATGTTCCTTTTTCTGCTTTAACCTGTGCAAAACACTCTTCCTCATATATATATATATATAGCTCTGACTTCATTTGTACAGTTTGTTTGCCACTAAGTAGTTATAGCTATTGCCCAAATGAGCTGTTCATACAGTACTAGGGAGCTAAAAACTCAAGAAAGACCTTTGAAGCTTATTTCATAATAATGCCCACCTTTGATTTAATAAAATATATCCTAAGCATACAAGTTATGTGATTATAGCTTGAGAACACTGTCTTTGTATATGTCACTGCAGTACAAAATCATAATAGAAAATTTACATTTCTTATCATTAAATCTTTAAGATTAATTTTACCATAAATCTACAAAGAAGCTTTATTACTACATCCCATTCTTATTGAAAAACTGCAACTACAATATTATTTTTTATTTCAAAATGCCATCCAAACATTAGGAACACAGGAGTCTTTGTGTATGGGAAGGGCTTTCCATACACATCGCAAGGATTTGACTGTCCTCCAAAGACCTCAAAGCTGAGAGTTTGGAGAAAACACGCATGTTGAAAATAACTTTTCTTGCTCTACAAACACATCATCAAACTCCATTGTGATTCTGTTACACTAAGTATTGAAGAAGGATGAGAACCAGAGATATTTTAATGTAAACTGAGTATAGAATACTTCTGGGGGGGGTTGGGGGGGGTGTGAAAAAAAAAAAAAAGAAGTCTGATTGTCTGTAAATCATCTAGGTATGCATATTCACAGACAAGAATATGTTTGGGTGAAGCACAACAGTACTCAAACCTGTGACCTTGCTGTTACTAGCACCATGGTGTAACCAATGGAGCTAATCCCAGGCCTTTTTAATCCCTTTTTTTTTTAATCCCTCTCTTTTACACTGGAACCCAGACACGTGTATGGCTGTATTCTGACTGCAGGTTGGAGCAAGGTCTTCAGCAGGGTTCCCTTGGAGAGAACCTCAAGTTCACAGTAAATCCAGAAGGATTCCATTTAGGCAATCACAATCACAGAGTAAGACTGCAAGTTGTGCCATGGAGAGCATCTGCTCTGCAACTCAGAGACTCCCAATAGGAGCCTTTGAGCAGACACTCAAGTGTGTTATTAAATTGTGGCAAGGTATCAATTTCCTCTGCTGTCAGACAAGGTTCAAATTCATACCTCCTACCTCCCCAGGGCACAAACTCAGCCATCTGCCAGTAATCCCAGCCTATACTTTCTCTTCCATTTCAGTGGAATCATGCACACATACTTGATGGGTTGATGTGGGACAGGACAGATTCGTGTTCAGAAATCCAAAAGTACCAGCCTCTAGATGCTTGTTTAATTTCATAGGTGCCCAAAGCTCAACCAGGAATGGGATTCAGTTCCATTTCATTAAAGGTGTTTTTGTAGGAATGCTGTAATATTTCATCTGATCTCCAGGTGTCACTTCAGAATGCAGATGTCCTACAGCACATCCTCTGGCCAAACGCAGATACGCTGAATGCTCCAAGACGGACTGAATCAACCCAAAGTATCTATGTTTTGACCCAGCCTACACTGAAGCCTGCAATAGCCCATAAGGCTCCCAGGACATCTCAGATATTAGAAGCAATCTAACCACATCAGCTTTCTTGAGATGAGATGATTAGTGCAGCCAGAGTAGCCACAGCTATTATGGTTTCATTTTTTCAGCCTGCACTTCAGTTATCTCTCCACAACATTCACTGGACTATGGAGACTTACACACTTGTTCTGCTTCTAAATATGCCCTGAAGAATCTTATTCTTGAGCACTGAACAACCATAGATTCATACAGCTCATTGGAAAGCTGCTTCTATGAATGAGATTTCATATACTTTGTGTAAACAGTTAATGGGTAAAACACAAGCAGTCCTTGGAACAAGAAGCAGAGCACAGATTTCCCATTTCTAGCAGAATGCCCCAATCAGGAGTCCTGCTTGCTCCCTTCAGGCTAACTTTCTGGAGAGAAGGGCAAGAGCAACCCAGATATAATAGTATGACAGGAAGGCCTCTCGCTGAAAAACAGGAGGCATGGGTTTGAATCTGATATAGGTTCAAGTGTCTGCCAATCATACTGATGCTCCTTCTGCTGAATGCCTCATACCAGTGGACAGAAATTCCTTTCAAGAAAGGAATGTTATGTTTTGCTGTTTTGTAAAGAAACAGCTCCCAGGATCCAACATCAAGAGAAAACTTAAGGTTATAAATATTATATAGAGGTATATGTTCAAGGTCTGAAAAATTAATGCAGTGCTTCAATACTTCTTGTAATCATAATTTCTTATTGACTAATTTAAGATGGTCACCTCACATGTGTCTTTGCATGAAAAAAATTAGTAAGTCTTATGGTTTATGCTATCAGTAAATCTCTATCAGTCAGAGATGGCAAAGTAGAGGTCTTATGTCACCATTAAGACCCCTAAATGCCAGGTATTTCTACACCCACTGTCCCAAGAGCTGTAGTGTGCCCTTTAAGGGCATATATACCTGCAGGTCCAAACACAAAACTGTATAGGTTATACAGAAGACTTGGAAGCACTTTAAGCCTTACCTTGGAATCCCTTGTGGCTGACTAACTTCATGTTAATTCTGTTATGTCACAGGGCTTCCTTTGGAAACATTTGCAAATGAGGGCTCATTTCACCATGCAAAATTTTCACAGTAATTCAAAGTAAGGCAATGACAAAAAAAGTTTTAACAACAAGAAAAATAAAAACTGTGGGCTTTGTTTGTTTGTTTGTTTTTACCTATATATAATCATCATGTCCTCACTGACAGCAGAAAAGAAATTTGTACCATGGTTGCTACTTAAGTCCACAAGCTTGCCACAACAGAGAAAGATTTACATCTTTAGGGAATACTACTGCCAAAACCATGTTATTAGGATCATCCCAGGCTTTATCAAGTATGTGTTAGTAGGCACTGTCTTAGGAACTACAGGGTAAAGGAAAAGTTTGCTTTTCAGAAATAGTCAAGAGGAAAAAACAGTTATTTCACCTTCCTTTTTTGGACCAAGAAGAATGCATGAAACACAGAAAACTCCTTGAAAGTTATATAGGTCCAGCTTAACTCCATAGTACCTGGAAGTTTCTAACCACTACCTTCTTCAGTTCCAAGTAGGAATTTTGTCCATTCTGTAAAATTCTGTAGTAAGAAAGACTGAAGGAACAAAATTTTTATTAACACTTTATTACTGCTTCTACTGAGGAATTTAAGGGGGAATGACAGAAGCAAGCAGGACTTGCTAGAATCCGGTGAATCACAGACTCATTTTTAGGTGGCTAGAGATCTTGATAATTTTTAAGGTCTTTTCCAAAACAAGCCATTGTATGATTTAGGTTGGAACAGACCCCTAAGACCATAGAGTTCAACTGTCAATGCTGTCAAGTCCACCACTAAAAGTGATGATACATATAGTCTGGTTCTCTCTGAACAACTGTTGGTCATTTGTGTGTGAGATAAGACCTGAGAATTAAGTAAAACTAAGAATAACCTCAGAGTCCTATACCAGAAAACCCCCTCAGAAACAGCCTTTTGAAAGGACTGAGCTCAGATCCACCCTAAACCTAGTAAGAACAATTTCCTCCTCAGGAAACCATTTGAAGAGAAAAACTGACAGTTAAAAGGAAAGATTTCTATACTTTTGAAACTTTATTACTTGCAATTAGAAGATTTTTCTGGGTACAAAATAACCTCCTAGTAATTTAAGGTTTGTTGGTCTTGCATCGTGAGAGATTCAAAAAGCTCAGAACAGAAGAAATGTAAGCATATATCTCTAAGTGGCACTAATGGAGAAAAGTAATTTTAGAAGCTAAACTATGACACCTGAATACAATTAAGTGACTTCCAAGGATGCTAATTTCTTTTGTATAGAGTATAAAAGAGGTAAGTGCATTTTTTTTACATCACGGCTCAGAAAATAACTGTTGATCTACAACAGCTGGAAAAAATTAGTTATTGACACATCAGTTTAGAAAAGGCTTAATACAGAAGGACAAGGAAAGGGTTGCATGTTTAACATTAGCATAACAGAGTGACACTTATTGCAAATTTAATTACCTAATATGCATATTTGAAAGTTGTCTGAAAATAATCACTGACAAGTTATTGTAGTTACTGAAAAATTAACAGCTCCAACTGTTAAGGATGCCAGAGGCTGGCAGAGGCAATGCTTGCTGCTGTCAGAATGAAGGAAGAAGCTGGTAGGAACATGAGCATATTTTGGCAAACTAAGATAGTATTATTGTTGAGGTGTCTGGTGCAAATGGTGGATAAATAGTTCTGATGGGGGATAACAACTACAAATACTGTCTGGTAGACCCCGAAGAGCTTTCTCTTCCTTCTTCTAATAACTCTGCTACACCCAAGTTAGAAAGAAAAAGCCAAGTATGTCTAATGTGGTGGGGAATTCAGAAGAGAAATTCAAAGCCACCTGTTTGTTACTCACAAAACTGACCCTTTACTAACCTATGAGAAACTAGTAAAAATAAATGAACTTCGCCTGTAGCCAGCTGAATGCACGAGGTGAGCAGAGATGTCTGTGATTGATAAAAGATACAACACTTGAAATCCTGGGAGCAGAGAGACTAATCCATGAAATACAAACCAGAAGAAGGAAACAAAGAAAAAAAATCACAGACCAGAGTGGAAGCTCCTCCCAAAGACAGGAGCTGTATAAGTTTTATTCCACAGCTTTTTATGAGAAACAGCTTTGATAATAGCAAATCTATATAGTTGTCACAGAGGTACCTGCCACATAGGCACCACCAGCCATCAAATTACCTTAGTCAAGACTAAAAGGCAATGTAAGACTCAGCAAGAGCTATTTTAGTCCCCAAAAAACCAAAATACTTGAGTGCTTCTGCACTGATGTCAGCTAAAAATCACTGAAAATCAAACATAAATGTTAAACTATATACATGTTACTAATGAACAAAAGTCAAATTTAATTATGCTTGGCTTCTTAGGTCAAATATTGCTGACAGACATCAGATAACACAAATCAGAAATTAAGAAGTTTAAACCATGATTATATTTACCCAATATAAATAGTTACAAATGTTTCATTAGAACTATTTACATGGAAATGCAATTGCTGTCCCAATAATTCACTCTTGACTATTGATTTCTTTACCTAGATAATCACCAAATACCAAGGCATAAGATGACAGCCAGAGTCATACAATAGAGCTGTTTTGCCTTCCTTTCCATGGAATAGGATATGCAATTATCCAAATTAGGACTACAGAAACAAACAAGAGTTCTATGACACAAACTTTCTTTGCCTTACTTAACTGTAGCATAAATTAGGTCATCTTCTTTGCAACACAAAGACTGGACAAGGAGAAGAGCCCCTTTCAGAGTTTTTCTTAACTC
>JAWWEU010000163.1:18307286-18403151 GCA_035583155.1 Acropternis orthonyx
CATAAGGCACTAATAGTAACTTTGCAAATCAGATTAAAATTGTGTTTGATTTCCTAGGGATCTGAGCTAGCCACTGTCACTTAGAACAAAAGAAAATCGCTTTTGAGTGATCTACTGCACACAGGACTTTGGTTGTGGTTGCTTGCAACCCTGACAGCTACTCATCCATTCTGTGTTCCGTGAGATCCAGAGCAGAAGGAAACACTGTCCTGAGTGCTTGCTGTTAAAATTAAACTGCTCTTTAAAAAAAAACAAGAGGACATCCAGCATCCAAGCCCAATTAAAGCATACAGGAGAGTCACTTCAAATGCTGTTTAAAGTACCCTGAATTTCTGATCAACAGCAGATTTTTTTTTTCCTTCATATGAGAGCAACTGCAAAGGGAACATTTGTTTGAAATTGATTCTCCAGTGCAAGTTTTAATGTTGTTAAACTTGGCCATTTAAACCAGAATCAGTGAAATAAAACCCTGATGATTCAAAGATTTTAAGATTAATGCAGGGGGAAATTACCTTGCCTAGTCATGCCTACTTTTATTAGTACCCTGCAGTTGTGTCTCATTTTGGATGTGGCAAAAGTATGATTTGAAAATAAAGACGGCAACTCCTTGCATTTTGTATTTAATGACTGAACACAGAACAATGCTAAAGCTGCATTTCCCAAGTTTGTGGTGTTGTGATTTGCAAGTTTTACTTAACAGAACTGCAATCTCACAGTAAGACATTATGTCTTACCATGATCACACTGAGAAATGGCATGTGTATTTTTTTTATCACATATGTCCAGTAATCATTATACCAGGATTGTAAAATTTGACAATTTACTTATTATTATTTTTTAGACTGGAAATATTACAGTGAAACAGATGCAATGTTCAAACATTTCAGTAGGTTCCACTGATTCCACACTTGGTATACAAAGTTTGGTGTTATTTGTGGTGTATTACATTCAATTTTTATTGTAGTATGTGGTTTTAAAGAGAGCGCTAGTTTCAGGGTATAGTAAAGGTGGTTTTATTTATAAGGCTACAGTGTACAGGGAATTCATTAGCAAAACAGCAAAACAAACTAGACCAACTGGGTTAGAGAAGTTCTAAAACATTTATCAAGTTCTTCAGATGAACTGTACTCCCCTTGGCACATCCCAGCACACTGTGCAGACTTTTCCCCCACTCTCTGCTCATGAGCACTACACTACTTTTGTGCAAATGTTCCAGTGCCTAATCATTAGCTACATAGCTCAAAAGATATTCAACATGCATATTTTATTTTAAATTAATATAATCTGCTGTTTACTTAGGCCTGCCTTTAAATGCAAGGCTGAACTGAATGAAGCAATTTTATCACCTACCTTAAGTTCTTATCCTTTCCCCACCCACAAAAGTAAGCCTCCAAAAAACATCATATCAAAATACATGTATACTAAATAGCAACAGGCTGGTGGAAGGCAGTACACTGAACAACAATTTTTATTTTAGCATTGATGAATAGAAGGATCATACAAGAATGGCATTTGGTGCTCTGTGATTACATTTTGATGGTTGTTCACATGAAAAAGGACTGGAGGATACAGACAAAGTAGCAGTAGAAAATACCTAAATATTTCCTGAACAGTTTTTTCTTCCTTTTCTGGCTACAAAGAAAAAAAAAACTTTACAGAAAAGAGTAGTGAACATTTTTAGAAGGACTTTGAACGCTTCATAAAGGAACATGAGACAAATTGCAAATCTTCTCCAAGGTATGAAAGACTTTCATCATGAAAGAAGTTAATACATGCTGAGATTCAAACTTCAATTATGAATTATGGAGAACCACTGTTAATTATTTGTGTGTGTGCATGTGTTTAGCACAAGGTAGACAGCTCCACAGAGAGATAAGTAAATAGTGATGCCCTGAGTCTGTGCTTAAACCTCTCTGGTCCATGATGAAAGTTTTAATAGTATTCAGCATCACCAAATAGTAACTTTGGGAAGAATACAATGCACAGATTTTCCCTTTGTAAACAGCAAAGAAAGTTTTAGCAAGAAAGTAAGTAATTACTGGAGCCAGAATTTGGCCAGAGCACTGGCCTTAACTTTCTTCCTCTTACAGAGGGCCATGAAGACTTTAATGATCACAGGTGGTCAAGACCTTGAGTTTGCATCTTGTCTGAAAGACTTGAAGTGTGTTATGCAAGTATGCCTGAAAAAAAGAATGTCTTGAGCTGTCAAAGGAGTAATTCTTCTAATTAAATTTAAATGTCAAGACAGACTTACAAAAAAAAAAATTAACACAATCTGATCCCTGGACTCAAATTCAGTGAGCACTTTTCAGTAAGTCACTAAAAAAATAAACAAAAATCATTTTAGATGTTTTAACTCCATGTTACAGAAATCTTACATGCTTTCACTGCAGATTAGACCCTCACC
Organism: Acropternis orthonyx; assembly: GCA_035583155.1. Classification (NCBI taxonomy): domain Eukaryota; kingdom Metazoa; phylum Chordata; class Aves; order Passeriformes; family Rhinocryptidae; genus Acropternis; species Acropternis orthonyx. The sequence continues at coordinate 18,309,694 of JAWWEU010000163.1, forward strand.
TGAATAAAGGAAGCAAGAACACCACTAATTTATTAAATCCAGAATTTTGGGGTGGAGAAAGAAACAGAGGGAGCCAGAAAGAGATAGAGAACACACTGCAACACTTGAGCGTTTACTATGAGGGACAAAGGCGGCAGTTGGTCATACTGATATAAATTTATTTTTGTATTCAGAGCCCTTATCTTGGAGACAGGAGAGAGAAAAGCTGTGGGATTTTTCAGTTCTTTTATTCAATAAATCATACTCACTGAGCACAACATACCATTGCAATGCCCAGTCTCACCTCTAAATGACAAACTAATCCAGCCTGCTGACCAATGGACACTTGCCCCAGGGTAAGGAAAGAGGAGTCTTGCTCTAACCAAGAGAGAGCACTGAACATACACTGCAGTCTTCACTTCAAGAAGCAGCTGTCAAGCAACTCCTGACCTCAAACTCTAGCAGTGGTAGGGACAAGAAAGTTTTCTACCTGCAGTTCCCTTTGGGATCAACCCTTCCTCTCCCTGTAATAAGACAACACTGTCCATCTTCCCAGCAAGACAAAGATGCCAAAGCTCATGCTTACAGAGATTATGTAGGAGTGGAGATAAGCAGATGCCTGATGCAAAAGTAATACACATTCTGAGAAAATGGTTGAGACATTTGGATATCCTGGGAAGATGAAAGTGAAAAACAAAACCTGTTCCCCCAACAAGAGTATCCATCCCAGAATAAATATCTAAATCAGCCCTTCCCCACTCCACCCATTCCTCAAATCCTGTCCCTACAATCACCAAAATTATTTAAATTCTGTTTAAACCACAAAGAAGATTTATGTCAGTTGAACATCCAGTAGCCATGTCTAAGGTTTCATTGTGTGTAACTACAATACAGATTATTTTTTTAACTTGTCTAAAAAGTCAGTTTCTCCCACACATACATCCCCAATGAGATACCTTTCTTCAGATAAAGTCCTCTTGATTTGTTACTGCAAGTAACTAAGAATAGACTGCAAGAATGGCTAAACTTCAGCACTGCTTTGATCTGAGCTATTAGGCTCTTAAAGATAAATTCTGTATTTCTGGTCATATGAAGCCATCAGGGTTATTATACAAAGCATATTCCCATCTCTCTGAACAAAATAAAAGGAAATCACTCAAGGAAAGTCTACATCTTCATAGTGGAAGACTTCCTAGTCACACCTAAACAAACAAACAAACAAAAAAACCTGTCCCTATTTAGCTGATAGAAACAGGCTACGTTGTTGCATCCATAGGTTTAGAGTTTTCCCCTCCTATATTTACACAGCACTGAATATAGTTGCAGTTAAACTGAGTTTGAACTGCTTACCTCTGACATGAGAAAACCTCTTTACACCACAGTTCATACACAGTCCTGGACAGCAACTGATTTACTTGGCCAATAGTTACATCTCCATTCACACATCATTAAACAAGTATTTAATCAATCCCTCCGGCAGCCTGTACAACCAATAACTCAGGGGAAATGTGAGTGTACTGCCAATGCTTGGGCAACACTTACTGACATGAAATTGTGATAAACCATTTCTAGGGTTCCTGCCATTGCAATGTGTAAGACTACACTGAAAAGCTTCTCTTTCTCTACTCCAAAAACTGTGTTCACGCTACAACAAAAAGGAATTAGACAAAAGCACTGAAAGCACAGTAAAACAGGGTTGGGTTCATCAAAAGAAGCAGCAGTTGTGCCACCTAGTCAGGTTAGCAGAGCCAACAGGGAAGCTGTATAGAAGATAGAGGACATTAGATGTAATGGATTTCAAATTTTGAGAAGCGCAGACAGAAAAAAAAAATCCCTTTGAGCAAAAACTAAAAAAGAAAGAAAAACCCAACCAAATATACCAGAGAGGGGAGACAAGTATTTCAGGAGAAGAAAATAAGAAGAGTTAAACAGTGAAGGTTGTGGTGGGGAAGTAAATAAATAAATAAAAATAAAATAAATTAAAAAAAAAAAAAAAAACCACACAACCAAAAAAGCAAACCCCATCACTGGAATCAAGTATCCCACAAGTCATCCTTAACCTAATGAAAGTAGGCAATCAGAGAGCAGTTAAAAACAGAAGACAACCATGCTAAAATTATTTCTGCCTCTAAGAAAGCTATCCACAAGTTCAGCTAACTCATTCCTAACATCCACTGTGAACAGAGAACTGATAAAAGGGATAGAAACACTACTAATTACTGCAGAAAAGAACCATTCCATATGTAACTTCTAAGACATGAATTGAGGAAGAGCTGAAGAAAGAGACAAGACAAGATCAGAACTAACATTCATAGTTCTCCAGTGACAACTGTAGTGGAAAAAACAAAGTAATAATGTGTTTGGGGAATATTACAGTTTATTCACTAACAGTCTACTCCCAAATATTGCCTTAATGTTCCACAAATGATAATTATCTGTCTCTTTTTCTGTGCCATGAAGGTTAGTGACCTTGTCACTCCTCTCCTTTTTAATACTTCCCCTTTGCTCCACAGGTCCAATCACCTTTTTTTTCAAATTGCCTAATTGATGAACATAATCAAGTTAAGCTCAGAGCAGTTGTTCTCCACCTATACTTAATTTTGAAGGGTTTTTTGCTTCTATTTCAAAGTAAGAATAGCTTTATATTCAAAAGCTCGTTTGTCCCTCCCCTCCAAGCCTGCCTCTGTATCATTTGTTTTCTTATCAGTCTTATCAAAGAGTTTGAGATGGAGAATAAAATTTGTTCAAACTAAAAAGCTGAGCACCATGCCATTATTGCCTTACTCAAGCCTTCAGATATGTGGAAACTTTACCTAAAAAGTCAATTTATTTATGTAACCTGAAATTCTGGAAGAAGAGATAGAAGAGCACCAGATATTTTTCTGTAGGTATTTTTCCAGATCAATAAAAACACAAGCTAAGAATAAGGTTAATTTAGTGCAATAATAGCCCTAAGTCTGATGCAGAGTTCTATGTTAAGACAATTCCCTCCTCCTCAATCCCTAAACCAAATTTAGCAGGACTGCAGCAGCAGGTTTTGTGACAAGCAAAGCACAAAATTTTCCAAGTGTTGATGGTACACAGCTAGGGGTTAAAAAAAACAAAACCAAAAAACCTTAAACCTTCTTCCACCTTATTTCCAGGAAAACTTGAGCTCCTACAGTATCTTAGATCCTTTGAAAAAATTGGTAAAGTTTCTGCTGATATTATCAGATTCTAATATAAGCCAAGCTATCAGAGATTCAGTCCTTCTCTTCCAAGTACAGGGAACTGATGCCAACTAATATTAAGAGTCTCTCAAGCACATATTTCTCTAGCAATGGGCCATCAGGCACATTGAGATAGGATAATTCAGAGACAGGGTTCAAAGAATCAGGCTGAACCTTTTAAGTCCTAATAAACACTACTGTTTTCTGGAAAGGTGCACGTGCTCTGTAATAGCAGTGTCTGACTGAGTAGCTGGAGACTAAGTACCATTTTGAAGTTAATCATTGTATCAACTTTTCATTTCATAGCTTTATTTTTCCTTCAAACTGGTACAGACATTTCAGGTCCTTTCCCCAAAAGTAACTCAAGTTATACATTCATCACGCTTTACTGTTATATACTAAAGCACAATATGTTTCAATATCTAGTCCAATATTATCAATAAACCATTCCAAATCACTTCTGTGGCTTTCAATTTTAAATACTCTAGAAAGAAAAATAGCTATTTTTCAGATAAGGCAAGACTACCCTATTGCTTTCCTCCCCCCTCAATACTTTGGTGTTATTTTATTCCTGCTGGAAGCAACTATTCATTTATGTTTGCCAACGTGCTTGTCACTGGATAGGCACCCTCACAGAGGCACACCAAGCTGTCTGAGAGCTGTAGTATCCCTGTTTTCTAGCTCTCAACATGTTTATAATTGAGCCTGCCAATAGTACTTAATATTATGGTTTTAGACAGCAGCTTTACCAGCAGCAAAACAGAAATGACCAAACTCTGTACAACACCTACAATACCAATAAGATCTGAACTAGGGTCTCCTGAGGTGAAAGAAGAGTGTACCAAGCCCACCATGCCACCTAGCCCTCAGCGTATTAAGATATTAATTAGTCACTTTAGTTATTAGTCAGTCAAAATATGTTGGATTGAAACAAATTAGATTTTTAGCACATATTTCACACATTGGTTCAAGTCTTGCAAGGATTTTCTTTCATTATTTATAAGATCATGTGCTATCTTCCTGCTGAAAATGAGATGGTCTGCATGAGGAAAAAGGTAAAAGAAAAGCAGAGAAATTAAAATCAGATATTCCCTAATGATATTTAAAAATAGAAATTTTGCTACTGTTACATACAGCATGTTCCATCTTTTGAGATTTAATGGCTCTCTTGTGGTTTAATGGAGAATTACTTTCAGTAATTGATTATTAAAATTTAAAATTGCTAACCATCTTCATTATTAGATGAGCGAACATGTTATCCTTGTAATTAAAAAAGCTTGAGATTCACTTTCATCCTGTTGACAGAACGGGCAGATAGGCTCAGCACTCCAGTGCAATAGTTTCAGGGTTCTTGTTTGACAAAAATAGCCAGCAAGCTATTTGATGATGAAAATACAGAACATCCACAAAGACTGAGAGAAATATAATGAACAGAGACAAAATAATAAAAAGCCCTACAAACTAATTAAAGTTTTCAGTCCAAAATATCATAAGCAGAATGCAAAGGGTATTTTCTGAAGAATTTCAGTTGAGTTTAGGGGGGGAAAAAACCCACATGCGTTTTTTTTTTCTTATAAATATATATGATGCATTCAAATTTTTTTTTCCTAGATGCAGGGCTACTTGCACCTTTTGGAATTCAGTGCTGGACTTGCCACCTGCAATAATACAGAAACATGTCTGGGATGAGTGTGAAGACAACCATCTTCCTCCCTAAGAAAGCCTTACTGCTAAATGAAGGAAAGTAGATGGATCTGGTACCTTCAGTCTGCCCAGACTGTGAGGAAGGAGAGACACTTTTAAGGTAAACTCTTAAGTACAGTCCAAAGGACTAAGAGTTTGCACAAGGAAAGTAATTCTTTGGCCTTTTCATTGAGACTAATAACATTTTAGGTCCTAATTTTAGTGCCAAAGGCAGCTAATTTTAATACCATAGGTAGAACATAAGAAAAAAGAATTAGATTTATTACAAAGTCTCAAAGTTCATAAACGTACTACCTTTCTGGGACTGTTTGCATTATACCATCAGTTCCCACACTTTGCAAAACAATACAAGAACCACCTAAAGTTCCAGACTGTTACATAGTTGCAGAGCTTTAATCAACTGAAATTAATCATTTTGTTCTGTATATTTAATAGTAGCCTATCTCCAGTGAGATATGATGTGCATGAATCCATTGGAATATTTCCTCTGGTTTCTCCAGCAAAATGAGAAATTTACTGCCTGCATTACTTACCCTGAAAATCACAAAGACATTTCCAAAATATATTGCAAAGATGTTGTTATCCTGTTGTAATTAGGGCAGATCTTTTTACCATCAAATTGTGTGATCTTTCTAACTAAATGGTAATATCAGTGTGAAATGTCTGAATTACATCAGGAGCACATTCCACAAGCACCACAGTATTTATAAACACATTCTTATGGATATTCCAGGTTCCATTTTCTTCTATGCATTTCTTCCCTAAGACTGTTCTCTTCAACTCAAAATGCAGGAATGCTACTCACTGCACGCACCATCTCAACACAATGCAAGGGCAGATCCAGAATGGTTAACGGGAGGCATTAACACACCGCTCACCTCGGGTCAGCAACATCAACAATGCTTTCAAAACATGTCATAGAGAGAAATCTCACATCCTTAGCAGAGTATGCTCCAGTATATGATGTATAATATATACCAGTTTTCCTCCATACAGTTACTAGCAAATGAAGACAAGCAAGTACATTAACTGCAGAATATTAATCATAAAATATGTACTTTATTTTCATTTCTGTATCCTGAGCAGCTTGCACAGAAGCACTATGGTTGCCTTTGCATTAGAGCTTAAAGGTGTATTATACTACATCCCTCATCTAATGCTAGAAAAATTATGCAAGAGGGGCATTGAAGCATGGTTTGAATTACAGAGTAGAACCAAAGAAACTCAACTTTCTAACTTCAGTGGATCCGCAACTCTCTATTAGCTAAAGTTTAGTAATAAAGTACAAAATAGAAAACTGTCTTCATCTGTTAATAGAGAGTCCCTTTTTGATACTGTATCTATAGGACATGAGAAGTTTGCTTTAAGGATTTATTCTTATATATACATTATCCCTATGAAGCAGCAGACTTTACAGAAATTTCATATTAGAAAGGAAAAATCAGTGCAGTTTTCCTGTCCAGTAGGATACAAGACACATCTAACCATTGAAAAAGACCGTGGTTAGTTTTTAGACATAGACAATCTGGAACTTAAAGTTCAGGGTTATGATTTCACATGACCCACTACATGTAAAGCTCTAAAGATTACCTACATTTTACATAGATCCAAGATGCTCTTCCTCCCCCAAACTGCAAAAAGTACTTTCACTATAAGTGACAGAATCACAGAACAAATTAAAATAGAATGCAAAGAAGGAATGAATTCACTATTTTGAACTTCCCTGGGTGAACCATTTCGCATTTTTATGCATCCCTCCTTTGAACACTAGACACCTTGAGACTCACTGGCAGATAAAATTCCAAAGTTAAATTATTTCTGAGTGAGCACTGTCAGGTTAGGACAAGGGAATTATAAACTGAAACGTCAATAGGATTATTTACAGGAATAGAATCAGCAGAACTGTATCTTTAATTATAAGAAGTAGTTCTCCCTGTGATTTGAAAAAAATGTGAAAGTTCTTTGCCTGTGATATTCCACAGCATTAGCAACCCAGCTCTGTGTTTTACTTCATTGTGCCTGCACTTCATACCAGGCATTTAATACTTTCACAGTGCAAAGAGGAGGACCAGCTTTCACTCTCTTTGGTCACAGGCAAATTTGTGTCAGAGAGGTATCCTAATGATAGAGACATGGATGGGGTTGGGAACATTAAACAAAAAATCCTGAATAGTTCTGTTTTCAGTTTCATCCTGTGAAGCACAGAGCACACAGCATACTGGCAGGTATCTCCAAGGTCTTAAGAGACATACTATTCTTGCACACTCAAAACATAAGATTACTTGTGAGGCTCTGATTTCAGATGAGATTAGGTTTAAACAGAAGGATGTAAAAAATTAGATCTGTTGATTCATTTGAGCAGGCTGTTATGGATATCAGGGAGTATTTTGCAGATATTCAATGCTTCCTTTTGATCTTGTACCGTTCAGTTACATAGGCTAGGAGAGATGGTGTTGAATGGACTACATTTGGTAATCTCCAAATAGTCCCACAACAACAAGTACTTCAGGGGATAGGGTTGGAGGGAAGCAGAAAAGGGCCAGGTAGGTAAAAGCCTCAGAAGCTTGACATAACTAGTAATCCCAGTGTGGTTCCCAGAGCTTAAAAACTGAGTCAAAGAAGGGTGGGGGGAAAAAGGCAATTTACATTTGCCATAATCTGCCTTTTCCTTTAGGGACATTGATTGCTAGAGAGCAAGAAGTGCCAGCATGAAGTATCTCCTCAGATATCTAGATGTAAATATTATAACTCTCAGGTTTGTTTTGGGAGAGGGTAGGAAGGGGGGAAGTGGAGCAGTGAGTGAACACTCCAAAAGGGAACAGATACAGCTTGGTCAAAGAGCCTCAAACCCAAACTATCCATGATTTGCACTCACACAAAGCTAGTGCAAATACCCATAAAATCACATGACTATGTACAGCCCATGCAAAAATCCAAACTTTGTGCACAGCTGTGCTTTCATTTTCTTATGTAACTCATCACATTCTCCTGTATGAAAACACTAAATCCCTTGAACTTCACCAAAGGTTCTATTTCCATAAAACACTGATTAAAATTACAGATTGCTCTAATTCAGTATGTCATTAAGTAATGTTGTTGTGGCTGGATTACAAACCCGTTGTCACCTCTACATGTGATGCACTGGGTATCAGTTGGATGTTTGGCTCTGTGCCTGGCTACAGCATGGGAGACCCAAACTTCAAAGCGGGCCTTGTGTCCTTCTTTCCTCCTGAGAGGGTTTCTCCTTGTCCTTACATGGCTCTGCTGTGCTCTTATGATAGGAACAGAATACCTAAAACCTTGTGCAAAGACAAATCTCTACTGGCAGAGACAGAGTAGAAAGGAACTAAGCAGGCAACACATTATTTCCAGGAGTCTATTAAACTCACATTTTCCTTCACTCACATTTTGTAAGGTACACACTTTGCTTATGCATGCAGAAAATCCTTTTTGCCCTCCTTGTTTTGCTAACTGCATGCTCAGTTTTGGTTCCAACACATATCACCCTGCCCAAGTTGATTCCATTCCACTAATATTCTAAATGACCAGCTTATAGCAAGCAACTTCTTGGATTTTATAGTTTTACATACAATGAAGCAAAGAGAACTAATTGTTTTCCTTTTCAAGTGAATCAGCTGAAATTACGTGTAATTTAACATGGATGCCTCTTCAACCAAGTTGCAAAGACAAAAATTGATTCTTAAACTTGCTTAGAAGTAGTATCAGAAGTCTGCTAGTACTGACTACAAAACGCTGGGTTAATACTTTAAAGAGACATTTTTAAAAATACAGAAGCATTTACAATAGAAAATTCCATTAAGTTTCCCGGGGTGGGGTGGGGGGACACAACAAAAAAAAAAAAAAAGGCACCTGAAAGCAGGAATATTACTTTCAGCAACAATTAAAATCTTGAAGATGAGAGAGAATACCCAAGAAAACCCCACCACTCCTAAAACTCCATTCACCATGTTTTTCGCTTCTTCTGAACGTGGATGAAATCTTATGCTATTGACATTTGCACTATTATTATACACTGTTAAAGATAATGATCATAATTCTTCATTCATATCTACATTAATCCAGGCAATGAAAGAATTATCCCATGGCAATTAATGCTTCATTTACAAGAGGATGCAGAAGTGCTTAGGTAATGCAGCTGGAAGGGGTGATTTAAGACCCTAGTTTGTTTTTCAATAGCTGACTACTAACACGTACCAAATTCACACATTACACCCTAAATATCAGTTGTCTCAAATGATAAAGGGGAATGGCAGAGTCCCTTGAAGACTTTTTTCCAGATAGTGCCAGGACACACACTGATACAATACTATCTTATCCTACTGACACCATACAAATAAGCCTGAAAAATGGCATTCCAATTAAATCCATACTTTCATTAAAAAAATAACATTAGCTGATAGTTACACCAGGCCACCAGAGAACATTTTTCTCCCAGTCATGTTCCAGTCTATACATGCCTTAGATTTAAAGGCTTATGCCACATCTTGTGCAAGTACAGTAAAGCAGAGTATCACCAACTGAAAATAAAACATCAAAAGAGGTATGGTTTATTTCTACAACAGACCACTAAGTGAATGAAATTTTACAATTATCTTTATGGAGAAGGTTTCTGATAGATTTTTCCTTTCTGTTGTAACCATGACAATTCATAACTATAATATAGCTATCCATTTTCAAATATCTTCATTAACATAAACTGTATCAACTGCAGTCAGTTTTGATCTTGCTGCAGGGAGTACAACCTTCAACAGACAGATAACACTCTTAGCTAACTACATTTTCATGCCATAGTGAAACAAACAATTGGTTTACTGATGCACTCGCAAAGAGGATCTATGAAATTCCCCCATTGCTTTAAATCTGTATCTGCTCAACTTGCAGGATCTACTTTAGCTTGCTAAACTCCTGCAAATCCAATTCTATTACAGTGCCAGAAGGATTTATATGTGGTTTTACTTTCATAAACCACAGCCCAAAGACAAGCAACATTTGGCACCTCTGAGAAAGAGGCCCAGTTGGGCATATCAACGATCGTGAATCGGGACTGCGTAGGTTTACTGACAGACAGACATGAAGAACCTTCTCCAAGGTACAGGGAGCTGAACTCAGTCACCTGCCCCACTACTTTCAGGGAACTTAAAACTCCACACATTCGTATGCCCTAGGACATGGGACAAAGACAAAAAGCAGTCCTGCAAGATCCTGACTTTCATCAGTTCTCCAGCTTCCCACTACCACTGTCTATGTAGCTCTACTCAACCCCACCAAGGCAAACTATCAGAATAACAGGTCCCTCTCCAAATCATTACTAAACTAAAGGAGTCTCTTGGGCACTAGATCAAAATATGTGCTCTCATTCCTCTGCTTTTTTTCCTCCTTTTCCAGGAAAAAAGAAGAGTCAATGGCCCTCAGAAGGCATTCAGTTTCCACTCAACTAAGTTGTTCATGAGCAAGAGGCATAAGCTACTAGCAACACGTGGACTTTGTGAAGATACCAAGCATGAGTGCAGAAAGATGTCTCCAAACAGCCAAATTTAGTTTGATGTTTTAGCAGAAGAGGTGGTAATAAGTAAACACAACAAATTAAATTTACACAAGTACAGAAACAAAGAACACCAAAAAAACCCACATCAGTGCTTTGCTAATTAAGCAATAAATGCACCAACTGTAGAGTAATTAACTAACATCTAGTCCACAAGATTTAAACAAGTTTTTGCCCCTTAAAACACACAGAAAATCTGATATACGCACACACACTGTATAATATTAGCTCTTTATAGAACTCACAGAACTTAATTTCAGAAGGTGTGCAAACTGAGGACCAAGTTCTAGCCAGAGAGCATCCCCGAAGCACAGCCTGCACGCCCATGGGGCACTTATAAAATGTTCTTGTGCCAACATGAGACCTACATGGCTGCCCTCATTCAGAGCTACAGGAAAGAGTAGTTAAAAGACAGTTATGTTAACTAACAACATAGCACACTGAAAATTATTCATTTTCCATTTGTCATGCCTTTTCCCATTCCATACATGTTCATAAGTACTGTGACTGCAACACTCCACAAGTCTGACCATTTACCACAAACATACAAACTGTTGTATAGTTTAACACTCAAAGCTTATAATTAAAGGAGCACGTCCACTCCTAAATAATACACAGAATACCACTAAATATACACACAACTACCACTACAAAAATCAGCGCAATGCTTATAAAAGCATTCTGATCTCTGAACTTGTGGCTAATGCTAAGTCATGAACTCTACAAGCATTTTGCTGTTGCTTTATAACATACCAAATAGTTTTGATTATAGATGTTTGGTATGTCAGTCCTGCCTCTGCAAGAGCCCTGAAAGCTTGTAGCCAGTCTCAGACTGCAGCAGAGTATGTTACAGTTCCCTGCTGTGCTCAACACACTGATGCGAGAAGTGCAAGAGAACAAGGACAAAGCTTTGCCTCTCCAGCTCCAACAGTTCTGGAGTGCCCTATAAAACAACCCAGACAGAAAGGCTTTTATTTAACTAGACCAACCTAGAACCTATGGTACCAACTGCTTAAAAAAGGACAGAGTCTCAAGAAAATTAATTGAACTACCACGTTTTATCCAGAGCCAAAGCAGTGCAGAAAAGCGTTTCTTCCTGGCAGCCACTGGCAGATGTCCTGCTTCCAAAATTGATTAGGTGCAGAATTCTAATTTTAACAGTTATCTTGGGTTTTGGGGTGGAGGAACAACAAACTGAAAGTCAATTTAGCATTGTAAACATGTGCCTTGTTGCACACACACACTAAAAGCTGCCAGCTCAATTAGATGTTTTCCCCTTTCTGAAGAATTTTAAAGAGAGACACCATTTTGATTAAAACCCAGGGGAAAGTTGAAGTCATAAGAGCAGAGAGAACAGCTCCTACTCAGAACAGTGAAAAACAAAGATCCTGTTGTTCATAACTGCTCTGATCCCAGGTCATGTTAGCTTTTTGTGGCATTAAGCAACAGCTGCTTAAGAACTGTCTTTCTGCAGCCCAGGGGGACAAAAACACAGCAGTGTAGATCATTACTTTTCTGATAACACTAAAAAAACCTAGGGTACAGTTGAGCTGCTAATAAAGCCTGCAAAAGCCATTCTCTCACACCCCACATACTCTTCTGGTGTGTCTTCAAGGCACAGTTACTCCTTTTTAATCATATATTACCTGTTAGCAGCCCTTAGTCAAAAGATTCCCAGTCTCTCATTGCTGTATAGGAGGTAGTTATCATCCAGTCATTTAGCTTTCTCCCTCAATTCCTGCAGAAAAACCTCACCCTCCAATCCCTAAGTCACAGGTGTCCCTCTCTGCTCAGCGACTGTCACCACCTATCTTTCTCTTGTCTGGTTGCCCACATATTTGATTCTTTCCCTCTTGAGGTGGAGCTGATGTAGTCTTTTACGCCTGCCTCCTTAGGGCTTGCAGACACACTGCTCAGCCAGCTGGGAATGTTTCCAGGCTTCCCTTCTGCTTGGTGCAAAGAAAGTTGTTCCATAACACCTGCTTAAGTAAGTATTACTAAAGCTTGTGATTCTTTTGGATCTGCACATTGCTTTTACAGATTTTCATCAGTAAACCAAGTACAGATCCGTGACCTCCCTCCAGTCTCTCCTGCACTGGAATTTCAAGTGCAATAATTGCTACATTTTGTTTCAATAGAATTTTTACTGCTATTAAATTTAAACTAAGTATGAGTTGCAAATTACTTCTAGCCTAGGGCAGACACATCTTACTCCAGGGCTTAATACTTTATTTGACCCTAGTTTGACTTCATATCAGGATCTACAAGACTAATCAGATGGGTAGCTTCAAAGAAGCATCAGGCATTAGCTTTTTAGATCTTTTTCTTAGAAATGTTTTGTCCAGGAAGAAGCACAACATGAACAGTAGTCAGTTTAAGAACAATAAAGACTGTTTCCATGAGCTTTTCCTTTTTTCCCAAATAGGAATTTGATTCAAGGACCTGCAAGCCCTTTATATACAGCAGTGACCTTATCTAAGAAATGTTACACACAAGGCAGTAACACAGGTACTATGAGGTAGAATACCAATGTGCACAAGGAGCTCAATATGTGCAATATTCTATTTATCCTCTTCAGGAATTCTAACCTCTTACAAACAGAGTCAAGAACAAACAGAAACTGCACCTATAATAAATATGCCTATAAGCAGCAACAGTAATATTTTGCATTTAGAGGAAACTCACTAATGGATGCGGATACGCAGCCCTTAAAAGATCGGAAAGCTTGGGATCTTCCATTCACTTCATTGCTTAGCATCTGGAAGGGCTATAGGAAATCTTTCCCCTACACATTTTTGACCCTTTTTCCAAAATTCATACGCTTAGTATCTTATGTACTGTGATAGATGAAGCTCTTTTTCACCTCTGTTTGCATGCCATCCCTAAAACTCATGACATTATTAACCTCTGTTTTTCAGCATCTAATAGATGTCACTAGAAAAACAGTTTTAATAAATGCATTCTGGAACATTCAGTTTGGATTTAAGGCACCATATGCAAAAAGGAAAAATAATGATAAGTGATAAATGGGATAAAGATTTTAGGGAAATTTTATTGTATTTAATTAATCTACCATTTTTACTAAGTTGCTTTCAAGTGAAATGGCTTTTTACCAACTCCGTTTGAAAAGGTTAGAAGGGTATTCCCTGAGCTACAATCATTAGCATATAGATGTCTCCAAGTGTTAATTTCTGTTTTCACTGAATGAATGTAATTTAAAATGAGGCCCTTTCAAATCAGTTAACTTTGGCCATTTGAGAAAGATAAGAAAAACAGACTCAAGCATGAACCCCAGCAAACCCTGCTTCTTAAGGATAAATATATGTGACTATTTAAGAGTCTCCATTGCCACATGCTGCAAATGATAGATTTCAGGAAAATCACCAGAAAGGGTGGGTGATGGGATTAAAGTCCTACCACCAGGTGATAGAATCCATTAATAGAGTTAACAATAACAAAAAAGAAGGGTTATTTTTATAGTTCATTTTGAAAGAGAGTTGAAAACCAGCCTAGCAATGAGAGTGGTGGCAATTAGTTTTATACCTACAGCAAAACTCATAGAATGTCTTCTCTTTCAGTTTTATGCAGCAAAGGAAGAATAATTTAGGAGCTGATGCATCTCCTAAATTAATGAATCATATACCAACTGTCATCTTCAGCTGGATCAGGCTCAGGAATGTTTTGAAGCTTTCATTTTAAAATAACCCAATACATGTTCAATATGATATGCTATGTACCTCTGACACAGCTGTCCACTCAGGCATGCCACATGCCCCAGGAAAAGAGGGTTTCTCTTCAGCAGGTTTCTAGTGTGCAGGCTATAACGTTTAATAAAGACACAGAATATTTGTAGTTAAACATGTCTCAATCTCCACCACAAAATCATCCTCACCAGAACAAACTTTTCTGAAATTACATTTTTGTCCAGAGTGATAATTTCTTGCTACAACGTTTTTAATTCACAGGAGAAAAATAAAGAAACAACCAATTAACTTCAATCTTGGAGAACACATTTTCTTGCAATAAACATGAAATTTGGGAAAGTGAGTTGTCCTAACTACATAGAAATTCCTGTTCCAGCAAAGCTACAAGGCTTTTGATTATATTTCATATGCACATACTAAAATGATCATTGCCATATTTTAGTGAAGTCCTCAGAAAACATGTTTGCTCTGAACCTATCAGGATCTGGAAAAGTCAGACCCAAGCCATACAATTTCTTTGGCAGCAGAAAATCCCTCAGGTGTGGAAGGCACTACAAAGGACACCAGAAAGACCATTCTTTGTTTTTACCCATACAAATATCATTACTTTAGGGAAGGAAACAGTGCAATGATCAGGAAGTCAAAAGCAGGAGCCAGTGAGACACTAATGCCTTGGGAGCTCTCTTCTCAGAAAGAGAGAGCAGCAGCAGCCAGAAGACTGAGTCTGACAGATAAAATTGAAAGCCAGACCACACATACATCAAAAATACAATTCAAAAAAATCCCTGAAACTCTCATTCTACATTCTTGTTCATCAAAGGAGATTAATAGCAATGTCCTTGTAAGTTATTTCTTTTTGCTGCTTCTACAAGTTGCTCTGTTAAATCAACTGAAGATTTGTATTGTAGGCTATACCTGATGGATTGGCCAAGAGTGAAGTCAGTATTTTTCCTTACATAAAATTTTTATCTTGTTTGCTAATTTATAATCAAAACCAACTAATTATACTGAAATAGAATTTAGGTTGCAAAGTTATAGAATATCCCGAGTTAGAAAGGATTCACAAGGATCATCAAGCTTCCAGTTCTGCACAGGATATGGCTAAGAATCACACCATGCATTCAAGAACATCATCCAAATGCTTGAATTCTGTCAGGCTTGGTACCCTGACTACTTCCCTGGAAAGCCTGTTCAGCCTCTGGGTAAAGAGCCTTTTCCCAATATCCAACCTAAGCCCTTTCCAGACACAACTTTAGGCCATTCCTTTGGGTCCTGTCACTGGTCACCTGCACTTCACCTCCTGAGGAAGCTGTAGACCACAACAAAGTCTCCCCTATCCAGGCCAAACAGACCAAGTGACCTCAGCTGCTCCTCACACAGGCTCCTCTGCAGAACCTCTGCCACTTTCTGAGGCCTCCATTGGACAACCTCTAAGAGCTTTATATCTTTCTTATATCGTGGAACCTAAAACTGCAAACAGGATATGAGGTGACGCCACACCAGCTCAGAGTAGAGTGGGACAATCACCACCCTCGACCAGTTGGTGATGCTGTGCTTGATGCATCCCAGGACACAACTGGCCCTTTTGGCTGCCAGAGCATATTGTTGCCTCATATTCCTCTTGCCATTGACCAGGATCCCCAGTTCCCATTTTGTGGGGCTGCTCTCCAGCCTCTCATTTCCCATCCTGTAATGTACATCCAGGGTTGCCCCATCCCAGATGCAGAATCCAGCACTTGCCCTTGTTAAACTTTATACAGTTGGTGACTGCCTAGCCTTCATTTGTCAAGATCTCTCTACAGGACCTCTCTGCCTTCAAGTGAATCAACAGTTCTTCCCAGTTTAGTGTCATTAGCAAACTTACTACACCTCCGAGGCATGCACCCAAGTCAACATTCAACAAGGGAGAAAATACTGCATTAAAAAGCACTGACAATTATACAAGGGTGCAGACTACTCTTTTGAGTTCAAATGAAGTTGTCTTCCTGAGAAAGATAATGTCAGTGCAAACATTTCCCTCTAAATACTTTAGCCTTCCCTCTCCTCTACCAACAGCCAAAAGACAGGCCAGCTGATGTCAGCTGTAGTATGGATACAAGACTATTAGGACTTGGATTAAGACCAGCAACACAGTATAGGAAATAAACTGAACAGATGGTAAGAACATTCAGCTTTGATACTCTTTCTTACACCAGTCACTTTTCTGCATCAGATTTCCTTGAAATATGCTGATTACGCAAACCCTGAATATGAGCTTTATCCTCTTTAGATAAATATACATACATTATGCAATCTAATATTGCAACAGCAAGTATATAAACAGGCCAACCCCTAGCTGGTATTACTATAAATTATTGCTAATAAATCAAGCTTGTTTGAATAAGTCATGCAGTGGCACTGCAGGTACTCCAGTCTCTGGTGTTGGATGTGAAATGGCCACAGAGGGAAGGATTTCCCACCCATAGAACTCTTCATAAAATTTCCCAAATTTACACTATGTATGAACATTATCTACCTGCATATTGACTTCAACAGACCTGTTCTACGAGTAAGAAGTATTTATGTGTAAAAAGCCGAGCAGAAGTCATGAAATCACTTTCCACAGTCACAAGCCTATCTATGCCATCCATTGTCCAGCGGTTTAAGCAAATTCTAAATAAAGACTCCTATTTTGGTTTCTAACCTTAAAGATATTCAGGAAAAGCATGATACACTTCTTACTCTCATTTATATTGCTGGAGTTCTATTTTGCTTCATAAGCTTTCCTACATATAGTTCCCATACAGTTTCAAAAAGTTCAATACTTAAATTTCTTCACATCACCTCTTCCACAACAAAAATGTAACTACATTCTTAGCAGAGCTGTAAATAAAAATAATGTCATTGTATTTTGTCTTTTTGCAAGGCTCTTCATGTAAGTAGAATCCTTGTGCTCTGTTCTTAGTGTGTACAAAATGTGCACAGTCTTTAGAAATGCAGATAATCAAAAAAAGAGCCACTAGGGAAACAAAGTAATAACATTAGCTAATGCCACACAGTAATGTTTATTTAACAAATCTATGTTGCATGCCTGACATTTCCCCTGGCATCAATTTATTTTGTTTTGCTTTTCTGTGATAGCAGCACAAATGCATTTAAAATGTAAACTTATTTTACACCTACCAAAGTGTAGACACAATATAATAAAAATATATACATCTTTTTTAATATCTTAAGGGAATACATACTGGAGATGCGCAGAAAGCCCAGCCGCCAAAGTAAACGATCTAGATTATGGAAAATGTTCATTTTTAGCTTTCCCAATAGCTACTAAAACTGCAATTGTCAGTGCACTGTACATCACTGCATTATGTTATTTATAAAGTGCCACAATGTGACAAAATTATGCTATCCATCAGGATCCAATCTTAACTGAAAGTGGCAGGGGAAGTGGAGTGGATGGAAAGATATCTTCACAGACCATTCAAACTGGCAGTTTGGAATAGTTACAAATGGCAATTCTCAGAAGTTTAATTTACTGGTCATTTGTAAAAGTATACATATGTGATTCTATGAACCAAATTAGAAAAAAAAAAAGTTTCTACTGTCAAACTTTTCTGTATTCAAGCTATCTCTTGCTCCACTTTCCTTCCAGCCAAAGTTCATACTGTTTCATTCATGTCACTCATGCTTTCTTCATTAGAGTGCTAGATATGTCAGCCTTTCTTTTTGGGATAAGTACCTTTCTTGACTTAGAAAGCCAGGTCAGCCAGTTGTCTCCAAAAAAATCCTCTTTAATTTCCCTTTTCCTTGTTGTGCAACAGTATCTTATTTTTGCTCCCTCACTAGGCTTTTTCAGAACACCGAAATCCCCAGTTTTATGTCTTCTAAAATATTCCAGTTATATCAGACAACACCAAGGATAACACTGGACAACACACCAGACAGGATGACATCATCTGTCTTGTGTATACTGACATGCTACTTCTGCAGTAACTAAGTTTGTTTTTTTTTTTTTTTTTTTAAATGGAGAAAATAAAGAATTGTCATTAAATTCAAAGTAATGGGAAAGAATAACCCTGAGGCATGCATATTCAGTGATTGGTCAGAATTTAGATACTATCACTATGAAAACATCAGCTCAATGCTCAGAGGGCAGATAAAAATAACAGTGTATTAAAAACTGGAGAAGAAAAAAACAAGGGAAAAAAACACAAAAAATATCACGCAACTTGGTAAATCCAAATACACACAGACCTTTCACTTTAAATGCAGCTCTGATAACCACATTAAAGAGCCAACAGGAACATAGAAACCATTCGACAGGGAGACAGTTCAACTCTTCAACTAGCCTCTTTCCCAGCAAAGGAGAGTTTAATCCGTATTATAAAGTAACAATTGCTGAGGTAAAGGTGGAGACACATCACCTGCTCACTACTTGTTGTTTATAAACATCTGGTAAACATATCAAGAAGCATGTTTAAGAAGCCACAAAGAACTTCCTCCACGTAATGAAAAGTGCAATTCTTTGTTAGAGACAGGATGGAAGTCAAAAGTATTAATGGGACAGAACAGCTGCCAATAGCTCATGGTCCAGTAGTAACTAATTAAGAGACAAGACGCAACTCACTGTAAGCAGGGCTCTGCTGACAGACTAACAGCAAAAGGAGGCAAAAGGGGAGGGCTCTTTCATATAGCACTTATATCCTATTCCTTCTAACAGCACCTAAAATTGACCATGGATAGGAAGAGAATATTAAGTCCATTTGACTTCAGTTAATTTGGAAACACTACCAAAAATCATAATGAGCATTTCCCTATCCTACTCAGAAATTCGGGATGAGGGGAGGAGGAAGAACCCTGACTGTCAAAGCAGCTGTTCCTAGAGGCAAAGGGTACTTCTCTTTTCAAGTGGTTTAATTTCTTCGGTGCTCCATTTTGTTTTCTCCATGTCTCACACAGAACCAGTCAGCTCTGACAATCATTAGCAGTTTTCCAGGTGCAGGAACTTGAGGCAGAAGGTTTCACAGGAGAGGGAATACATCAAAATTATTTCTTGATCCAAAGGAAATAATAGCCTTCAACTAATTTGCATGGGCCCATACCTCCAGTTATAAGCCCTAGTATTGAGGACTTGAAAAATGAAAGCAAGCTGACTGGAAAAGGAGGCTTAACAAGGAAGACTAGACATCTAGGTAGTTTTGACTAGACTATGAAATTAATACCACAAGACTTATGTTTTGTTAAACTATCCTTAAGAAAATGGGCCTAGATACAAAAGTCATTTTATAACATAGAATTCTTGCTACTATTATTGCCATGGCAGAATCTGGAAGGATATGCTAGGATATGCTGCCATATGGTCACATTTGCTCAGTTGCCCAGCTCCATCTATTTTCTTCTCCAATACAAGAGCAGCATGTGTTGCACAAAAAAAAAAAAAAAAAAAAACAACCATACCAAAAACCAACCTCCAAACCACTAAATGAAAAGGTATTAGTCTAGGTATAATGCGTCACTTAAAAATCTGTTAGCCCATCTAAAAATATCACTGTTTACTTATTTGACTGATAACTCCTGTACCTGGCACAAAAGAAGAATGTGAATTCTTACTCAGACATGAGTTGCTGTGCATTAAAAAAAATAAATAAAAAAGTCTGCACACAGTAACAGTCACAGCTGAATGCCATTAGATGTACTAATATCACATCAATATTTCTGGTACACTGCTACTTTCTCTAAGTATGTACACAGTACATAGGTTATACTTCAGAATATTTCCTGCTAGGTACCAGTATTCTAATACTTGAACAAGCTCATGCAATTATTTTTGTGTCTGCCATCTTAAAAACAGTTTACTGCTAATGTTCAGTAAAAAGCACACAACTGAAAGCACGCTCCCTTCTCTGACCCCAGTGTACCACACCTGCATGATTCTTTTCCATCTATCATCAAGATCAACAGTGAGTGAAATGGCAAATATTTCGGCTTTGAAGTGGAAGACACCTTCAGTGTCAGATACCTAGCTCTTTGGTACTCTTTTCCATGATTTCGTGTAATCTTGCTCTCCATTACCTCTGCAGAAAACTAATCTTGCTCAATCAACATAAGAAAAGTGAAAATCTTACACAAGTAAAAAATTTTAGTCACTACACTTATTCCACATTCATCAGTTTGACACGATGAGCATTTATTCTTCCTTCTAAAGATGTTTTTACCAGCACAAACACCAGGCAATGTAGAAGTGTTTATGTCAGACTAATGTGTTACTGGCTGTAGGCTACATTGCTTAATTTCTCATCTTCAGTGCCAGCGCTGTTTATCCTCATACAGCATCACTCTAGTCCTTTCTCTGCCACAACTGTTTTTTCCTAACCTGTTAGTTGCCCTTGTCTAGATCTGTTATTGGCTCTATCCCAAGCTCAAAAACTTGGACAGTTACAATCAAGATTTCCTATTGGAAGTACATGGTGTAATCATTATATGATTTTAGAAGTGTTAGCTGTAGACAATGTGCAAAAGCCACTACAGTTTGAAGCCTCGCTTTTTCTTGGGTTTCTACTACATAAAGCAACTCCTATGCATAAAAATCACAGAATAGCTGAGTTGGAAGGGCCCGTCATTGAGTCCAACTCCTGGCCCTGCACAAGACATGCCAAGAGTCACACCATGTGCCTGAGAGTACTGTCCAAAAGCTTCTTGAACTCTGTCAGGCTCAGTGCTGTGACCACTGCCCTGGGGAGCCTGTTCCAGTGCCCAACCACCCTTCAAGGAAAAAAACTTTTTCTTAATATCCAACCTAAACCTCCCCTGCCTCAGCTTCATGCTGTTTCCTTGGATCCTATCACTGGTCATGAGAGAGAAGAGATCAGTGCCTGCCCCTCCTCTTCCCCTCACGAAGAAATTGTAACTGCAGTGAGGTCTCCCCTCAGTCTCCTCCAGGCTGAACAGGCCAAGTGCCCTCAGCTGCTCCTCATACACCTTCCCTCCAGACCCTTCGCCATCCTTGTGGCACTCCCTTGAATGCTCTCTCATTTGGGTCAATATGTTTTGGTTTTCTATTATTCAACACCTAAAAAAACCCCAACTTATTTTCATACACTCATACTGGGGGTTGTTTCCCTGTCCTGCTTATATCAAAGATACCAGAATGTGTTGTAAATCATAAAACTGAGGCAGGAGTCTAATTCGATACACAGGAAAGTAGTAATGCCTTAGGACTGACTGAGAACTGCTGCTGACACACTTGATTTAGATAATCAATTTATTCTTATTTCTTTTCCCTCTACCCACAAATAACATATATTATGAGAGATGAAAATCTGTTTGAGACTAATTACAGATAAAGAAGTACTTTGCACAAACAGATTCTCATTTACCAGATGGTTTCCACTAATAGTCACTAATAAAAAGCCTGTTCGAGGAAACTTAGATTGGAAGAGGCAAGAAACAGGAAAACTATGTCAGCAATTAATTTCATTAGAATGATTCTGTGTCAGTGCTGTACAGGAACTCTGTAGCTCTTACAACTTCCTTTACTCTGTGCAGATTTATTTTCTGCAGTGTAACATACCTGATAACCTTTCTGTAGCAAAACTGTATTTTTTGGCTGTTAAGACAAAGTCTTAACTGGAGTCCTATCAGCTGTAATATATTAATGTGAGTCCTTGATGATTCAACTCATAGTTCTATTTCAGTCTTTCCTTTATCATGGAAGTAAGCATGCTATCTACCTATCAAAAGTTTTGAACCCGTATACTATGACAGAAGTCAGTCAATGTATCAAAACCTTTCTCATAAATACTGTTTATATTGGCAAAATACTGATTTCTTTCTACTGTCACCAAATTATTTTTGAAACCAGTTCTTTTTCTCTCCTGTTCTTTATTACATTCTTTCCCAGATAGGAATTCATGAAAAGTGTTTTAATTTGAGTAGTAGGGAAAACAAGACAGTGTTGGCCATTTGTCAGAGGATCTAAGGTTACATGTATATTTAAGCATGAATTGCACTCCCCCAGCAAACAAAGTATCATCATGTAAAACCTAGAAGCTATTTGTTAAATGAAAAAATACAAGTAATTAGATTGTACACACACATTTTGGATATGGACAGGAGCCACAAAAATACCTACCTACTCAAAAAAAAAAAAAAAAGACCACCACACTTAAAAATTAAAAAATAAATTTAAAATAAACTCCCACACTTTATGTTTCTTAATGCTCAAGAACCCATTCAACCCATGGTCTTTTCCCTTGCTCAGCTCCTTTCTTTCACCCGATGACTTTCTGCCATCTTCCTACTCTCCTTGTGGTGGGATTTCTCATTTGTGGTCTTCATTTAAAACCATTCTACCTTCTAAACACCATTTTGGCTCCAACCACTTAGAGCAGACCAAGTGAATCATACTTCCTCCTTTCCAGTGAGAAAACAAACCTGAGGTCAGGACTGATTGTGTCTTTTGCCTCAGTCTCTGCATCCACAGGCAGAATATTCAAGTCTTTCTCTGTACCAATTACACTCATCCAAACTACTAATAGGAAGGCCCTGATTTACTGAAATCAACTTAAACACATGTGTACCTTATATGTTCTCTGACAGAAAGGTACCGAAAGAAGAGATTGTCTGAGATGATCTTATGCTGTCTGTGAAGACTTTTTTATATATCCAGGTAGAGTTGTCAATAGAACAAGAAAATCTCTTCACCAAAGCTAGTGCTAGAGCCAAGAGACAAACTTGCATCATGACTCCTGGGAAACAGAGGTTCCTTGCAAGGATAGTGTTCAGAGGTACAATTTATTGACAGGTCAATTTGTTTCTTTAAAATGAAAAAGAATGGAATTATTGAGTTTATTTGACACTTTGAGCCTTTATGTGTGTGTGCATTTTTAAAAACACTCATCTGCATTATGAAGTTTGCAACATCATGAAAGATTCTATAAAGTACTTTTTAAACTGTCCCAGTTATATATGTGAAAAGAAACTATAAAAATCAGAATGAATGAACAATTCTTAAATTAGTACAAGGGCAGAGCAACAGCTTTTTTCAAAAATGGCTTTTATGCTGAACATGTTTGCAGTTTTCAAATTTATGGGTGTAGCTGTCAACATGTATATTCACTTTTAGAATATCGTCCTGGCTTAATGAGGACTCCTGGAATGATTTCTTTTAATAAAAAGTTAACATGCTTACATATGTGGTTTCCACCTTTTTGCCTTTTTTTTTTTTTTAAAGTATCTACACTACTTTTCAGTGGAGACATCACAGCAAAGTTTAGAAGTAAACTTCACAGTACATTCAACTACTTCAACACTTCAAAGTCAGCGTCCAATGAAACTTTCAAGTAACAATTATCAAAGTGAACTCTTAACAAGCGTAGATATATATCTTCAACATAAGAAGCCTAAGCCAGAAAAGCATCACAAGACAACTGAATTTTAATTACCACTTCATGCCATCAGCAAATGATGCCATATTACTAAATAGAAAACTGCTCCATCTTTGCTCAAGCCTCATAATTGCAGCCCATACTATGTGTATACCTCACTTCATTGTCTCACCATCTTACTACCTGCTTCCAGTTTATGCCATTTATGTTGTTTCTGTTAGGCAGAGTATAAGAACTTTAGATTCACATAACACACACTCCCCTCAGAACAAAACCTCTCCTACCACATCAGGCTGCCAAGTGATGAGTTGAGAATTATCCAGTAAAAATACCCAATCAGAATAAAAATACTAGATCAGAATTGCTCCATAGGATCCCACATGTGACTAACAGAGCTGGTGAGAATTTTCCAGTTCATACATATCCCTGCAAGAATGCTTTCTAATTATGGGTCAAACAGACTCCTCCCTGGATCCAGGCAGCTGAAGTAATTGTTCTTTCCTAATGCATATTATTTCAGCTCGTCATTTATTTTGCCATCTTTTAGGGTTTTTCAGGGTTCAAACTGACACAGATCCCATGACTAAACTGCCATAGCTCTGCAGCTTTTCCTTGGAGCTGGTTCCCTCATCATCACTGTTCTCTTCTTCCAGAGATCTCTATTTAATTCTTCTTCTTGTGAGCTACCCACAACCAGTCTGATATACTATAAAGGCAAACCACTCCACTATAAAAGTGGTCAGTTACCTCAAACCTGATTTTTTTTTTTTTGGTCTGCATAACCTGATTTAGCAGAACTTCACCACCACCACATTTATTTGTGAGACGTCTACATAACATCAAATGCATCTCCTACTGTGAAAACTTTGAAAGCATCCTGAACAATACATGTACATGAATCCATTAAGTATCATGCTTTCAGCACTAGATTCAGCAATGGTAGACACAATCAATGCTACTTCCAGATTATATCAGAAACTTGTTCAAAGAACTACAAACCTCCATTCTACAGAGTAATTTCTCATAAAATAAATGACAAAAAATACTTGAGATATTAATTTCTGCAAGTAATAAGAAAATAATCTAGATAGAATTATATACAGAGGGAAAAAAAAAAGTTGAAAGCCTAGAAGAATATCAATAGTTAACATTCTTGCAACTCCTTGGAAAAACACAACGGTGAAAGCATATTCATTCCTCCCTATGTTTCTAAACCCATGCTGAGTGATATGGCCTTATTTCAAGTGGAAGTAGGAGCAGAAGTGGAACACACATTCCTACAGGCAAATAAGCTTATCACTTCATTACAGAACAACCTAGAAATCATTTGTTGCAAACTTCCATTATCTTAAGCAAAGGGGTAATACAATTCAGCTGTAGTTCTTTGCCATGCAGAGGCCTTTTAAGCACCACCTGTACTACTGGTACTCTGAATTAGCATGCTAGTTTTATTTTCAGCAAAGAAACAGGAACAGCTAGATCATTCCCTAACCTACAGTGCTGAGGAATGAGGAAATTTTTCTTCAAAAGCATCATACATCTTACACTTTCACAAGGCCAAGGTTGCTTCAAATATAGATTCCTACTGCAAATTCTTTCTTTAAGGAAGGCTTGGGACTGGTTCAGGAGAGGTTTTGTGTGGTTTTTTTCTTATATACACAATACAGGATAATAAGGGTAAATAGCAACATCAATGTACAAGAGAAAAACATTCTTAATTTTTAGCTCAACTTCATATGCCGCTCTTCATTTACTTTAAAAATAGAGATGGATATTGTTCAGTCACAGTGAACCCAGTGACCACAGTCCATCATTAAATATAATATCAGCTACAATTTCCACTTCAGCACCAATTGAAGTATCACCTTATTACACTTTGTGAATTTCCACAAGCCCTCCAAGTTATTTTTGACATCTTTGACTCTGATCCTGCCAACACTTACACACATTATCTTAAGCATACTGAAATCCATACCATTATGCACAGCACACAAAGAAGTACATGCATAATTTCAGAAATGAGGACTTCATTAATTGTTCAGCACAGAAGCAAACTCCTTCAGACCTGATGTGTACAGGTTAGGAAAAGTCACTCCAACAGCATATCTATTGTTGTTCCAAGTGTTAGCATCTTTTAAAATTTTCTCCATACCCTTCTACTCTCCTACACATATCACCTCCTTTACATTCTCCTTAAATGGCTAAAAATAACTAGCTATGCATATGGTCTGAGCACCACAGCCCTATACCATGTAACTGGGGAGAAGGTATTTTAGTTTGCATAGCTGACCTCACATCCATCATCAGAAGATATTTTTCCATGAGCTATTTCCCAGAACTTAAACATTTAGCACAGGCTGTAGATTTGGCAGTTGCAGAGTTCTGTGCAATTAAACAACAACAACAACAAAAAATTTATTTGCTAAAAAACCACAACAAACTGCAAATCAATGAAAAAAACCCCAACAACAACCAAAAAACCAACTTGTGAAAGCTTCATATGGTTTTTTCCTCTTCCCTGCATTCTCTCAGATTGTAAAGGGATTTGAAATTATATATTTAATTTTCCTCAGATTAAGGATTTTTCTTCATTTTAGAAAGTTTTCACTGACATTAAAAAAACAGTCCAAACTTATGATCCCACTTAGCAGCATGTCATTCTATGCAATATTCAGGAATGCAAGACTAAGGACTCCTTTGTTCAGCTTCAGCCAGTATGAGAAAAGCATGAAACACCTCAGTCAACGTGCTCTCAACTTTTCCCTACCAACATGCTTACCCTAGTTAATACTCTTTCCTCTGCTCTTACACTTAGTAGGTGGCTGGTAGAGGTAGCTGAAGTATCTTTATCAAAAGTGCTGTTTTGACTTAGCTCAGAGAAAGAAAAAAAAAAAAAAAGCAAGGCAAGTTGTACATCTGAGTCAGTGTACCTCCAAGAGCTCTAGAGAAAGGTTTGCAGAGACTCTGCTCTGCTAAGGAAGTTCCTACATCACAGTCTTAACTTCTCACCATTGAAGGGCACACCTCCTATCTTACCTAAAGAACAATTATTTCTTAATTAGATTTATCCTCCACAGAGCTCCTAGCTGTGCAGGATCAGTAGCAATTGCAATACAAACACTACTGTTGGGTCTCACTCTTGTAAAGGCTATGCTGAGGTTCTGTTCTATACTACAGCCAGGGCTAGAAACATACACTACACTTCATGGAACTGAAGCCTAAATACTGCTACATGGGGCTTAGCACTTGAAAATAAAGGCACTATCATTTACAAAAAGAAGAGGAAAGAAGGTGCAACACAACATGTTCATAACAACTGTCACTCATTCTTTTCCCTCCCCAACTCAAAGCCCCAGTTGTAAAACAACAAATTTCACTCACCATTCATGTCCACCTCAACTTGACGGTAACATGCCTCTTCCCAGTAAAAACCTTCTAAGCTAGCACAGACCACACCTATGTATTAAGGGCAACTCATCAGCTCTGACAGTTTTCAGCTGGTGGGGCTCATCAGCCTCACCTGAGGGGCAACTCCTTCCTTTCTGAGGGGCAAAGGACACCACAGCAACTCTGGACCACGGGCACCTACCTCATCCAGGGCCCTCAGGAGAAGCTGGGGCAAACCCTCACCTTTCTTCAAGCCTCACTCACAGCCACTCCCTCCCACGGGGTGCCTGGGGCCATTAGCCACAGTCTTTGGTGGCACTGCACCACGCTGAGCTGGAAGGAGAGGGCGAGAACAGCGAGCTTTGGCTCTCCCTGCTGCAGAGCGCAGCCCCTGAGGAGAACAGCCCTCCCCAGCCTGCCCAGGACCCACTTTCCAGTCCAGCTACTCCCTTAAGGAGCAATAAAGTAATTTGTTTGCTTTCCCCTCCGGGAAGGAGGACAGACCCATCTCCTCCTGGGCCAGCCTGCAGATTCAACAGCAGCAGGTTCTGCAGGGTCCCAGCTGCCCCCACCCCCAGATAAATCCGAGTGGGCACAGCTGTGAGGGCATGGGCCCTGATCCCCACACACACACACACACACCACCTCAAAAATCAGTGTGGGGGACAGCCCCTGCTTCACACACTTCCCCCAGCACTGGCCATTTCCTGGCGCATTAACACACCTGTACCTTCCCTGCCACACAAGCCCTGAGGTTGCTCACCTGCCTGAAATCCAGCATGTGATTAAATGTTGTAGAAAGTGCATCTTTATATGGCTTTAACATAAAGTTTAGGGGAACCATCTGTATTATCAGCATTAATCACATCTAGTTCTATTTTGAAAAGACAACTCACTAGTTGATAAGAGTTTTCCCAAATTGCTTAGAAGATTAATAAAATAATTAACTTAGCAGAGGGGAAGAAAAACCACAAACTATTCCTGTAAGGAAATCACTTTATTGCCTATACATGTGAATGAGCTGTTTTATGCTCAGGTTCACTGCCTCTTCTGCATTTAATCTCTTCCCTTTTATGTCCTACTCTGATTTTTTTAAAAGACTTTCAGGCTTTTATAAAATTAATTATACAAATCATTAGTATTAAAAAGGTAATATAATGGTTTCAAGAACAAGCTTCACAGACTATCTGCATATTTAATCATCTCTGCTAATAAATTTTTAATCACTCATTGAGTTCAGGTTCTTGTCTTGAAGCTTAACTTGATAACAAACCTAGCAACTGGTAGAACTAATTGGTACGGAGTAAGTGAATAATTTATAAGAGGAAAAAGCACTGGGTGTTCTGGAGGTGTGCAGAGACCACAAGTCACAGATATTTCTGGGAGGAAGCATGAAAACAGCAGCTGATAACAGGAATTTCGTGATACACTGCTGACATCCAGAGGCCAACAGTCAATACTGTTCACATATGGGAGCCAGGCTGTAAAGCCAGATTCATTAAGTTTTAAATATTCATGCATTTCATTAAAGTTAACATTAATTGCACTACCATACACATTGATTATGCATAGACCATAAGTGTTTAACCTCTGAAAGCTTACAAGTATATTCAAGTAATGGGGTATGTCCCATCTTCGATGATTTCAGTGAAAGCTTACAGAGTTGAAATTAGAAATGGAATGCATTACAGTGCGAGTACTAGCATAGCAGTTTGAAATATCAGAAAAATAATAATTATTTTTCTAAGCAAACAGAAATGCTGATACAAGCTGTAAATTGCTTTATATTTTTCTAAACCAAATTAATAAAGGTTTAAGATTTCTTTCAGACAAATGCTAGATTGATTGGCAAGCTACATCCAATAAATAGGTTTTAAACAGTTAAAAGTAATGGGTGACTGAGTGGCTTTGGTTTAGAGGAAGATGAGTAGCTTTTAACCAGTGTAACAACAACCATTCTCTTGAAATAAGCTGATTTTAACTGAAAATGAGACACCCCAAGCCCACTTACACTACAGAATAATTCTACCCCCAAGAGAAGCATAAAATGCTACAATTCGTAAACCAGGATGTAACAGACAACATGTGACAGAAATTCAATTATCCTTGAAAGATCCCACTTGTAGTTACATACATAATCCTCTTTTATTTAATAGGTTAAAGATCTCCTTCAAAACATTTCGTTGAATGACTTGAAGACTTACTACATTTCAAAAAAATTCATTAAGTGACTTAATAAGATTGTTAAGTAAAAACACTCAGAAGTTTAAAAATGTCATTTAATGCTGTCCATGCAACCTTAATTCCGGCCGTGTATATGTATATGCGTTATGAAAGCAGTGAATTAACTTTTAATCTCCTTTGAGCCAAGAAGATTTTAAGATTGGAAACCAAGGCACAAAGGGCATGCCAACAAATACAATGCTGAGCTTTAGTGCAATCTCTGAACTAGCTCACATCTCACAGAGCATACCCCTGCAGGGCTAATTACCCCAGATAGCGAGGTGGACTCGAGTACTTGTGCTGCTTCTGGCACCTCTGCATGGCAAGCTCAGTTCTCTCTCCTGGCACAGAACAAGCCATCAAGTAAAGGAAAAAACATATCATTTCCTTAAGTATTAAAAACAAAAAAAAAAAACACCTTCTGCACATAATACCAGTTTCTCTTGTAACTTTTTTTTTTTTTAATCTGTCCTTAACACTTTATGAGGTAGATATAACATTGTCCACATTTTGTAGGGAAGCAAATGTTGGAGACAGATAGACTGGCTGCCCAAAATAGTACTGATTTCTCCCTGAGCTGTTAACAACTCCAGATTAGCCAATTCTCTTTGTGAAGGTGGGCACCAAAGTATAGTATTCCTAATTAGAAGCGACAGTTAATGCACTGAAATTCTGTTTAAATAGCATTGCCTACGCCCTCAAAGAACTCTATGGTCAGACATATCCTGGGTGATCTCCTAAAAATTCCTTGCTGTTTTTTCTCACAAGAAAATATTGGTTGCTAACAAGGACCTTGCAGTCACATATCAACCACCTGTACCATTTAGGACATTTGGAAGTAGTTTGGGATATCAGAATATTGGGGCTTTTGATGGGTGGTGTTTGGTTTTTTGTTTTTACACATTAAGACCACCTCCTTCATTCTTCTTTCTTCACTAATATTTAAACAAGGAGGTAGCCTGTGAAGTTATTTAAACACCAAACTAGATTTTATTAGTTTTATTTATTTGGTTTTTTTTCTGGTATAGTCACAAATAACCACAGAGTTCAGGAAAGGTATGCACATTCATATGAAAGAGATAATGTATTCTCAGCAACATTTAAGTTTAGATTTTAATTAAGAAACCTGTCAAAATGCAGGAAGCAATGCTTTGCAGTGTAAGAAATTTTGACAGTTAAAAACTTTCAAGTGTCCATCTCACACGCTCATTAAGCAGTACTTCATTTTACTTGGGTTCAGGTTGGTGTGGTATTTTTTAATTTTGGTTTAGTTTTGGGGTTTTTCTTTTCCATTTCACCTGTGAAACAAAAATAGGAAAAGCATGCAAAGCTTCTCGATGGTTGATGTCTCTCCACCATGTGACATAATCCCTACGTTCTCTTTCCTGATAGGTCCAAAGGTGACAGACAGAAAGACTCACCGAGCAGTTAGCTTCTCTACCAAGTACACATATATAAATACAAATAAAAATTATGGCAAAGCTTTCACAGATCCAAGTAGAAATGGATTACAGTAGAAAATTCACAGACTGTTCCTCTTTATTCTATACCAATGTCTGAAGTAACACTACCTGAGAAGTAATCACATTATTAAACTGAATCTGAAGAGGCTTTAATTAAAATGATATCTTTTTGTTAATTACTATTTGAAATTATGTTTGAGGTTTAAGAGTTAAAATTTATTAGACTGTAAAGAGATTTACAAGGCAGTCCTACTGTAATGAGCTTAGGCACCACATATGTTGCATCTTTGGTACACATTAGGAAAAGTTGTTTCTTTAATGAGCTTTAAAAACTGCATATGCATACCAGAGGAAAAGGTCAGTGATGTGTGGATCAAGTCAGTAAATTAAGTATCGCAGTATTGTGTTATTAGCCTCGCCTTCCACAGACATACAATAACAAAAGCACAGGCTATAGTTACCGTACTGTTCTGATGTTCCATCGACGTGGCCTTGTCAGCTCACACGTACTGCCACTGCTGTGCCTCAGCCCAGCTTACTCCATCCCGTGCCCCAGCTTCCTTTACCTTCTCTGCCCACCAACTCCTGCAGCAGAACAGCTGGTACCTCTGACACCCAGAGAACCCAAGCAAGCACAGGAAGGGGGCCTGGATTCAGTGTAATGGTCCATCTCCAAACACCACCTTTTACTCCAGCATTTATCTCACACAAAGATACCTAGGACAATGCCTGGAACCCTCAAAACAAGATCAAATCGCTTGGACAGCAAAGCATCAGGACAGGGATGCCCCTTTCAGTCCAGACCCCATTCCACTTGACTTTCAAGGACACAAAGTATCATCTGCCTTCCAAAACACAGATACCAAAAGGATTTCTAATGCTATGGTCCCAAATTTGACTTCGTCTACTGTCACAGTTCTTTTTAGCTGGAATATTAAATACTTGGTAATATTTAAAGACTGGTTGACTGGTGGCTATACTGACATTTTTATTTTGTGATAAATAATAAAATAAGCTATGAACTGACTGCAGTTGCACTTTCACAAAGTTTCCAGTAGAGTCAAGTTATTTGCAAGTATTGTAAATATTGTTAATTTGCAAATACATTACCTTTGTTTTTTAAGGACAAGTGAAGTTGATTCCGCCCTTAGCTGTGCAACAATCCACAGTACTTAACAGATCTCTCTCCCTCTCTCTGTGTCAGAGACTATAGGTATGCACTAAACCATGTTATGCACTACATAATAATTTAGGCATGTTTATACATTTCACAGCCAAGTGACACTCCAGCTCTGTATAAAGACGCAGATTTTTAGTCATTAGAGAAAAAAAATCCTTTAAAATATTACAACAATAATAGCACAACTCAATACAACTGAGCAGTTATAAGTGGTTTTAATGATGTTTCACTTTTTGGATATGATAATCCTCAAAGTAGCATTCAAAAATAGAGTGCAAAATATTTATTCATTTTATTTACAAATAAAATGTGCAGTTCAGCTTCTTAACTTCACCACAGTAAATGTTACTCTTTTATGTGATGAACAGAAATTATGAGAAACATTTATAGAGACAAAAAGTTAATTTTAAACCTAAGAACAAAGATCTTCCTTCAGTTATATTTTTGTGGGAGATAGACAATATTCTTCAAAACTGTTTTCAGTTTAAAAAAAAATCCAAAGTCCAAGACAACATTAAAGAATTACATAGGAAGGAATGGTTTTTAAAAACCATGAAGTTAATTTTGCTGTGACAATCACAAAGCAAAGTTCTTATCTATAGAGAATATAAATTTTTTTTTTTTTGCAGCTTAAACATAGATTCTTTACAATGTAATGCTTTTTCCCCCCTTTTTGCTATACAAATTGCCTTTAGGGGGAAAAGGATTCTAGTATCTTCCTTTCTCTCTGATGAAACAACAGATGCTTTGGTTAAAGAGCAATTCGTGCGCAATAGTGTTTTAACTTGCAAGGCAGAACTCCTTTATTAAGTTGGTAAAATTCCACTAGCTGGATGAGATCAGTAAATCTGGTATGACCATCATCAAGGGTATAGAATAGCTTCCCATCATCTTCCAACTGTAAAAATGGAGAAACAAGATTCAATAAAATTCTCATTTGCTACGGCATTACTTCCTGATTGGAATACTTGTTTGAGAAGTGTTCTTATAGACTAATATATTCATAATATATTCAATATTTTTATGACTACTGAGAGAAGAGAAAATATAGTGATTGTTCACACCAACATCAAAAGTAAACAGCAGAAAAATAATGCATTATTTAACTTCAAGTACACACTTAAAAAGAAAGAGCAGTTAAATAAGTATAGGAATATTCTTTCTGCACTAGCAGTAATACCTTATGCTTTTGCTTTGGAATGATAGCTGGAGTTAATATGAACCCTGAGTTTTTACAGAGTGACACGAAACAACCAAGTTTCAAGTTACTCATAGATTTCAACCTTTGCTCCATTCACATTCCATGACTTTCTATCCCTTACTTTGTAAGGTGTGATGAGGCTACACGCTAGTGCATTGGGGTGTCCTGGATGGGATCAGATACACAAGACACTGCCCATCACAAAAGTAACATGCTTGATTTAGTAGTGTCATTTTTGTTGAAGGAGAAAAAATTGCTCCAGCTCCAAATGATGTATTAGCACAGATACAGGAGAGAAAGAGGAAGCCTCAAAAGATACCTAGAAAGATTCCTTTTGACTTCTAGATACTTACAAATTTACAATCAGTATTTCCCTATTCTAAATTACTGAATGTTAGTTCTTGCACAATTTGGATTGCACTACTGACTATATAATTTCTTGATTTATTTCTTCTACTGTTGATATATATAAAATCAAAAAGCTTTAGTGGAAAAGTGACTAATTCATATTAATGTAAATAGAGGGTTAAGAAACCACCTTTTTATACTATTTTTAAAAAGAAAAGGGAAAGAAGATACTCTAGAAGATTGACAGAGTAGTGAACAGAAGATCCTGAAGTAGGGCTAGCATAGAGTAGCAGATGGCGTGCTAGGGAAAGATGCAACTACCCTATTTGAGTACAGGGGAAGGGAGAAGATATAATTAGCTCTGTTACCTGTAATTAAGAGTTCTTATCTGAAGCAGCTATTGAACTGCTTATGACTCCTGGTTATTCTACCCTTTTCTAGAATGTCTGGAAGTAGTTTGTAATTTCTTTATTCTCAGCCTTTGGTCAAACCAGGTCAAACACTGCTACTTAAGGAATTACCAATGTGCGCATGCGTAAATTCCTGTGCTCCAGCCAAGAACCTGAAAAAGGATTATCATTCATTGGACTTTCCTTATGCATGCAATTTTCATGCTTACACACTGTAAACAAGGAAGAGTTAACAATTTAAATGTCTGTTTTCCTCCTCCAAGTTAATTTCAAAGCTTGAAATGAATACCAGACAGATTGCTAATTCTAAAGCTATCAATATTTCACAAAGTAAAAGCTCGTATTGAAGTTATGTTGCCCAGAAACCTAACACCTTCTGCAAGCTAAGAAGGCTTTTATGAGAGAACATGTATTGGAAAAAGACAGTTCCAGAACTGTGTATCAATTCTGCTTTTCTCATAGGTACAACACAAGAGCTAGATGACTTGTATCAAGTTAACTTGTATCAGCTCAGAATATAAAGGCTGGAAAATATCTTTAAACTAACAACTCTCTTTTGAACGTTTTACAAACAATTTCCTACCACCCACCTGCAATACCTGTTGCAGAGGTTACCAATGTTAATGTGAGGTACCTGTTAACATGGGTGAAGCTTGAACTAGGCAAGCTGCATGCCCTATCTAAGAGGAGACATTTTTTAAATGCAGTATAATCTGAAGCAACCTAAAACACAACAGAAAAACAATTCATTTAGAAATCTAATTGTTTTTACCTGGTAAAAAGATAATTTAAATGCCATTTATTTATTTACATTTAGTAGGAAAGTTTGTCTTCTCAATGACTGAAAAGAGGCAAGAGTTTAGAAGAAGGTTGGAATTCGAAATTCAAAGAGGTAACCCCAATCTTCAACTAATAAACTATGAGTTTATTGCAGTAATACAAAATTACTTGTTTCTTAGAAAATAATCACTTCATTTAGATCAGCACCACCTGGAACCAAAACCTTTCCCCCCTCAAGGAATAATTTTCTGAACTCCTTAAAAAGTACTGTTCCAGCAAAAACAGAGCATGTGTAAGTCAGGTTATGGAGAATGGCATGAGGGGACTGAGTGCAATGAAAGGAACTGAAATATGCCTATGTTTGGGGGACAAACAGCTCCCATACTCACACACTCTCTCTGGATTAAGCAGCTCTCATTACACTTTTTTTTTTTTTTCTGGTTACCACCATAGGAGAAATTGCTTTACTTAAAAACCAATTCAAAAGAATTTCCTTCAAGTAAGATAGGCTCTGAAATGAAAATGGTATAGAGGTCTTCGCAACCACCAGTGTGGAAAATGTGACCCAAGTATGTAGACAATTGTATCAAAACAAAGAATTCCTGGTTCCTCCAAAGATGCCACAACAAGAGAGCAAGGTTTTAGGATAAGTTTTTGAAAGGAAGAAGAGAATCATCCCTTTTGGAGAAAACTGAAGATAACTGCAGCTTCCTGCTATATCTGCTCTTAGGGAAGAGAGGGTCTGTTTCCTAACAGGAAAAGCAAAAGCAGTCTCAAATTTGAGAGATAAATGACATCCCAACAAAGCAGAATAGCACACTTTGTAGGGAGTTCAGGAGGTTTTCTAAACCAAACAACAGTTATCCCAAAGTAAATACTAGAAGTGACTACAGTCAATAGAAGCATAGAGATTTTTCATCTGGAATTCTTATTACAGATCACTGTTGATGCTCACATGGCATCCAGGGTATAGCTATCACTTTTGGATGAAGGACTCTTCCACTGTCCTTACGTAAACACAGCAAGATCCTGGACAATTCTTTTAACTAACACTGATTCACTTCATTCCTCCTTCCAAATAATGCTTCAGTTTTTTATTCTACAGGAACTTTTTTAAGGGAGGATATCAGCTACAAGCCCTAGGTAAGGCATACAGAAATCTGGTGAATGATTATAGAGGATCAACAGATCAGAAACAAACAAAAAAATGTGCCACTAGACTAATCTCTACTGAGAAACAGCAGAATCTCATAGAAACCTCAGCAGGAAGTAACATGGAGTATTTTGTGGTCTGGAAGAAAGGTTCTTGTGAAGATACATAAAAAAGCTATGGGTCTGCTCAGTTATGACAAGTAGCTGCGGCCAAAAGATAATGCTCAAGTGTTTCTCATCTCAGCAGAAGCAGTATGTAAAAGAAACCTGCACAAACACCCTCATGAGAGAGTAGAAACAATGGGAAGGCTGGCAGGAGAACTGGATAATATGTGCAATGAAAACTGATAAATATGATTGCAGTTTAGGAAATTTCACCTTACCTATAAAGTAGATGGACTAAATAAGGATTTTTTTTTTTTTTTTAATAAAATTGTCCCCCTGAAGAAGACCTAGACATGAATATAGCATAATAACATGAATCAAGAACAGAGGTCAACAAAATATGTTTGACTACAAATATTGAAACTATCCTGAACAGATGAGTCAGTGAGATACAGACACACATCGTAGGCAGTCTAAAACAGATGACTAAAAAATTGTGCACATACTGAAAAATGAAAAGACAACATGACCTCTATTAATACATGATTTTCATGCCACCAGGGATGCTGCTATTCCTGTTGAAATAAATTTGTCTATTTTTTCAAGAAACTTTTTTGGATTTCATAATACTAATCAAGCTTTAGAACAAATCAAACCCAAAGCTCAAAAATGTTGAAGTCTACTAAAGAATACTAATTATATTTAGTGATGCAGGCATGATGTTTACATCTTCCATATAACAGCAAAAGAAAAAAAAATCCATCAATATTCTATCACAGTTATTCAATTGTTTGGTTTTACAACTGCATATATAAACTGAAAAAATTTACTTACTGGTACAATTTGAAAATGTTTTATTTTTAATCCATGACTCAATGACAATACAAATGTTTTGGGGTTACTTTGGCTATCACGTACCAGGAATACCCTAAAAGAGATCAAAAATTTTCACAGTAAGATCACTTGAAATCCTTTTGTAAACATCCAGTTAATGCTGTTCAAAATTCATTACAGTAAGTATTAGTGAAAAGCAAAAATAATATCCATTACGTAAGTTAGCTTTTAATCAGCATTTCTTTGCAAATGTGTCACCGGGAATACTTTCTCTTAAATTCTTCTTCACCTTGTCTATTATGTGAAAAACATGCATTCTCAGAATAAATGACACTGTAGGCGTTAGTTTTTACACTGCATAGAATTACAATGCATCTCTTCAGACAGAAAAGCACCCTCAAAGTTTGTGCTTTGAACAAAATTTTTCTTTGGACTCTGACAGTTATCTAAATTACAGGCATTATAGGGAAAATTCAAAAGGTAGTTAAACAGGAATTTTACAGAAAAGGTAATGAGAGACATACCAGTATGTTTTTCTCATCTGGCCAATACTCATAAATGCACACTCACTCCTGCACAGAAGCAAAATTCTCACAGGGACACAGCTACATCCTGCTTGCTTTATGGAATCATTATGAAAATCACAACACTCTCAATGGCCAACAGCATCACTGCAACTAGTTCACTGATAAATTATTCCAACCAGGACATGGAGAAACACAATTTTGCCATAATCATGGTAGAATAATCTGGTACAGGCAAAGGATGATCGTCAGTAAGAGACAGCTTTCATTGAACCACCTGGTTTGGAATATCAGCAGAGAAGTTTGCTGGACAGAGGGAAGTACTTGACCCATAGATGTGTTGCAGAGAGAGTCTGAACTGCTTGTACTGGGCAGGTCTGGAGCAGATGTACTAACCAGTGAACCAAAGAAGGGAAGGGGAGGGGCAGCCACTGGCAAGCATGCTCCTCTTTCAGGGCACAGAGCAAATGGGCAAGGTGGACTTGCAAGTATAATCAGGTGAGCTCTAGTGACCACCTACTTTTTCCCCACCACACACTAGAAATGAGATCCCAGCTACGATATATGAAAAGAAAGAATTTCAGGAAAAGAAAGCAATCAAAGGTTTACAGTGGATTTTCACTGACTACCAGCATGGTTCCAATGTAATAATTTCATTTCCAAAGTGTGTCAGAGTTCTGTTTTTACAAAGTAAGAAAATATCTGGAATTAAGAAATTTGGAGTCCATAATCATTCAAATTTCTACCAAAATCCTTATACTGTCTAATTTGGAGCTCTGACAGTAATTTAGTTCTTACGGAGGGATTACTGCCAGCTCAGCTAGCGCAAGTCAGATATCCCAGCGTTGTGAACCGGCTCGCTCTCACCACCTAGTGGCCTCTGATCCTCTGCGGGACATGAAATTGTTCAGAACACAGTTAGAACAGATGCTTTGCATTAACCTATATATTTTATATGTTGGTCATTAATGACCGTATGTGATTTTATTCACAAAAATGACACTTTGTCAGAGTGTGACACTTTGCAGATATCCAGAATGGGGTCTCTACACCCAAATACTGGGATCCACATTAAATGATACACAAAATAAACATATCAATTAGGAATTATGTTCTCATTCATCAGTTCATTTAAAGTATATTTTCCAACTTTTTTTCCTTAACAGCAAAGAGAAACAACATTTCTTCTCCTTCAGATAAAAAAAAAAAAAATCTTTACTCTTTTCTAACCTAATCACAATAGCCCTGCTTCAGTTGCCAAAAAACTTTTAAAAACTTTATGATGAACAAAAGGTTGTAACTGACAGAATCTTAGAAATGTCAGCTGGAAGGAGCTTTTTCGACATGCTGGATGATTCCAGTCAACTGCTCCATCATAAACTTCTCTGAATGACCAATTTTATTTTCTCATGGGCCTTTTAATAATGCTCTTATCCCATTCATCAATCAGATGCTGATCAATTTGCAATCCTATTAACCATTTATCACTGAAAAGTCTTCAAATATCCTTTAGGGGTAAAGAATAAAATTTATACTACTGCTACATAAATTTCTTTAAGAAGCTTGGTTTTACACCAGAACAGTAGATCCAAAAACTTTATTCCTTCATATTATGCCTTAAGATTGTTGCTGTCCTTAATTCTGTTATTGAGACTAACGAGCCTCCTGTAGATCCTTTATCTAACAGTCACCTTACCTTCTATAAATCATCATGAACAACGTGTTTGTTGGTATATACAGTATTACACAGGCCCTACTACCTCTGTCATATGTCATACGAGAATTCCTTGCTTGGGAACACCTTAAAAGGCTCAATATGGATTATTCTCTCTGCCTCCACTCCCAGAAAATAAAGTCTTATTATTCCCATTAAAAATGGCTGTATTTCTGGGGATAATTCATTCTCTCAGCCCATCAAAAACACAGCATTAGTCACTTGATGTCATGTATTCATTACTTCATTGTGAATCCTGTGTATGTATCTGACAGCATATGAGGGTTCATACTACAAATGTTCTCAATGATTCTAGACAGTCCACATGAGTATCATCCTCCCTAAACCCACAATGTGTAAGTATGAATAGATCCAAGAATACAGCACAAACAACACTGTACTAAACTAATGCTAGCAAGGTATTCAATTTCTCGCTTCAAACATCATTGCTCTTTACTCGCCAAATCTACTGGGTTTCATTTAAAGTGTCAGAAACACGCTAGAAGATAAATCAGGCCTAGAATGACATCCTCCTCCGAAATACATGTTGGATTCATCCCCATGTCCTGTCT
This sequence comes from Acropternis orthonyx, assembly GCA_035583155.1. Lineage (NCBI taxonomy): Eukaryota > Metazoa > Chordata > Aves > Passeriformes > Rhinocryptidae > Acropternis > Acropternis orthonyx. Next base: position 18,349,114 of record JAWWEU010000163.1, read on the forward strand.
CCCTCATGTAACCAACACAAAAATAAATGCAGAGTACTGAATCGGTTTCAGGGTGATTAGCCAGGCTTAAAAACAGGACCGCTGAAATTAAAAAATAATTAAAAATACAAGAGTGAAAGACCAATTAACAATCCTTGCAGTGAGTATGACTGGGTTTGTGCCCCTTTCCTTCCCTCCACATTGGTTTTCTTCCTGGAGCCTTTCTGTAGACAGTCCTACAGTACTGCAACATACTTAATCTAAAACTGAAGGAGTTTAACCAGCAACTTGATGTTCCAGGTACCTAACTGGAAACAGACTCAGAGAAACTGAAAGTTTTATGGAATTACTCACTGAGTGAAGGAGGTCCAAGTTTCCTTTTAAAACAGGACTAAGAGTAAAAATACAGGAATGAAAACCAGGAGGATTTGAACTTAAAATATCTACTTGCTTTGTCATTTTTTTAAATTAATATTTAAATGAAAGAAAAATAAAAGCCTTATCCTAATGCTTATTGTTTATTATTAAAGGATGAAAATATTTTTAGTCATTTCATGAGAACAAGCCTACTTTTTTTCAATGTCTGTCCCAGCAGAGTTCATCTCAGAATAATGTTTTCAGGCTTTCTTTCATTCTTTCATCACTAAGAGATACAAAAGGCACTGGTGCCAAAGTTGACAGTTCCCAGAGAGTACTGTGCAAATACAGAGCTCAAGTGCTTGGCTCTGAACAGACATAAGTAATCGGTCACTGACAGAATCAGTCTTAGATCACCACTTTATTGCTTCCAAATGATATAAAATAGAAACCAACAGATCCCCAGATAGCACTATACAAAAGAATTTTTATTCCTATTAGGTAAGTGCAAACTGTCCCTTCTTCCATGTCCTCTTCAATAAAAAGCACATGAAAATAGGAGTTGATGACTAGGAACATGTCTCAGAAAAGCTATGTAAAGAATTAACTTACCCATCGACAAGTCCATGCTGCAAAATTAGTCTCTGAGCCTCTTCTCTAGAGATTTTATGATGAAACCACGACTGAGATCTGTGTATAGCTGTAGAAATAAAGATCTGTGAAAAACATTTTCCCTTTATTGAAAGAACCAGTTATTGCATTTCTCTGGCAATGAATTAACTCACACATACCCATGTTAGACAGGGCAATAGGACTACCATGTGAGTTGAGTCGGAGACACCCTCTCCTCTGTATGAGAGAGAAGTAAAAACATGATTTCAAAGCTTTTTTGTTAAAAAAAAAAAAAAAAAAAAAAAAAACAGGAAAGCAGAAGATACTATTCTGGTAAAGCAAAGGTGTTTATACCCGCCATGCTAATCCTTCTTCAACTGCAACTGAAAGGGCTTCTGTTGGATTTTCTATAATTCTGCTTCTGTGTCCTGAGAAATCCATTGCTACTAAAGAATTTTCTGAAATGCTTCTCTGCAACAAAGAAAAATAAATTAGTTTGCTCATGTTTTACAAGACCCATCATTTAAAAGTGAGCTTCTGAGAAAACACTATGTTTTGTAAGTGATGTTTCAAGTATCAGCAGTGTTTCCCATCAGAGCCGTACTCATTTTACCCTAGGGAGCATTTGTAATTCCAGTATGCTGCTGCAAAGCTCAATTTTACGGTCTGGCAGGACAGACCATCTTTTTGCATTACTGCAATGGACGATAAATACATCACTTTATCATAAACTCTGTTTATACTTTTAACTATAACTAGCCCTTTGCATGTCAAAGCAAGTCAAGAAACTGTTATTAAGATGCCCAAGTAACAGAAAAAGAAGAAAAAATACAAAGTTCTTGTATATAACAATCAAATAAAAAAAAGACTCAAAATATTTCGTTATAAATATGTTGTTAATTTATATATTGGCTATATCAACTTTCACTCAGATTTTATCAGATTTAAGCATTGAAAACAGCAATTTCTATGGAGTATAACTTCTATTTTAATACACCCCTTCTAACTCTTACTACAGACTCAATAACTGCAGCATCTGTTATGAAAAAAAGCTTGTGTTTTTTCTCTCAGTGAAGATCAAATTTGTAACAACAGAATAAAAACATTGAAGTTTGACAAAACAGTTCTAAAAATCACCAAAATATTTCCCAGAAACCAAGGTTTACAAAATCAAGTTTTATATGGATTGTAACAGCTCAAATGTTGGCGGACACTGAAATATCTAATAACTAGAAGAACATTCTAGCACTCTATAAGTTAAAGTAACATCTGCACACAAGAGGCCCAGATTTCTGTAGGGTTAGCAAAACTTCCCAGTCCCAAACCAAAGCAGCTCTGTTTTGTTCTTGCTTGCTTACAAGCAAGAATATAACTAGAACTGGAAGAGAGCAATTCTGTAGTTCACTGTAATTCACATGGTAGGCTAAGGTCTGTCTGAGTAAATGTAACCTGTAAAGAACCTTGCAAAAGTAAGAAAACAAGAGCAAAATAAGAGAAAATGTTTGCCTCTAGCAGAGTGGAGGGAACTCTTTGTAGCTGACATGGCTGAGAGTTATTGAGGAACGCGGCTCCCTTCAGAAGTACATTCATTAGCATGTGCACTTAATACGCAAGTTTATCCCATTGGCTGTTTAATTTGTGAATTATACACAAGCAGAAAAACAGTGCCATTGTTAACAGTGGGTATAGATTCTGCCTCTGTTAGAAGCTATGGGAGATAAATGCACCCAGCAGTGTAAGAGGAGAGAATCAGGAATGGCTCCCAGGTCCACTGGCACTGCAACAGCTCCGCGGAACAGAAAGTAAAGACACAGTCAGCATATGAAGTGCAGTTTTGAAGTCATGCTTATTAGCAATATCACTGAAAACTATTTTTGTGAATGCCTGTAATAGCAAATGAGGGGTTTAGGCATCTTACCAGAAAGAATTATAATAAAAACTAAAAAAAAAACCCAAAACCCTAAAAAAAAAACAACAACAACAACAACAACAACAACAACAAAAAAAACACCATAAAATCCCTGTCACGGGTCCTGGCAAGTAATTTTTATCCAATTTAGCCAACAAAAACCACAAAAGGGATATAAATCATCCATGAAAAAGTTTGAAATCAAATGACTCATAAAGAACTAGGATAACATAAGATACTAAAGGACAATCCCAACTATCTGATTGAGGAGATGGACACAGTAGAGGCTGTTTTTTCTCCAAAATCCAGTTCTGCCAAATTATGGTCTTCCTGTGAAGTCCAGTTGGTATTACACCTGCTGACATTCATCTCAGGTACTTAATATTTTATATTTTGGAAAAAAAAAAAAAAAAACAAATTTAAAGAGGAAGTATACTGAAAAGGATTTTTTTACAACTTGTTTATTCAGCATTTATAGCATATATAATCTTAAACTGTACTTCTCTTTTAATGCATTTATAGTTCTGCTGTTTTGTTTTCAAAATTTTTCCATTCTTTTTGACAGCTGGCGATTTGACAAAGGGAAAAAGCCTTTTAACTGGTCTGAAGTACGTGATTTTTATTAAGTAAGTAAATTAATTAATTAGCTTTCTTAGTGAACCCTGACAGCCCTAAAGATTTCAGCAAGCATTCGCACATGCAAGATTCTGAGGGACTAGACAGCAATGTATTTGTGCATGGACCTACTGTGGGACATACCATGGGTGTTATATTCAAAGGGCTGCAGCCACTTCTACCTTGATATGGTTGCATGTAATTCTGATACAGCTGCATCCCATACTAAAACCAGAAAATAACATGGTTAGCATTTAAAAATAGAAACTTCATCCAAGTAAGCTTTTTTTTTCAGATGTAAAAGATAACACATGTTTTTCTTTACCATTTTAAAAACCAGGGATGTTGCAAGGATAAGGATATGTACATCATCATTGCTGCTGCTGCTGCCTTTATAAATGTACACTCTGCATTAAATACCACCCATTTAATATGCCTCCAAACCTACTCTTGTCACAAACAGCCACATTTTAAAAAACATTAAGGTTTCCTTCTTGTTGCTTTGTTCAACATTACTCAAAAATCCCACTGAATCCAACACAGTTACTTAGAAGCATATGCTTAATGTTAAGTATTTGCAGGACTGAGGCATCACTCTATCCTCTACAATTTGGTATCTCTGTTTATTGGCATGAATAAATATAAGCTTTCGGAGTACAAAATTGATAGTTATTGCATGGGAACCTAAAATTATGTTACTTCTCTACTGCACAGCGTCAAAAGATCACATAGTAAACTTTGGCAAGAAGTGAACTCCACACACAAAAATTACCTTAAGCAACCTAATTGCTGTCATCCAACAGGTCCTACTTTGTTCATCATCTGCACAGAGCTGTTTCAGGTCTCTGGTTCCTCCTGATTTGTTACGCTAGAAGGCCACAGCACATTTTTTTTAGCATTAATGCATATCTTGAAGATAATACCTGTTGAAATAAAAGCCACTAATTCTCCTATTTTATAACAGACATCTGAATATTGTTTTCAAAAACCTTAAAGAAACTCAAGCTTACCTAAAAACTGTGGCTTGCTTTAATATGTATCAGAATAATAAGCTTGTACCTTAAAGCAGAATCCATAGTTTGTTGGTGCTCCAGAAAGCTTTTTGCCTGTTAAAGACATGTACATATCACTATTGCTGAATTCACAGAAAAACTGCAGATGCCTTGGCTCCTAAAAAGAAAAGCAATGTAATACAGTTAGACTACTTTTAGCCAGCCTCTCCAGACAAGAAACTCGGAAGAGTAAGTAGTTATCCTGCTCCAAAATACAGTCTTACATACTTCAGTTTTAATTGTGACATCATGAAATCTAGAAAGAGGCCATTAAATATTAATTTTATAATGCAGAGAAAAAAAAATACCAAACTACTTAGAGAGTTTATTCTTCTAGAGAGGGAAAAAGCCAAACAAGTGATCTAATTTGTAGGAAACCTTCCACTAAATTCAAGCTATAATAATATTAAGAGTAGGAGTTAAGGTTTGGATGAAGTATGCACTTCAAAAATCAAAATAAAACATACTTTCATAATCTGAAAAACAACATACTGTAATAGCTACTGACCAGTACTATTTCTAGCCATTATCTCCACCAGCTAAAATTAATTATGTCAAGGAAGCAAACAAAAGAAATTTGCTGAAGGATACAAAAACAGCTCAGTGAACACTCTGGCAGGTAATTACAGAAAATTCAGAACAAGAGAAAACATTATTGTATGAGTTTAGGTAAAAGGTGTCTCAACTCAATGTTTAATATGATAAGGTTTAAAGTACCACCATCAAAAACTTAATTGACAGATTTTGAGAACTCCCAAAGTCACCCTGCAAAATTTCTTACTTTAGATAATGAAGTACTATATCCACTGTTCAGAGCATCTACTTATACTTCAGAATTTTAACCAGTATTTGAAAATTCATTTTAAAAGGGTACTTTGTAAACTGATTGGAAAAATATTAACCAGGATGAAGCCAACTTATCAGGCAAAAAAAACCTACAGTTTCTAAGACAACACTTTCCCAATTTTATATCTCACTATCTCTCTAGATTTCATCTATATTAAACAGATTTTTTTTCTTTTTTATCATTGCAAGTTGAGTTATTTGGTTATAAATTTTTTTTATTCTTACAATAAATTATAAATGCATACATATTTGCTCTGACTTCACAGTTCTCACTCTCTTTTTCTTTCCTCCCTTACCTTAGATGTACCTTTAGTGGAAAAATAAAGGCCAGATCTTCTCAAAAGAAAGTACAATTTTTTCCATGATTTTTTCCCCTGCTCCTTTGCATGCAAATAACCATGAATTTCTGGATACGTGCTGGAGCTTAGGAACATCTGAAAGAAAATATCAGACATGCATTTTTCTTTTCATCTGAAACCAAGTTGCTGTTTCATTAACATACTCAGACAGGTCTAAGGGGAATAAACCCCTAAATGCACTATCACACTACAGTAATTCAGTTATAATTCTATATAATCCCACTAACAGTACCTCTGATTTAAAGCATGTAGAATGTTACACAACTCCAAGGTATGCTAAGCAAGTTACATATTTATATGGAACATATGGTTTGAAATGAGAGCATTACTTCTGCAATATGTTAACTTCAGCAACAAAACCAGTGTAAGAAGTACTGATCCTATGCTTCAGACCCTATTTATATAAAACTGCTAATCAATGCTACCAACAGAAGAAAAAAAAATACATTCCTCCCCCACCCCCATGTTGCAAACCAGAGAAGAGAACTGATCTGAGTTAAAATTAATTCAACAAGCAAATCACAAACTCTGAATCACAACTCCAGCAGGTCAGGCAGATATTAGCATTTTCAAAAGGTCTCAGCACTTGGAAGTGGTACTTAAGTAGGAGCTTTAGCTGAACCAAAACCAAAGAGTCTGGGTCAGTCCCCAAGACAGGTCCTGCCTCTGCTCAAGATACTCAGTGGCTTCTCTTCAGCCATTTCAACAAGACACTGTCTGAGTTCAACTCAGCTGTTATCTTGCTGAGGCTTAGTACACAGTTCTACTCAGTCTGCAAAAGTACCCTCTAAAAGCTACCAACCGTGTTAACTTCATTCTAATTCCATGCAATGCATTCATTTTTATCACTCTTCTTCCAATAAAAGTATGACTCTAAACATATTAACCCAGAATTCTTCAATTTCCATATATATATGCAAAGGAATCTACGTTATTAACAAGGTCTTCAAGAAACCTTGCCCCAGGTTGGCCTGGGGTATCATAAATATCATCTAGGCTCAGATAGAGATAGGGAACAAAGGATTTTCTGATTGATATCTGCAGCTTTCAGTGCTGAATTTTCTTCCTGTCCACTGCCATTTCCAGAAAATCTGATTTGAGGAATGAAGCAACAGATCACAAGGCAAGAGACAGGCCAGCCAGTACCAGAGTGCAGCAGAATGAAAAAGTGAATGTGATTTTGGAAGTACACCAAGTCCTCTGGCCACTAAGTAATGCAGTCCAACCAAGATACACCAGGTGTCTTGGACTTTTGTCCTACCTTGCAGTGAGATGCAGTGAGACTGTACCACCTGCAGACCAAGCTGAGCTGGTGTGACTGCAGTGCAATGGGCAGGCTCCACTGCCCAGGAGGAGTGCCCAGGCTCACAACCATGAATGCATCAAGAACAGCTTCACTGCTATTCACCTGAATAGTTAAATTACAGCAAAACTAGGTACATCTATCTACATGTGCTGCTGGCACACAGCTGTCTGCAAATGTAGTTTAAGCTATTTTAGCCACACTGGAGCAGACGGGTAGGTCTTGGTAGGCGTTCCAGCCTGTTAATCTTCCCATTTGCCACATATTAACAGGTTCACTGGTGGGGAATATAGAGACTGAATTGAAAAAGTATAAAATCCATAAACAAAGTCAAATGGAAGCTTTAGGATAATCTAAACGAGTCAATGTATGCAAAAAACAAAAGAGCATCTTTTTAGGCTTTAATATCTCTGCTGAAGCTGAAAGGAGTGGTTGGCTTCCTGCCTGCACAAGTGTCTTCCCCAGGATTCCTGCCATAAGAGCTTCAAACCAGAAATGCTGTCATGAAAAACACTTTTCTTACTCAGCAGACCAAAGTGGAGGAGCAATACAATGCTCAGCTTCAACAGTCACTGTTGTACCCAAGCTATCAATTAAAATCAAGTAGCAATAATGCTAGGAAAAAGGCAATCCTAAATCCATCTTTCCCTTTGCAAGACAGCTGAGGACTGTGTGAGAAAATAGAACATGAACAAGCTGTAGTCAAAACCATTAACTGTCAGAAAGATGAGCAGTAAAAATATTTCAGAGTGAGAACTGAATGTCTGTAATAAATGCCAAAAATGAACGATAGTAGAAAAGATAACTTCCTTAGGGTTCTTCTGTTGTGGATTGGTTTTGGTCACTTTTTTTGTTGCTGTTTTGATTTCTTTTGATTTTTTTCAATGGAGGTACATATAAGTTTATTATAGGAGGGAATGGATTCCTGTTTATGCAGATAAGAGGTAATTGTAACAGGACAAAACTAAGAAAAGTCCTCAATGCTGCAAGAAAAGGAGAGAGTTAAATGATTGCATGCTGGTGCAGAAATCAACTTGCACCCTCTTCCTCACGCAGTGAAATATATAACATAATATGTAGAGTGGTGTCAAATGTTGCCACGTCTTTCAGATACTAATATATGACAGCATAAAGGACTCAATTACCATTTGATTATCTGTACAATCAACTAACTTAAAACCAATCTGAACACGAAACAAATCAAATAAATATCTTCTGTTGTAAACAAACCCTAAACAAATAAACAAAATATCAAACCAGAAAGTGAAAAAACAACATAACAGGAAAAACATTGTGGTGTCTCACATGAATATAATAACAAAAAATGCAGAAATCTCATGTGTCACTGAATGCAATACAGATTGAGAGCTGCACTTCTAACTACACAATTTATGTCTGCATCTTCAACATTTTCAATGAAAGAATGGTAGCAGTAGCAGAAACAACAATATGTGGTAAGGTGGATGCTTCTTGAGCATTTACATAATATTTTGGAGAGTTAAAGAGGTCTTCTTTATCCTAAGACTTTGTGATCAAGTCTGAATTTGACAATTGATTTCTTCAAAGATGTGATGACACCTGGCCACAATCCAGACTGAATTTCACTCTGAATCTGCTAAAAAATTTTGGGGGCACCAAGTAGTTCTAGGAAGAACTGATTCTGATTCTCAGTATTGTCTCCTACAGACTTCAATCAACCTGAGAGGTTTAGACGGGGAAAAAGGCCAAAAAATCTAGAGTGGAAGGTGGAGAAAGGCAATGGGGAGATTAAAACAACACCCAGGAGATTGACAAGAGACTGAAATTCAGTGAATGGCTATTTCAGTCTGAAGACTGGAACAGCAGAGTCAGATGAGAGACTAGTCAGGGTAAGAGGCACTTGCCATGGCAGAGAGATTAAAGATGTTAAAGTTTGGCTCTTAATAATAATTGTAAAATCTTCACACCACACTCATTTTTTACATATTTTAAAGCATCCAATTTGCTAAAATAACCTAAAGCAAGTTCCAAATTATCCATACTGCCTAGTACCAGACATGTACATGGTGTTGTGTCTCAGAGCAGCTATGCTCTAATCAAAACAGTGACACACTTCTTTTTTAGGCTAAAGATCTTCATGGCAGCAATTAAACCTCTCTCTTTGGTATACATAAGACACTCGGTATATCCCAGACCTAGCACATGCTTAAATGGATAAGAGACAGGTGACCTTTTTTGGTTTTGTGGCTTTGTTCCACAGAGATGCTCTGATTTCAAATCAACAGCCAAAATACTCTTTCACTTTCAATGAAAGTCAAGAAAAACAAACCCAAAAAACATTTTACTTGCTTACAGCTCAATCTACAAAAAGCTGTAAAAGTATTAGAAGTGATTTTTTAATCACTTGTGAGCATTGAGTTGTTAAAACTAATGTCTCTCTTGATACTTGACTAAGCACATCACAAATAATAATGCAAGCCCATTAACTTGTCTTAATGAAAGTTTCCAAGGAAATAGTGATTCACTGTAAACAGTTTATCCAACAGTTTCTCTTGAAACGTGAACAATGGCTGCACAACCCACCAAGGTGTTCTCTACTTTGTGCCTAGTTGTGTTTGAGGAAACACAATTAAACATACAACATAACATAAAAGAGAACAGAGGAGAGTTTGTAACATGTTTTTCAAGCTACTAAAATGGGAAGTAACTAGACATATTTAGAATGACTCTTAATCTTACCCACAAGCTCTGCAGATGTTCTAGATATCACAACATGGGCTTAAGGAAGTTCTGTACAAGAGTATAATGCAAACAGTTGCACTATAAATGTATTTACTTTTTTTTTTCAAACTACCAAATTATATTTGAGAGTAAAAAATATAAAGTTCTACTAATACAAGGGACAGGATTTTCTAAATTAAATGTTTATGTTAGACTGCAAAATCTATTTGTTATTTAGGTAGCAAAAGTGGACGAATTTTCATTAGATATGCAGCACCTTTGAAATAACAAAAATTTTATTTAGGTTTGTAAAAATTACTTTCAGAATCTAGTGTGGGTCAAATTTAATTTGCAACACTTTGTACTGTATTTTGGATAATCTTAACCTCTTGATCAACATCCACATTTATAAGGATATAACTATTTAATATAGATGAATCCTTTGAGAATTAGTTCTATAAACTGTTTTTAATTTCCTGGTGGATGCTAAGGTAAAACTGTATGACATAGATTTTTTTTTTAAGATTGTAATTTCTCTGTTTCATTTAGTTCTACCTTAAATATCCTGTGTTACTATGTTGCATTTCCAATTATTCTTTATCCCCAAAACTTACACACAGTCTTGTTGTCTTAAGCCCAGTGAAAGTTCTTCTTCTATTATTTAATTTTTCTAGTGACAAGCAAACAAGAGTGATGTGTATGTTTCCACCTTTATTACTCATTTTTCCCCTCTTTGAAAGTAAGACGATGATCTCTGATATGGTCATTCTGTATTATTGTTTCATTATTCTCACTGTAAATTAGAATCTTATGTCTGCTTAAAAGATGACTAACACTGAGTGACCTACCATAATTTTTTTTGAAGGCCACAGTAGCCTTCAAGCTAACAAATCATACTAGTCAGTCAAATTTTCTACGCATTAAGTTTAACCATTTAGCTCTTTTTCATATCCATCTGTACCATACTACAATATTCCAGTATTCTACCACAGCCTGCTGCCAAGTATGTGCTGATACTGCAACTCTCCACCTTTTAGGGAAAAAGGGTCTTTCACCTAAAATACCCAATAAAGGTATTTAATGTTTTCACTGCATTTTTTCTGTTTTGGTGCTTCTTGATTCCAAAAAGATGTGCAAGTTTCCATGTGTGAACATATAATAACTGCCTGGAAGTGACATATCATTTCATATCTTATAAGGAAAAAAGTTATTAATGATGTTTTGAGTTATTCAAAACTTAGCAATAGATCCAACAGCCTAAAGAGCCATGCTCACACAACACAGACAATGGGAAATTCTGAGCTATGCTGGCTCACCTTCATTCAAGGGTTACATACCTGTAATATCCCAGAGTGGCTAAGAGATGCATTGGTCTCGCTTGGAAAAGATATCATATGGCCTGGAAAAAAGTTCTGTAAAATAAAAATTTGCATGAAAGTTCTGTAAAAGAAATATAAAACTTTTTATCTCATTTGGATGTGCAATTTAAGTTCTTAATGCAGTGAATGACACTGCAAATTCCCTGATGCAATAATTTAAGCTTGCCTTAAATATCTCCCAAAATTTGTGATACCTTATATATCATTTGCTGAAAACCTTAGAATTTTGAGAAACCATCAATGGTCTCTGGAAGAGAATTTCAGACACCAGCACAAATCATATTCCAATATTTGGGTCTTAGTGTTGCTTTTCTAGTAGTAATTTCTATTGCTGTTGACATACAAGACTTGCCTGAGGATTCAACATCCTACAAAGTAGCAACATGCTGAAAAGCATGATGTTTTCCATTGTTTTCGTTACACTAGAGACTCAGTAAAATATTTCGGAATACCTTCCATTCATGCAGAACAAGTCCTCTAAGGTTTTTTCTTAAATTTTCCATTTTGATGATATGAATTAACACAAAAATCTGACTGCATCAACATGATGGGATTAAAATGCCCACATTTAAAAGGCCAATTTCATTATCAAGGAAAGCTCAAGGGATAATTTACAGGACAGACCTGCAGCTGAGGAGTTCAATATGGTCATGCAGGTATGAACCAGACAAGGGTTTGACCATCACAAATATTGTTTTCTCAAGGCCTGGAGAACTTCAAAGCTAATATTCCCTTGGCCATCCAATGTCCACCAATTTCCATTTTTAATAACTACTGGTGGGTTTAATCCATATCAGTTAATTCTGATAAATCTTTTTTGCTATATCTGGCACCACAGCACCCAGAAGAATTGCTCAGCAGAAACAGTAAGAACTCTGATGAGCTACAGCTGCTGAAGCTGGTTATAGCTCTGTGCCTGCCACACTCCACAGCTGGTTCCACTCATTGGCTAACCAATATATAAACTTAGTCTTGGGAGGCTACAGGCAGGAACAGATGCACAGAAAGTTCCAGCTGAATATGGGGAAGAATATCTTTATTGCAAGGGTGATTGTGCACTGGAACAGGTTGCCAGGAAATGTTGTGGAGTCTCCCTCACTGCAGATATGCAAGAACTGTCTGGACACAATCCTGTGCCATGTACTCTAAGATGGGAGGTTGGACCAGATGACCCTGGTCCCTTCCAAGATTACCTATTCTGTGAAAGCCTCTTTACTAATTGCAGGCCATCTCAAGCTTAGAAATTTTTTCACTGGTGTAGTGATATCTCCGTCTCTGGGAAGTACATGATTTGTGCAGAGACACGCAAGTGAATCAAACAAAAAACCTCTCAGATCTCTTATATTTTTTTGTATCCATTTATTTACCTTTTTATGCTTTTCACAGGCAGACAGTTGGAGTTCCCCATTTTACCTTTTCAGCCCTCATATATTTCTGCTATTTCTCCCTCTGACATCTAAAACAAGCTGGCTTTACAAGAGACAGCATTAGGACTGGTCCAAATACTCCATGCACTTGAGCAACCAGATGGTGAGTTTCTCCTGCTGAGCTAGGACTGCTTCCATGGCCTCTGCCATCAGCCAATGTCTGAATCAGCAGCATTAACCTTTGGCAACATCCCTGAGTTACGAATTGTCTCTGCTCTCTTTCCATTCCTTATGTACACTAACTTTGGCTTCACTTTCACTTACCCCTAATAGGTTATGGCTGCTCATGGCCTTTTGTGTCAGTTGTCATTTAGCTGCAGCTGGGAGAAGCTGCCATTGGGCAGCACTGGGCCATAATATTCAATTTTCACTTGAACAATAAAATCATCTTTGCTACAGCTGCCCATCCTCACATTGCTTCATTTTATATTTTGTTGTCACTTGATAGAAAGTTCACTTGATTGCAAAAATTTTATTCTGTCACAGACGTATGTGCAAATTTCAACAAAGTTAAACCCATTGTTTCCCCCATCATCCACCAAAAATAAAAAATTGAACATGGTTATTTTACAGTTGCAACAAAGGAACCAGCCAACAGTTACATGCACTAAAATATATTCTCATATTCCATATATTCCCTCTCAATTATTCCTTTTGACTCAGGTTACACTAACAATTTTATACTCTGCCTATCTGTGTGTAACAGAAAAAGACTGTTTTGTACAACAGCAATTGCGCTACTTCACACATACAATGTTAGGACTTACCAGTGGATTTTTAAAAAACTCATACTTGGCATAATTTTTTCTAAAATACAGTTTGGTTTCCTCTTGCATTACCCAATTTGATTGGACTTCAATCACTAATTCGTGGTCTTCTATAGCTCTTCCTGTAAAAAACAAACAAATTTTAAAAAGCCCCAAAAGCAAATATCAAGCTCATGACTAACAGAAAACAAAGAACTCAGGATCCACAGATCAAGTGGAGCCAAGTTAAACTTCCATTGAATTTAACTCATATTTCATTGAATTTAACTAATCCTTGAGTCCATAAAGACAGAGATTAAGGATGCTATACGAAAATCAAATTTTATAACCAGGTTAATTGAAGGAAATAAAATCATAAAGTAATTCAAAACCCAAAAGATACCCCAAAACACTGACAGAAAAGTAAGCATTTTAAAATCTTGTACACGCTTCTCTACTCCAAAACACATTCTTTAGATGCAAGGGCAAAGAGACACTAAAAAAAACTGAAGCTCTTACTTAAAACTAGCATTTTTTTTCTTTCAGTTTTATAGAGAGAAAGTGCTCCTCTGGGATGACATTTAAAACTCTTAAAAGCTTGGCATTGTGACATTTAAGAAAACACCATTTCCTCAAGACTTACTTCTTGGTAGAAAAATAAGACATTCTGCATCACACCAGTGGTTGGGTAAGGATGCTGGTATTTCTTTATCTTTAAGGTGTCACATCAGAGAAGGTTTTACAATGGAGTTAACTTTCTTTCTCAAAGGAACTGAAACACTGAGTTAGCGCTCTCCAAAACACAGCCCTGTAATCAAATCCCTAAATGAAAAATGAAAAAGCTGCACTTCAGTTTAGGTAGATCATTTGTCTCTTCCAGACTGAAGAGTTTCTACCTTCTTTTCTGTGGTCTCTTTATTACTACTATCTCTAATAAGAGGAGCACCTGCTACAATCCAAAACAGTCTCCTTAACTATGGAAAGTAACTAACTAATATAATAGAAGATTTAATGTTGAAGTGCATGACAGAACACGTTCCAGGTAGCCTCCCCTCTAGCCACCCAGTGAGAAAAAAAATTTAAACTAAATAAAAACCAGAAAGCCATTGCTCAGTACTATTGCACAGGTAATGTTTTCTGAGCTTTCCCACAGGCTGCCTACAGAATCCAGGGAGTGAAATCAAAATGAGAGACTGAAAGGCACCAAGGCACTATCACCTACTCAAAGGGGAGCCCTAGAACACGTGTTCAGCTGCAGAAACAAACAGAAAACTGTTTACAGTCAGCACAAAAATTTCTTAGTAGAAATGGGAAAATTTCAAGATGAAGACAGTACTTCCCTTGAAAAGGATAACAGTTACGGAAAACCATTCTGTTTTCAGAGCCTGCCTTGCACAGGGGAATTGCACTGAAGTGTGGGACTTCCAGCACCATGGTACCTGGTGGTGGGGATGATGTGTCATGATCCAAATCTAGGCACATTTCAGCTGCCTTCAATCATCTCAGACAAGGTGAAAAACATTCAAAAATTTCTTCAAATTCAATATGTTAAGAACAAAGAGAACACATACCAGAAACACAGAGTTCTGAAATACGTTGTGATTTATACAGCTGAAATAATTGTTGCACTTCAGATATTTGAAATGGAACCCAGGCTACTGCAAAACTTCAGGGGTTGGGAGGAAGACTGAGCATCCTGGGTGGCAAGTCAGCAGCAGTGGGGTGGGTGCAGAGTGGGTGCTCCCTGGCAGGCAGGTGGGGTGTACCAGTCAGTGCCCTGGGAAGTGGGGCCCCTGCACCCTGAGTCAACCCCACCTGGTCACAATTGCCAGGCAATGCAGCGAGGACATGACAGTGCTTCATGTTCAACAATATAGCTCCACACCAAAGGCATGTATGTTTGGGAAAGCTAAAATACAGAGACTATCGGTTTATGTTTTGGTTTAGGTGGGAGTTTTATGGTTTTTTTTCCTTTTTAAACCTTCACAGCAGACACCTCCACAGAGCAATGAAGGCACAATCCAGTGGTGTAATCAACGTTTGTCTTGATTAAAAGTAAAACACTGCGCTCAGCTCACTAAGATCACGCAATTATATCTAATTCAGGAATACTCAGACAGCTGTTGGATGTTAAGGAAAATGTTCACTAATTGATGGATGAATTATTAGTCCATATCATAATGGAATTTACACAGACACCTCAGAACACTCTCCTTTCATTACCAATTCACTTGTGAGATGAAAAAGACTGTCCAAATTTACATGGGTAAAACATACAATAATAAATAGCAAACAATCCAAAACTAACTCATCATTTGAAAAATATTTGCCCAAGCTACTCATCCAGTGCTTAAGAATGCAAGTCAAGATCAATATGCTAAATCTTTTTAAACAAAATCAGATCTAACAGTACCATAAAAATAATTCCATTATTACTCAGTACTATTAAAAAAAAAAACAAAAACAGAGGATATTTTAACTTCTTCATTTCTTTGCCTAGTAATGTTGAATTGCCAACCTCATCATTTAGGAAATAATTTTACTTTTAAAATGAACCACTGACCTTTTCCTAGAACTATGGTGAAAGTAACTGGAGCAATCAGAAGACTGCATGGTGAATGCAGGTCTTCAGACCAGCTATTTTGTGACTATCAGAATCTTAGGAAAAGCAACGTCACTAATGATTTGACAATAAAATCCTCCAAGAAAACACATCTGGGAAAAAGCGTACTGTGCAAATAAATAAATCTGGAGAAACAGTGCCACTATTGTTCTGGCATGGTTTCTCAAAGGTATCTTCTTCAATAATTACTACACTACTTAACCACCAGCTACAATACAAAACACTGAAAACACTTCTGACATTTATATAGTAGTGTTTTCTAAAGCTATTTGCTACCTCCCCTTCTTACAGCAGTCGTTTTCAGCCTCAACCCAGATTTAACTCTGACCTTACTCTGAGTTGGAAGCATCTTACAGCTGATACATTCAGTGCAAAAGGTTACAAATTTCTTTGAAATGTTACAAAGCCAGAAAAGAAATTTGAAAAACGTTTGTGGCTGCCTTCAAAGCATAAAGGAGCATACAAGGGCAGAAAACAGTTTTAGCTTTTGTAGTTCATCCTTAAAATGCAACTGTTAAACATAATTGAGTCAGAGATACACAGTCAAGTTTATTTTCAACAAATGCACAAGGCTCAATTTCCTAGATATACACAGAGAAAGGGACTTTGAAACCAGCTTTCAGACATATTTAAATATCCATGGAGGGAGGGGGAGGGAGAAGTGGGTGGAGGGGGTGTTTGGTTTTTTGTTTGTGGTGTGTACATTTTTTTTTTTTTTTTTTAAATCAACAGTACTGGAGTGACCAGGTACCAGTACAGTCTCTTCTGAGAATTGAGAACTCTAAGGTTTTCTACATATTTTAGAATGCAGGAAGGCCTCCAGAACATCCCCTTTCTCAAGTCACACTTTGCACTAGCAGCTGGAACTGCCTTTGAAGCTGCAGAAGTACCACCTTTTGTAACTCTAGTCCAGTGCCAAAGTTCAAGAATAATATGCAAACTTTGAGTGATGTGAAATCAAACCCAGACTTTTTACAGCATTTGTCTTTTAGTAGACTTTTTTCTAATAAAATTCTCTATCAAATCCATACACAATACAGCACTGAAAGGAATTAAGATTGTCTGACTAGAGTTTCAGTTCAATACTACATCCCAGCCTTCTAAACTCATCTCTTGCTGAGTGAAGTCTTCCCTGTGTTCTGCGTTTTTTACATCTCTGAAAACATTCCCTTTCTCACTATAGTTAATTTGCCTTATCTGTTTTTATCTTGCAAAAGGACATCCATACACTTCAAAAACAAATGGAGACCAGGAGTTAAATTTATATTCTGAAACCACAAATTATACCACTTAAACTGTATAATAGAAAAAGAGTTTTACTACACTAGAGGAACACTGATGCCATGAAAGGAGTTCAGAACGGTTTGCTTCCAGCAACTTAAAATACTACACATGGAGTCACTTCAACACAGTACATTGGCCCATATCAGGAAGTTTAGAAGAATGGTTTCAGTCTGCTTTTTAAGTAGCCCTGTCCAAGAGTTCTCCACATATCTAACCAAACTGATTGTATTTAAGGAATATACTGACAGCCCACTTCGATGTTTCTGAAGACTGAGTCCTACTGTCCAGGTAGAATAGCACTGTGTAACTGCTTTCTGTCCCTGATGTCAGAGATTTCACTCAGGTGTGTTTTGAACAAACAGGATTTTATTGGCAAAGAAAATAACCCAAGTCTTTCTAGAGACAAGCATGGAATACCAGTAAGAGAGGAAGGAGTGCCAAAGAAAAGCAAGAAAGAGCAAGGAAGAATTTGCAGTGAGAATCTTAAATGTCAGTGTCTTCCAAATCATGCTTACAGATGCAGATCAAGCAATGTGAGGCAAATACATCATAAAAAAATCCACATAATAGCTGTGTTTTCAAAAAAAAAAAAAAAAAAAAAAGAGAATCAGAAGCAACAATTCCCCAAAAGAACAAATTCACACAAGACTTCTCATCATTTTGCTTCCAAGCAAATGTACTTCTATGTGAAAATGAAAATCAAACACCTTATTCACCACCATACCATTATATAGTATTCGTCTTACCTAAACCTGTGTGGGTAAGTTGTTCAAAGAGAGTCCAGCTGTGGTCATCAATATAGTGGTTCTTCAATATCAAGAGCTGACATACATCCCTGGCTGTTATATCACTTGGTACTTCCAAAGCTCTGCTAGTATCATCTTCACTATACACTTTGATTACCTGCAATAAATAAAAACTCTAAAATATCCATAAGTTTAATCTTTGCTTCAGTTACTCCGAATATGTTCCTCTCTCAGCTTCCTTACTGAGACAAGAACCCATACACAGAGAATGCAATAAGACAGCCATTCCTCTCTAATGCAGTGGTAAAACTGAGAACAAAACTGCCAAGAAAAGGATATTCCACTTCTAAATTTGGCTGCTGGACACCCCTTGCCACAGGACACTGGGCAGACTGATGCATTCACTTTAAAAAAATGTTAATGGAGAGGTAGATAAACATGGTGAAAATATACATTCTTAAGTAAGCTGAAAAAGAAACCACAAAGCATAAACAGTGAAACTCAAGAACTCCTTGACTACAGAACTGTAGGAGTTAATTGAGAGAACAGCAATCAGATTTGAGGTGCTCATAATTCTACAGATTACAAAAACAGGAGATGCTACAGAGCGGCTTCAAATTTTGACACAACCAGGCAACCTCAGTATAAAAGGGTGTTCAAGATACTTTGAATTTGTCTCAAAAATACTCCTCTCAGTTTACTGAATTGATCCATATTCATGAGAATGCAAGACACACTTCACCTGAACTTTACGAACAGAACCTAAATATTATTGCAAACCTTTCTTTAAACAGCAATATACAAGTTCTTACTTTAAAGACAAACAAGCTTGTTATCATCAGTTGGTTCTTAATTGTTGCCTTATGGAACACATGCTCATTTCAAGCATCTAATGAACAACCAGCAATGCATTGTTGCCCTAACTTGTTATGGCAGCTCCTTCTCTGGTTTGTTCTGAAGTTGGTAGGAAGGTGAGGAAGGAACTGCAACTGTATCTCCTGTCACCCTCTTCTCTCCAACTAATGGCAAAAACACAAACATAATTAAAAAAAAAAAAAAAAAGAAAAAGAAAAAAAACCACTAAAACCAAAACAAAACCCCACCAAAAAAACAGGTCAGCTCACTAATGCTTTCCAAACAGCAGATCAAGGAAAAAGGACTCCATTTGAAAACCATGTAGAGATTTTGAAGCACACTGATGGCCTTACTCCTTTCCAAAGCCCTGATTTTCTCAGGGGAACTACATATACGGCACTTTTGTTACAAACGCTGCCCCTGCATATTAAATCAACATGAAGTCCATGATGATATGCTTTAATTGCAGCTACTAAATGATGACAGCTCAAGAGTTCCACATGGTATTAAGCCACCCTTGCCATGACACCAGTCTTCAGGCTATGGGAAATACTAAACTCACGCTCTTAAAATGCTGAAAAATCTCTCTCTACTCACAAATCAATGACCTCAAAGCTGAGTCTTCCAGGGGAAACAGGCAGATGTTACAAAAAGTAGATCCAAGGTTTCCACAGGCCTCAGCTGCAGGCCAGTACTTATATTTAACACAAAAGACTGCACTGTTATTGATTTCAATACTGCCAAAACACCCACGGTTGATGGCTACAGCTGGATTTATAAGATGTCTATGCTCTGGCAGCATTCCCACTGCTAAGCAAGAGACCAGCAGCAATGCAGCCTCTTTGCAGCAGAGTCTGGTTTCACGCACACAACGTCAAAGTCCTGCTCCAGTTACACAGAAATTATATTTGGCCATTCAGGATAAACTGGCATGAATTATTTAAATCCCTGCAGTATTTACAAGGATTCAAAGATGAAATTAAAAGAGATGTCTGGGAGGGTGCACTGTGAATGGGATCGAGGGCTGTAGAGGTGAATAGACAAAAGAGCATCCCACCACCTTAAAACAGGTCCTCCTCTGGGCAGCACTGAAGGTCAGGGACAGCTTCATTAGTCTCTTCAGCAAGTCTGTGTCAGTCTGAGCCTAAAGGATTTTACAGGCTGAAGTGCCAGAAAGGAGAGAAACAGTATAAAAGGGGAAAGCAAAGGAGAGAATTAGAGAAACTTTCCAAGTATTGATGATCATTTTAAGTTCCTTCCCACTGAAATATTATGTTCTATTTCTCAATGCTCTTGCAATAAGCCAGGATGGGAATGCCCATGAGCACCCTGGCTAGGGACCCTACAGCACGTACCAGCAACTACAGTTTTCTCCAGGCACTCATCAAGCTCGGTGATATGCTTGTTTTACAGCAGGAGCACGTACAGACCATGCTGAGGCTCTTGACAGACGATTTTAACAGAAATTCTTTTTAAAAGGGTTAAGAGTCGCAGTGCAGATGACTCCACTCTTATTGCTGAAGAAATAGAAAAAGACTTTTTAAAATGCTGAAGACAGCAACACAAGTCATGATAATGAGCTGCCTGTGGCCATTCAGCTCGGGGATCGGGAAGCCTTGGAGGTGGCCTTGGACTACAGGAGCACAGCTAAAGCACAACAAAACAACACAACAACAACAAACAAACAAACAAACAAAAAAAAAAGGAGGAAAAAACCCCCAGTTTATATTCTCTGTGAGTATTGTCACTCAGCTTTCTCAGTACAGGGATATAAATCCTGCACAAGTCTAGGACAACAGATCACTCCAGCTCACAGCTATGATATCTGCTACCTTATAAAACACTAATGCTCTGCACTTTTTCTCTTCCTTGCAAGGGATTCAAATGCAGCAGGAGACAATGGACAGACAGTCACCTAACAGACCATCATCAACTTCTGTCACAGTTTTTCCTTAATGAATAGAACGTGATGGTGTAAAACTCATCAGTTAGAGTGATCTTTGAGAGGTTTTTTAATTAGATGTTGCTCAGTCTGCCCTTTCTGCTGTGTTTGAAGCAAAGTCTCTTGGAGGGTTTGCTGGGAATGTAGTTATTCCAAGGGGAGGGGATCAGATGAAAAAGGATAAATTCAAAATCCCATTTTTCCTTGGAATTATGTTGCAATACTTCTCTTCCTAGAAGCAGAGGATGCTTTAAGAATTAAAGGGTGGCAGGACTATGCTAAAGATGCAGCTACGATGAGCTCCTATAGAGATGAGGAATCTTGAGTGACCACTTTATTTTTATTAGTGATTATCATCATGCATTAGACTGGCCAGTCATCTCCACTCTCTTCTATTTTTTTTCCCTGAAAAATTTGTCTGAAAAGTAGCAGACAAGAAAAGACCTGCTAATTGAGAACAAGTTCTCATTACAGTTTTCATTACCATACACTCTCAAACTTTGTTCTAAAGCAAGCTGTTTCATTTCCCTTGACTATACCTATTAGTAGACAGAAAAAAATTGCCTCAGCAGCAGTTAAATCTTCTTTCCTGTCTAGTTTATAAATACAAGGAGATTTTAGTTCTTTCCAAGGCTGAAAAAGAAACACCTCAATAGCTTCTATTTAAGTCACTGGAAGTAAGAAATAAGCAGCTCCAAGATCTTCCCATAAGAGAAAAGCACCAAGCTCAGCATGACAAGGACTTATTATTTTCATTGCCTATGGGAGCAGTCAAGGAGGTGCAGCATTCCTACACGTCCCCTTTGCTTTTTTCAATATACTAAAAATCAGCCAAGATCCCAGAAATATGTGCAACACATATTTATCCCTTAAAAAAATTATTTCTGTAAGAAATATTGCCTCAAAATAAAGTATATTACTGTTTTTATTTCACTAATCAAATTAGCTCAGAATGTAAAATAAATGTTGATAAATATAACCTAGTATTTAATACAGGAAAAGAAAAAGGAGACCTTAGCTTTTATATGAAAAAATAATCAGGAGAAAAAAATCAGAAAGGGTTTAAAAGAATAAGTAAAAGAGCACATAAGGTAATCAGTGTGGGAGGAGGGAGGAGCAAGGGAAGCAAGGTTGGACTCTACTCCCCCAAGTTTTCTTCCACACTCAACTGTCATCTCCACTACAATAATTAAATAATGTGTTTGTAGACTTTTAAGAGAGGGTGTCCAAGTCTGATTCTTCAGAATCTTTGTGCCATCTGTTTCGGAAGTTCCAATCTGCAGAAACAGCACAAACATATGTCCTGCAGTGAGGAATTTCAAATTTCAAACCGAAGTCCTAATGTGTGAAAAAAGCCAGGTAGAACCAACAGAAAAAGAACCACTCAGCACATGGGTTCCATATTTAGGTGCCTACATCAATATGACCTGACATTTATATGATTCTTAATGCTTCTGGATAGCCATTAACACAGTCGGTAATCATCACCTTAAAAAAAAAATCAAGCCACATTTATTTATAAAGATAAAAGCACCTAACTTCAGCTTATGATTTCTAAAATTATCCCCCCCACCATGAATAAAAACCTGCACATTTTTGTAGTTACATTATCATTTCAGTCACATTTTTGTTAAATGCAGAGTTCTTGTATACAAAACCAGGCCTTAAAAAGTCTTACACTCCAGGGTGCCATACTTCCCCTGAAATGGTGCTTGATACTATGCTAACCTCTGTCTTTAGTGTTAACTATCAGGCTATTTGCCTGAAGCATTTGTTCAACTCCCAATCCTGCCCCCTGCTAGACAAAGCTTTTTGCTTATTGATATTGGCAGAGGGTAGGGGAATTTGGAGTATATTTTAACTTCAGTGGAGGCACTTGGAAATTTCTAGCATTTGGAACTGTTTTATGACTTGTAGCAAAAGTCTGTCTTGATTTTAGTGAGACTCAGCAAAATTCAGCATTCATAAAAATATGTAAGAGGTAAATTCACAACAGGTTAAAAACAAATAGTGTGTTAGCAGAGTTTACTGTCTTCTTTATCAGTTGTGAATGCAGGACTTTCCCTTTAAATATCCTGGTCTACAGTTAAAATGCCAGCTTCCATTATTTCCTCCAAAGGGAAGATTTCCAGGCCAAAAGGATTCACACAGTTTGCAAAAAGCTACATCTGTCATTAAAACAAAGTGCACGCGTTTAACTGTAGAAGTCCTGACTTCTTTTTTGGAACACAGTACAGCTTAAAGAGGTAGAAGGAACACTGCACCTATATAGAAAAACGTGCAGTACCTTGATCATTAGACTTTACAGCTCTGTCATGCACAGACTCCCTGTCTAGCTATTTTTTTAGAATACCTTCCTTACTTCTCAAGGTACAAATTAGAAAATTTACAAAAAAATAACCAGACAAAACAGGCAGATTGGACACTTTAGAAGTGACCATAAATGAAATGAAACTGTTGTCTTCTTCAGCAAGACCACCAAGACTATTAAGGAAAAGTTAAGCACCCATATGGCTTGTGAGGACATACATTGAAGACTCAGGAGATGAATTTAAAGAAACTGACGGTTAGCCAAGTCACTGAACATAAGGACAGCAATGAAGGAAGCAGTTGCCCAAAGGAGGAGGAACTGTTCTTCCAAGTGACCAAAAGTGAACTGTATATACACGTCTGTTATTGATAGATTGAGATTGCAAGCACTAAAAGGTATAAAACCAGTAATAATCAATTATGTCTGTCTTGCAACAAAAACAAACTGCCAAGAAAGGAAGACCGAGGTCTAGGAAAATTGCCCTCATTTCCCACCATAACCTAGAGAAGTCTCATACTTTTCCCATAATCTATTTTTTAAATGACATTTCAAATACAAAAAATAATGTTAATTTCCAGCATTTATCTCAAGATCACAGACAAGGTCAGTTTATCTAGCAATGAATGAACTGGTTGCCTCAAAATACAATGAATTCTTTCAGATCTAAACGTTCTTTTAGAATTGAAAAACTTGGTTAATTTCATGGTACCAGTATGCACATATTACCAATTAAAACAATATCTACTTATTTTCTACAACAGTCTTCTCATAGTTTACTACAGCACTATGGCAACTGTCCATATTATGCAGCCCATAGAGTCACTTTCCTCTCTCAGACTTGGTACAAACTCCATGCCCTACCTAATCTGACCACTCATGACTATCCTATGAATGAAAAAATCACACCAAAAATAGCAATTCCATGAAGAAGTAACAAAAAACACTTTATATTACCTATAGGCAAAAAGGTCCAATTCTTAGTTTTAAAATATGTACTTTCCACCTGACTTTGGGCAAGTCAGTATTAGTCCCTCAGTTTCCTTTTTGCAAAATGGGGCAGGGGAAGTGAAATCCATTTCTGTACAGCAGGGTAGCAGATTGAACTCCTTAAGATTTGTAAAGCATTTAGACTTCCTCATATGACTACTGCTTTAGATGTGTAAATATGTTGTATTATAAAAAGGGAGGTTGAATTATGCAGATCTCCAAATTATAATAAGCTGTGTGTAAAAATACACCAGCAAAGTTCTTTCAAATGAAGGTTATGACAATCACATTATGATACTGGAGAAAATGGCAGAATGAGGACAATGCTGACAAGCAATCACGTCAAAGACAACGTCAGTAAAACTGAAGAGAAACAAGGTTTGAAAGACAACAGGAAAGTCAAAATATCATTATTTAATCCTGAATTTGATACATTCACTTTAATGATACTGGTCAACAGAAACAAAATATAGTTATAAATAGACATAGAATAGTTATAGAATATTTCATTTCCCTGTATAAAACTGAACAAAAGGCAAAGTCTAGAGAAAGAAACTATCATGCTTTGGGACAATTAACTCCTAGTGTATCTACTTTTAGAGCAGAAAGTGAGATTATTGTAAACTACACAAAAACTACATGACACGTGGCTCAAGAAATTACTGCAATTGAGGAACTAAATAACAACAGCTACCTTGTGAAGTTCAACATACTGTGAGTAAGAATGGCACTAATAAATAGATTAAAAGTTAAATATTTATCAACAGCCATTACCACAAAGGACTAAATAGGGAGTGAGAAATACAAAGGGATCTATAGAAGTAAAACACACAGTAAACTCCTTAAAAAGAATGCACATTATTTTTAAGGAAAGGTGGGGGTGGATGAGGCAATTTATTTAAATAGAGAGCCTCAAATTATTCTGTCTTACCAAAAATTCTTTTCAGACTATGTAGATTCCAAACAAAAGCAGCTAAAGAGATATTTCAAGTACAACTGCTCAGAGGTATGCAAATAACTAGAAAGTTGTGAGGAAATTTAAACTTTATCAGCAAAAATTTCAAATAATACATTTCCATGGAAAAGCAGAAATGAAAGAAAATTAGCAGACTTGCCAAATGATTAAGCTGTCAAAGGAGCACTTATACAAGATAAACACACTGCAGAGCAGCTAACTCATTTATTTGCATTAATTATTCACAATGGGTATGGAAGAACAGCTTCCCAGATCTAGTCTTCGTAGGTGAAATAATATTATCAGTTTAAATAGACAGGACTCTGGAAATGAAAAGGCAAATAGTTAACAGAAGGTTACTACAGTCTAACATTAAACTTAAATGGCAAACCTCAACCTATCCTAACACCAATAGAAATGGAGGCTTAGGCTCCATCTATTACTTCATCTGATGTGCACAGAGTATAAACTTTTGTTCAATCCTGAGGAAGAGGAAAAGCCTAAGGGAATATTAATATTGGCGTCTCACTTCATGAATTTGTAAGTCACCAGTGCCTATCACCTGGCAGATAGGTAAGAATCTGTTAACATTACCTGAATCTGTCTCTTCTCAGAAGAAAATCTATTCTTAAAATTCTGAAAAATTTTCCCCATCTTGTTCATAGCAGTTCCTAGAGTGGTTGAGAGTAACTATCATAATTCTGAAAAAACTCAGCGGGGTAATGCAGTTCACACTGATTGGTATCAATAACTTTTCCCAAGTCCTTCAAAAGAAGAGCTATTATGAAGATTAAACAGTTACGGAGTAAGAGACTGCAAAATAAAGATGAACTTGGAATGAACAGTTCATTTTTAGAACAGCTGTCTATGGCCAAGTAATTTTAGACTCTTACTCATACTAACCCTCGAATCAGAGTGGAGAACCCATGTCTTAGAAGCCATGACAAAAATAAGTCTTAGTTATTTTTCATTATATTATTGAGTAATGCTGTGTACATTACCATCTGACACAAAGCTATTTGCCAAAGCCTCTTGGCCCTGGGAAAGGTAAAAGGTGCCCTGTTCCTGTATTCTATGCACCACTTACAGAGAGCTAATCCAAGGTAAGTCACTTCTCAACTCCAGTGCATGGTACCTGCAGCTTTCCAGTTAATCTAACCCCAGTATGCAGACTTTCAGGAAGGCAAGAGAGTTTTACATCTTCCCAGTCACTAAAACTAACTAACTAACTAACTAACTAAATAATGACATTCCAATGAAACTTGCATAACATTCTTTAACCAAGGGAAAGTAATTTTAAAACTCAGGTGCAACCATAATGTAATCCAACTTCCAAACAATTATATTTGTACACAAAACTATTCTCCCTTTTAGCCATGCATCACCACTTCTTAGTGTCACAATCACCATGCTCTTTCATACAGTTCAGCCCATATAGTCCACCCAATAGAGCTCAGTTGTCTGGGCTACATGTACATGCTCTATGACTCATTATCTTAACTTAGAGCTACCTTATTATTTCTCATGAAAGCCACAGAAAATTGCTAAAATAACTAGCAAGGTATAAAAATCATCTTGGTAATGGCTAAAAGTTTCATATTGTGCCCCCAAATGAAGCCCATTATGATAAAAGTTCAAAAGCCCTATTGTTTGATTTAAAGAAATCAACATTCAGACCAAACTTGATTATTCGGGTTAATAAAAGTGTATTTTCACACGAACTTTTCTTCCTGAAAACCTAATTTGGTGGAGGTGATCAGCTTATTCACCTTTTAGCAAACTTCAGGTATTTATATATTTATATATATCTTCAGTCCTTTTCTTCCACAATGCCTGCTAGCTCTTCACTTTAAATAGCTTTTATATATTTAATAGTAATACACAGTTTTACCTTTCACTACACACAAGAGCAATATTTAGAATGCACTTACCATATACTGATGGAAGAATACCCAGTTAGACTTACTGGATTTAAAAAGAGAAAGGGATGGAAAATCATAGGAGAGGAGTCAAAGACTCTGACTTAAGAAGGAACTTCAGTTTTGTTTTTTTTTTTAAGTTTGTGAAATAGAAAATTAACAGAAAATGAAAAAAGTTACCAGTGTGCCAGTGTTTTCAAACCCCAGCCTAGAAATATGGTAGAAATTATTCACATACGCCTCTACTTTCCAAAGAAGTCATGTATGAAGATAGGGGAAAAAGAAATTTAATTACAAAGCCACTAAAACACACTTGTTTTTTGTTTTCTGTGTACAACAAAGTTGAGGGCAAAATGTTATCAGGCCGATGTTTGAATAGCTTGTCCCTATTTATGTCAAAGCACTAACATTATTTAAATGAGGCTTTCTGTATTTAATAGTGCAGTTTGTCCAACATATCCTTCGCTTGTCAGAGATAAATAGAATGCTGTGTTCCAGCACAAGAGAAAGCAAATCTGTTACTGCCACGTTCTGGCTGCAGTCTATGTTTCTGAAGAGATACCAGCTATAAAAAGAAGTACACCTATTGTTTCTACCAGGTTTTTCACACTATGTTGCTGGTTTCTCAGTAGAGCAGATCTCTTGCTGAAGGTGAGAAAGACCAAGTCTCTGAATAACACTGTTAAGAGACCAATTATTTTTTCATTTCCTCTGCAGCAGTCCTGAAATAGATTTTTTAAATAAGGGAGGGGGGGGGGAAAAAAAAAAGAAAGAAAATAAAACTGATTTTTTTTCTAAAACTCTAACAATTTTATACAGAAGTTTAGGCTTGAACTGCAACATGGTTTCAAATAGAAGAATGCCTTTGTCATCAACTATATAAGCTATGTGTTCCTATGAAGGTTACTAGAGGAGAAATGCAGACTCTAAGACAAAGCAAAGTTTATAATATTAGCTAAAGAAGTTATAGTTTGGAAATTTTCTCTGAATTTCTGGAGTGGTAGAAGGAATGCCCAGAGCAAATATGACAAAGGCCATGTAGGTTAACCCACTATAATAAATGGTTGTTTTAGAATGCTGAAATACTTTGCCATTTGGTATAAGACAAAAAAGCTTGCTTTGCTGGGTCAGACTATAACACCCTTGAGTACCGTACCATCATCCCTGGGTATGTTTCTAGTCTCCCATGGAATATAACAGCAAAGTTTAACTGTTGTAGGATAACTATTCTGACAGAACATTTTATCCCTCAGCACTTCTGAACTTGTCTTTTTTTAAATTCACATAGCATTGTTCCCTCCGGCCAAAGCATAAAATCCAAATAAAGAGCAAATCCTGTAATAAAGCTACTAAGTCTACTCAGACCATGTAAAACCTTCAACTATACACTGTTGTGTTCTTACAGATTTGTCAGCAAATTTTGCGAACAAATTCAGACCCCTACAGGAACAGAAAAAAAAGACAAGGGGAGTCTGGGCATGTAAATCAGGCCCTGTAATTGTTGGCAAAAATGTAATAATCACCTGATGCAGGAGACTAAAACAAGTGAACAAAGTGAAGTTGGAACATAATTACAAGTCAGCGATGCAGTAAAAAGGGGATGCTAATAATTTCAGAAATCTAGTCCCTTTCGACAATGTTTGCCTCTAATCATTTGTTCTAAAATGAAAATGAGGTAAGCAGATTGAACAGTCTTCAGTCATACAGGAAAACTGAAAAGTCAGTAGCACATTTCCCATCTCTACACATGCTGTCATACCCTACATTCAGAGGTCTTCTGAGTTGTCTGGCTGATGCTTCTCTTTCCCACACACAAGCCACCTTCCTATTACCATAAATGTATTTATGTATTTTGTTTGTGTTATGATCATCCTAAAAGTCTTGTCAAACAGGATACCCAAAAAGATGGTGACAGACAGCAATCCAACAAGTTACAAACAACAGGACCAAAGGAAAAATCACAACAATGGGGGCTTGCACATGCAGCTGGTGGATAATATGATGAGGAAGTCTGGCTGTCAAGCTAATATAAGACAAGCAGAGGACTCCAACTGCTATTCAGTCTAGATACCATTGAATTGCTAAAGTCTTGGAGAAGGGTATTAACTAGCTCAGAAAAATAGTCTAAGTGGTCTAAGAAAAAAGGACAATGTTATGTTAGAGCAAAGGTCAGTAGAAACCACACAATATGCAACAAGAGTGATGAAAAAGATTGAAAAGAAATCAGAGTATACTAAAGAATAGTGGGGGGAGGGGTTTAAAAAAAAAGAGAGAGAGAATTCTAGTAGAAAATAAAGGAAAAGCATTAAGGATGTCAACTGAACACCTCCTCCTAGGTCTCAGTCCTTCGTAAGAATTTTACTGGTGTCAAACAGAAAAGGTATCAGCAAAAACACAAATTGCAAGAAGTTGTAACAACCACAGGGATGTACAAGGAATGGGAAAGACAGGAATGAAAGATGCCTCTCCAAGTTAATATTTCTGATGTCCAAGCATGACTATTGGTAAAGACATTGGTCAGCAGTCCAAGGCAGCCATTAGGACCTGCCAGAAAAAGGAGATGACATATGAGAACTGTGATGAAATATTAGAAATATGCTGAGAGCCTGTCAACTCTGGGTCAAGAAGCTGGATGTGTATTCTTGGAAAGTGTAACTTCAAGTTTGACTCACCTTGCTTTGTGCTGTTCCCAAGGCACCCATTACAAACTGTACCGTGGCAGAATAAATCTGTTCTTATATAACTACTTTAAACTATGAGAAACTGGTTGCCTTGAAATAATGTAAACATAAATAAAGAGTTGAAAGCAACGGAATAAGGACAACTTCAAAACAGAAACTTTAGGAAGTCACTATCATTGTAAGAGACTTTTAGATGAAACTGGAACCAGGCTAAAATTTCCAGTGTTTCAACAAAATTATATGGGTTCAGGAGTCTTAATCTGTTGTGGGTTGACCTTGTGTAGACACCAGATGCCCACCAAAGTCAGTCTTATCACTTCCCTCTTCAGCGGGACAGAGGAGAGAAAATATAACAAAAAGCTTGTGGGTCGAGATAAAGGCAGGGAGAGATTACTTCACTAACTACCATCACAGGCAAAACAGACTCAACTTGGGGAAATTAGTTTTATTACCAACCGAATCAGAGAAGGGTAACGAGAAATAAAACCAAATCTTAAAAAACTTGACCCACCACCCCTCCTTTCTTCCAAAGTTCAACTTCACTCCCAGTTTTCTCTACCTCCTCCCCACCAGCAGCACAGGGGGACAGGGAACACATGTTAAAGTCAGTACATCACATGTTATCTCTGCCGCTCCTTCCTCCTCAAGGGGAGGACTCCTCACACTCCACAAGTCCACAGGTCCTGCCAGGAGCCTGCTCCAGTGTGGGCTTTCCACAGGGGCAACAGCCTTCTGGCATCCACCTGCTCTGGTGTGGAGCCTCCAAGGGGCTGCAGGTGATCTCTGTGCCCCTGTTAGACCTCCATGGGCTGCAGGGGCACAGCTGCCTCACCATGGACTGCACCACAGGCTGCAGGGGAATCTCTACTCTGGTGCCTGGATCACCTTCTCCCCCTCCATTCCCACTGGCCTTGGTGTCTGCAGGGCTGTTCCTCTCACATACTCTCTCTCTGGCTGCAGTGGCACAGCAACCTTTTTCCCCTTCTTAAATACGTTATCCCAGAGGTGCTACCATTGTCACTGAAGGGCTCACTCTTGGCCAGTGAAGGGTCTGTCTTGGAGGTGGCTGTCACTGGCTCTATTGGAGATGGAGGGAACTTTCCAGAAGAGTCTCACAGAAGCCACCTCTGTGAGAAACCCCTCCCCCTGCTACCAAAA
Source organism: Acropternis orthonyx (assembly GCA_035583155.1). Lineage (NCBI taxonomy): Eukaryota > Metazoa > Chordata > Aves > Passeriformes > Rhinocryptidae > Acropternis > Acropternis orthonyx. The sequence continues at coordinate 18,379,859 of JAWWEU010000163.1, forward strand.
ACTTGCCATGCAAACCCACTACATGATTCAGTCATAAATTCTTCTTTAGGTCTTTAAGGCATCTGTTGTTTTGTTGGGCTGGTCTTGCCTCTGTTCCTGACCCACAGGCAGAAAAAAAAGGAGTGGGGAAGCATGGGGCATGGGCAGTACCCATAGCAACAGCATTAAAATGAGGAAGAAAGCGAGTTTAAATATGAATAATTCCTTGGTTCAATGTGACGAATTTTCCTTGTATTCACTGATGTAACTTCAGTTTATCAAAAGTAAAGAAAATCTAATTTTTCTGGTGCTTAATTGCTTATGTATTATAGCATGTTGAACATAACACATAGAAGACATATAAGTAAGGGAAATTTGATTTTTCACATAAGACTGATGCCAACACCTCGTGTGCTGTTTGTAGAGTTTCTCCCTTCATATACAGCAATGCAGCATAATCAGCACAGGATTTACTTTAGCAGAAATAACTATTCAGCAATAGCTCTTGATATACTTCAAGGCTAGATAACACAGTCTGAAGGTCAAGTTCTGACTTCTTGAAGCCTAATTTATTCAAGAGGAGACTAAAGTACTAGAGCTAGGAAATGGCCAAGCACTTCAATTGATGAAAAAGCCGGGTTTTTTTCCAAAGGGTTTCTGCCCACAGAAAAGGATTATGAGCAGAGTAGGGCACTAAACACTGCCAATTTCCTTGGTTACTGTATGAAGAATGTTAGATGTTCAAAGAAGGCAAGAAGAAACTGAAAAACATATCAAAGATCTGTTCAAGAACTGAAGACAGAGAGGAGACAGAGTGCAACGTTAATTGTGCCACTAAACCTTGTCAAACTATACAAAGGACAAGTAATGACCAAATGTATTAAACCACCGAGATTTTAAAAGACATCTTAAAAAGCTTTGTGCACTTACTACTCAGCCTCTCATGCACATACACACACACACACATACATTCCTATCAACCTTTCACGGCAACTATGCAGCATAGTGCTATACATTTTAAATCCCAAGATCACTGACAATTTTGTGTACAAAATATTCTGTAAAATTCAACTGCTTGTAGAAACTGGAATGTCACAGGATAGAAAAAACCTTCCTCTCTCTACCCGCACCTGAACCATAGGGGCTGCTAAAGTTAGTCCAATTTTGATTTCATTTATACATGTGGGATCATTTTTATACACAATTAAAACAGCAGGAAGCTTTACTGGTTTCATGCTAGTCAAAATACAAAATATGACTGGTCAACTAATATATGACTGCTATACCAGAATCCATTTTTTTGGTGCCTGCTTGAGTATAAAGATTACATATTCAATGCAAAAATGGGTCTAGAACCCTTCTCAAGTATAGTATCAGATCTAGATTTATTTGGCCAACATCATAAGGAAGGGGGAAAGTGCTACAATACCTTCCCTTGAGGAGCGCTGTCAGTAGCTCTCTCCTAAACAGTCCCGGGACCTAACCAGAGCTCTTGCACAATGACAGAAAGTGCTAGTCTGCCACCCTCCTTCTTCCCTATAGACTGAATCTCTCGCCTCATGTCATCCTCTGTCACAAGCAGGTAACTTAGTAGCTGCAAGTATTGTGCAATAGAAGACTGAATTTTAGGCAGTTCATTAATCTTTCATAGCTACCATGAAAGTTGTATGCTCCCTCAGACAAGTATCTGAGGTAGATACTGTAATTTCACAAAGTTGTTACGCATTAAGAGCAAGCAGGAATTCCAGATGTCCCCAAACAAAATGCAGGTATCTTAGCACACATTAGACACACAAAGCTGGCAAGACTTTCCTGTGAGCCTACATACTAGCTTGGCCTTCCAGAAATTTTAAACATAAACTTCTTTCAAAAAACACACTAATCTTTTCCTGAATTCAGTTTGGGTTTCTGCCCATTCCCATATATATTCATCCTTCTCAACCTTCCTCAACTCTTGTCCCAGTTCAAAATCTTTGCTCTGTGTCAAACTCTGCAGATACAGTAGTAGCATATCCTGATGTTTTATCCTAGTAATTTATCTCTAAGACCTAATTCTATACTGAGTTTCCTGTCAGGCCCACCCTACTCCTTTACCATGGTTATCCCCATTACCTTTTCTCAGCCCTCACAATAATTCATTAAAAAAAATATTCCATTTTGAATAAAAACTCCAAATTCAAATATTTCACCTCAAACATGATAGGTTTTCTGACCACTGTTCCTAAAGCCTTTAAAGCCCCCTCTCTCCGTCTCTCAGAAACCTCTCATCTGTCTTCAAAACTTCACAGGACATATTGTTATTATAGAAACATTTTATTACTGTGTTATAGAATCACAGAATCTTCATAGAATGTCTTGGGTTGGAAGGGACCTTAAGGATCATCTAGTTCCACCCCTCTGCCACGGGCAGGGACACCTTCCACTAGACTGGATTGCTCAAAGCTCCATGCCACCTGGTCTTGAATTATACTATTTATTGTGGTGATTCTTTTATTTCTATTACTGAACAAAAGACAAAAAAGACACTGGTGTTGTTTATGCATCTTTAAATTACTATTTTTCAAACTGTCCTTACAAAGAGATGTTTCATACATGAATGCTTGGTCTGCCTCCAGTTATTTTATAAAAGGTATCCATTTAATGACCCCATTATCATGTCACTTAAAGTGCCTTATGTAAAATTCCTGGCTTAGCACATTGGCCTTTCATCTCAGGGAAACCAAATGCAAAACTGAAAAATTACTTTCATGCTCTTAGCCTTGGAGACAGACATTACTAATTCTCAGTACAATTTGGCTTAAGTGACCATTTTTCTGCAGGGGGAGGGGCAAGTGTTGATTAAAGCATGTGATTTCAGGCCAGAAAAATAGATGAAGAAAAGATGCAAGAGAATCTTGAAATTTGCATGCTTATACCACAGCCCTAGATTTGAGCAATCTAAATCATATAATTTTCTAATCAGAGTTTCTTCCATTTAAAAGACACTATGCAATCTCTTCAAGAATCACTGGAAATTATTCGGCTGCAATACATATTGACTACGTACACAATGCTTTTTAACATCATCCGACCTAGTGTGCTATGAAGTTCCCAGCTGCTGTGGAAAAAAACTACAAGTCTCTCTGTTTATACACCTTGTACCCAACATCAGGTGCCCAAGTCTCCTACTTATCATATAACAAGTCTAGTGGACTTGTGTTTATAAATGATTGGTCTTTAGCTAACTGTAAACCAATGTCTTGAATGACTTATGACCTTTCAAATCAAATTTCTTAAAACCACTTTTAGAGGAGTACAAAGTTAGTCATAGAGAAGATAAAGTCATTTACTCTGAATTGGATTAAATATATGTCTAGTCTATACACGCCATAAATCCGGTTATGATAGCACTTAATATACATAATTCCCTACACTTATTAAGCATGTAATTTTCCTGTCTGTACTAAAAGACTCCTTGGAACCTACATAAAGCCCATTAGCTTTAGCTTAAAGTATATTACTTACAAATAAACATGTCAACTGTGAAAAGCACTTCACATCAGATTTTAAAACAGAACATATGAAATAACTTCGGACAAAGCATATTAGACATTTGGAATGAAAACGAGGAAAAACCTATGTGTTCAAGAAATTCGCAGAACAGTCAGATTAGCACATTAACAATACCAAATTTTACATTCTGTGAGGAAGAAAAAATAAAGGTGGGGGTTGGGGGGGGGGGGGGAAGACTTGCAACTTTTGGAGTACCATAATTAAACTAGACTTCTTACACAATTACCCATTCCATGAACTTAAGAAATAATGATTGAGGATGACTGATACTCTAAAATAACACTTCATGACCTAACGCTTAAGTTTCTCTTGACTATGCAATGTTAATGTAACATTTCTACGTTTCCAGTTCCTTCCTGTGCCACAAAAAAATAGAAATTGCACTACTTTTAGTCAAAGGTTATGGCTAAGCTTCTGTTGTCCACAAGAAACAAGAATAAATTTCCACATGCACACGTTACCCATTACAAGCATCGCTCTTTCTTGTCTGCCTTCCTACCTTCCCTTCCTGCTGGATTCCAGTTCTAGAAATTAGGATATTGCTACAGAAAAAACACAAGCCCCTTCTGAATACAAAGCAGAGCTACTTTCAGGAGGAATTCTACATGCATAGATAAAACCACCACAAGCATAAACAAGCCTATTGAATTTGGCATAGAGTCAGTCCTCAGTGAGGACATATGCCTTCATTAGGTAACCTAATAGCTGCCTACCTAAGGCAACATCCTGTGCTGCTTCCTCCTACTACTTCCACTGATTTTATTTTGGGCTTACCAAATGCATAGACAAACAGAATTAAAGCCAATGACTTATTGTTATTAGTTAATTAGTTGACAGCTAATTTGATAGTAGTGTGAAAAGAAAAAATGAGAATGGGCAGAAATTTATCTTACTGTGAATTTGTCAAAAGAAAAAACTTACATTTCCTCAGAGAATGATTGTTACCTCTCAATATAAAAAAACGCAGCCCACTGAGATATACAGTATAGTTAAAACTGAGTTTCCTAGCCTTCTAAATGCTAGATTGAGCAAAGTTACACATCTCTCCCCTCCCACACAGCACCAAGTACTGCTGTGTGCATACCAGGGGAGTCTAACACAACTACACACTGCAAGAACAAAGACCTCCCTCTCCTAACATGCAAATAACAAAAACCAGACTAAAATAAAATAACTATGACAACTGAAGATTTGAGATCTGAAAGGGTGTTGGAGGAAGGAAGAGAGGAAGGGGAGGGAACCACAGGATTGAGAGGATGACAGCTGAGAAGTTAAACCACAATTTTTAAAAGAATATTTTTAAGAAGTGTAACAGAGATAAAGCAAATTGTTAGATAACCCTGTGCAAGAGCACATCTTGCACATATTTAAATCTGAAAGTTACTATACCAGAAAAGTAGTATGTTATCATGCTATTGAGACAGTAGTATAATCTAATCTGTAAAAATCAATCTCAATAAAAATGTATCTTCACACGCTTCCCCTCCAACTCAAACAATGAAATGATCTAAAAGAATAGATCCCAAATCAATAAAAGCTATGTGTTCATATACTAGTTTAGACCCCCTGGGCTTACACCATAAGTATATACAGTGTTCCATGTAAATTGCTCATGAGAACTATTTAATACTGTAGTAATATTTCAATGAACTTTCATTTGTCATAAAAGCCTCTGAGTAACAGAAAGGTCTATTAATAATGAGTCAGGCACATTATGCAGCAATAAGGTTTTGAAAAATATCTACACATTTACAAAATAAATCTAACAAATTAATAACTTACAGATTTTTTGAACATCTTACAAGTTAATATATCTGGCTCAGCAGAGAGCCATATTTTCATACTTCATTTCTGTGTGTATTTTTAACTTCATAGATACCCCCAATTGCATAGTTACACTAAGCAGTCCTAGTGCACACAGATGTAATGATTTTGCATTGCTTCCACTTTTTATTGAGACAACAAAAAAAGGCAAGTACAGTGGCTATGGAGAAACACTGTACAGTGTCATCCTGATTCCCAAATACCTGATGGGCCATCCACTATTAAGGTAAGAAAAGGTAGGAAAAAGTATGTTATGTTTAAGGCTGATCTGAAACCTGTGGAAGCAAACTCCAGCAATACTCCATTAGGAACAGTACCCACAGCATTCTACAGAGGCATACTTTAATGCAATCATGACACTTTATAATTTAAAACATTACTATGTAAGCAAAATAATTTCTTCCACAAAGTACAAAATTATAGTAACAGAGAAAAAAAACACCAGTAAAAAAAAATCAATTATGTACACATATATATTTATGTATATTATGCAAATATATTTCACATAAAGAAATAAAAAATCTATGTTTACAAGAAAAGAAACATTCTTATTGTACTAGAGAAATAAAACTTTAAAAAAGTGAAAAAATAAATATAGCCAGATTTAAACATTGTTACCAACTCATACTAATGTCAGAGTTACAAGACTGATTTAAATGCCATACCCTTTTCTGCAAAGTTATTGGCATAACTGCAGGCAGTGTTACTCTTCTGGAAGACAAACTCATGTCTGCTTTTCACAAAACTCACCAACCTTCATCCAGATGACAATGTGAAGCAGAAAAAAGTAGTTTTGCAATATTCCTTGAAGCCTAATTTCTCATAGCCTAAATACTGGGGAGTCAGCACAAAGAAAAGACTAAGGCTCTAGTAAATGTCATTCCATTTATGTGAATTCAGTCCTACTCAAAGCCAATGACAGAAGACACTGAGGTAGGACAAACCAGAAATCAACCAACCAAAGAGCTTGAAAACTTGTCTTCTGTCCTTGGAAAGGCCCACGCTGACTATCTCTGGCTATAAAAATAAGCAGAACAACATGCATTTCTATCACTCAGAACTTTGTCTTCACTGTCAAAACAAAAACCAAATCGTTAAAGGCTGCATTCTAGCACTTCACACTGAGTGGTTACAGTCTTGGGGCTTTTTCCTGGCTTTTTCCAGCAAACAAAATATTCTTCAGCACTCCTGATGTCAAGGCTTCAGGAAACTAACTGAGCATAAGAATAGATGCAGTGAATCCATGGAATTCAATTCTCTGATTCTTAACTACCTGTATTCAAAGCAGAAGCAAAATATCCCTTTGCAATGCAACCAAGGCCAGAAAATGTGGCACATAAAATGTTACAAGTGAGGGAAGACTGTTTTATGAACTCTAGTGTTTGATCACCCCACTCACATAATTACTTTATGTATCAAATACAAATCTGTTTACAGTAACATGGTTTGATTAAGGAAGTCAGGGTTTTTTCTTTCCTTCTTTGTCCAAAAGGGTAACATTTTGCATTGCTTACGTGATAAGACAAGCTGTAATCTTTTTTTAAAGGTCTCATAATGTGCTTAATAGTAGAAAAACAGTTTTCTGCTTTTATGCAGCATGACTAAGCAGTAACCCTGCTATAAACCAAATTATTAAACAGATGTTAGAACTGTGATATTGGATATTTCTTTTATAACTCTTGAACCAGCAGTTCTCATCAGAAACACTGTTCATCGGAGCTGAAGATTGCAGACATTCTGAAAGAATTATCTGTACTAAGTATTCACAGCATGTCAAACAACACTGTATCAGATGTGCAGGCTGCTGTAGTTTCATAGGCAGTCCCTGCAAGTGTATCATTGAGCACACATCTGATGTATATGCCCTATAAGTATTCAGAACTGATTTGGTAAATATATTACAGTAATCCAGGCTAAATTTAACTACATTATATTTATAGTGTTTTCCCCTCAATAACTAGAAATGAACACACTCTGTAGTAATCCCAAAATACCTAGAAAAGAATTTCATCCCCAAAACATAAGAAACTATATACTGGCAAATTAAAATGAAACAATTTGTTGCATGTAATTTTCTGTTTTGAGAGTTTTCTGAATTGCAAAACATAACAACTCACTGGCACCAACAAGATACTTCAAAATCCATGGATTCAAAGCATCTGTTTTCATGCTTAAATCACCTTCCTGAAATCCTGAAGTCTGTAGGGCTCAGGCAAGTTCTGTTGATGAACAAGAGGAGCAAACACCATAAATACAACAAAAAACCAAAACAAAACAAAAACAAACAAACAAAAAAAAAACAACTCCCAAAAACTAAAACCTGCATTGCACTGGCATTTTACCAGCAGCAGCTCTCAAATAGTAATAAAATACTGCCAAGGAATAGGAAGTAAAGACAAATATTTTCCTAAACTTTCAAAACCTGTTGTCCTTGATTGAGACACACAAGATGGAAAAAAACTGGTAAGAAACTGATGTCAAGTCACAAAGAGAATTTCTTTGGAGACAGACATTTGATCCTTGTTCAGTTAGCTTTAAAATAAGAGCTTTTAATAAAGCTATGAAACCAGTTAAAATACAGCAGATACTACGCATTTCCTTGTCTCACTGATAAAAGTTCAGTTTTAACTTTGACTCATTTTACATTCAGTCTATAGCACTAAGAGATCCATAGCAACTAACCTTCCAGGTTTAAGGTATTTATTTACTTTTATTTTTCTCTCTAAAACTCCAGTCCAAAATCTTTAAGACTGTTTGGAGAAATTAAAAAAAGCATTCCTGAGATCAAGTTTAAAGTGTTAATTCATTTGAAATTAGCAACCTTTTACGCTAGAGATAGCTATGATAAATGTCAAGTGTTTGCAATTAAGTTTTTACCTTTCAGGCACACAGTTTTTATTTCCTATGGGAGCATGGTTTCAAAGTTCTATAATTTTCTAGATTCTTTTCTATAATATATTCTATAATATAGCTCCAAAATTATGCTCTAAGATTTAAAAAACAACTTGTGGTATGAGAGCCTCATCCTGTAGGAATTTTACTCACAGGAAGAATAAACATGCATATGTTTGCAGAACCAGGACAAAAAACTCCCTCTACAATCTTTTTTCCTTGGATCTTACAAAAAAAACGTTTGGGAAATAGTACTGTAAAACTTGGAGCACTGTAATACTGGCTTTATTGGGAAAGAAACAAAACTAACTCAAGCCATTTTTCCTTATCCCTGGGTACTGAAGGATCTTGAAAGCATGTGCAGCTTTTTGCTCTATGAATAAAATTGACCTATTTGTCTGCAAGGTGAAGAAAAGGTTTATTTTCCTCAGTGAAATTATTTGTATTTTATCTTTTCCAATCAGATATACAGATCAGACCTATTCAAAAAGTAAACCAAAACTTAAGTGTTGTATTTGACTTGGTAACAAAAATCCAAGATTCAAATAATTATTGGATTTTAAATAAAAATCCTACAGTAATTTATGTATACCAATGAAAGTAAACATCAGTTGCACCAAAGACTACTAAAAATAACATAAAGGAATAAATTATGTTCTTAAATTTCACAAACACACATTTAATAAAATAGATTCAATAAAATACATCTCAATTTCTAAGCACAAACCTTGCAGAATCACTTCACCGTGTGAAAGTCAAGAGGAGTTTTGTTGATAAACGTGAGATACAGAAAGGCTTTGAAAGCCAATTATGCCTTCAGGGAAACGGAAACATACACAGCCACTTTTTTTTTTTCCTTTCCTACAGATAAAAGACATGACTTGTCCATGACAGGTTTGCAAAGAATTTTTCTGGTGCTGGTGGACAGGAAGGAAATCAGATCCAGCTCACTTGCTTGAGAGCTCTGTAAAATGACCATGTTTATGCAGCTTTTCACTCCTATTTTTGTCACTAAGCTACCAGATACAGTTGTGAAAACATTGTGCAGATACTTTTTAGATACTTCAAAATATAAACCACTTCCACTTCCTGCCACTTAAGAAAGCAAGACTGAATGAAGTGGGCAAGAATTGAAATGCCCTTAGTAAATTAGTAGCTCCAAGTAAGGGTTTTATAACAACATATGGAATAGAGATATCCTGCCAGTAGAGGAAGGTCAGTGATGTCCTTAAGGCACTGAATATGGAGTCACAAGAGCTGATCTATTCCTAGCGCTGCTAGACATAATGAAGGAATGTGAGCATTTATAAGTAAGAAGAGCAAATTAGACTCAGCTTTTGCTTCTGTAGATGAAAAAAAAATCTAGATAATATAAATCCATTAAGATTTTTAAAAACTTTGATGCCACTTTTTGTATTTGTATTTCCTTTAAGCTAAGGCAGTTTATTAGAAGTTTATTACAAGACCAACATCAAGTCAGGTAAGTTGTTTGTGGTGCTACCTGCAATTCCTTGAGAGAGTTCTCCTGGCTGCCTGGCACAGACAGTCTCTTTGTCACTTTGCTAGAAGAAGAGTCAGTTAATATGTGACCATAGAAACACATAAGGGGCATTTTTACATAGGTACATTTACATATGGTTGACAAATAATCAGCTTCTTTAAAACCACCCTTTTAAAAGGTTTTTAAACCTTTTAAAAGGTTTCAAAGTGACTGAGTGAGTTTTTGTCTTTCTACTCCTATAGTCCCTTACACGAAGAAATGTAGCAAGGTCTTAGTCTTCAAACAGAACATACAGCACACTCTCTTAAGAGGGTCAAGATATGCAGATAGAGTTGCACAGACTGTATTACCCGCAAAGCAACATAGATATAATGTACCTAGGAAATTGACAAAAAAGTTCGAGCCACTGTGATCTCTCTTCTTCTGTCTCTTCATGCAATTATCCACCTATTAAATGCTTCTATTTTAAGAGATTAATGCACCACAAAAAAAAAAGAACAAGCGCAATTCATAGTTTCAGCTCTTCCTCTTCTAGCCTTTGCATGGATGAGCCATGCATTACAAACAACACACCATATTGGAGCAGTTTAAGGGCAAAGCAAGATAACCCTGGGTCTCAAACCCTGCACTGAAAAGCCACCCTCAAATATGTCATTTTTTAGTTCTCAGGAGATCACTGCTTTGCTGGCCAAGTAACCACATGAACTCCTCCATTTTAATGCTATCTTTCAATTGCTAACCCATGTTTCAGCTTCCTTCTTCCCCCTGGCTATAGCTATGGATATAACTGAGTAAAACTGAACCTTAAATATAATATAAGATTCTTGGATAAAAATTGTCAGTGACTGTATTTTCTGACAGCAAGATCACAGGCTGGCTGTATTAGAAAACAATTTATCAAGAATCAGTTTTTTACAGGAAAATGTGTTTAATGACACATATAGAACCAAAGCAAAGAGAAACACAGGCTGCAGAAAGAAAGTGAAGGGACAAAGACACATAAAACAGATTATGAGTGCCACAGCTGAATCACTGACTTCAGTTTTACTGTCTCCATATGTTTGCCTTCTGAAGGAGCTAGTGTCATTTGAGAAGGAGAAGCCTTTCTCATGTTAGTATTTCTGTCACACAGAAATCAAGACACAGCACTCAAGCAAGTAGAAGAGCTTCACAAACCATGTCCTTTCCTCAATGCACATTGTGACCACCTAAACTGACTTGGTAATAATGCATAATCTATCTTGGAGTCACAACAGCGTGTATTCTCTTATATCTTATTTAGAGGAGTATGTATGAATCCTTTCCCAGGTCATGATATTCATAATTAGGTAAGTATAATCCTTACTTCAAAACTGTAATGCTGCTGGAATAGTTTAGGAAAATAGTAACAGATTCATATAAGGTTTGTACGAATGTACAAGCCCCAAATACAAAGACGGTGAGTATTTTTTCATCAATTCTCCACAGTAACTCTATAGTAAAAGAGTAGACCTACTCAGTCCTTTCCTCTCCACTAACTTACACACTGCTTTCTACAAACTCCTTTCCTTTGGGCCTGAAAAGATGAGTAGTTTGTTTAATAAACTCATTTAAGATTTGGGAAGTCTCCATCCCAGAAAAAAAATAACATCCAGCCACAGTGACTTCATCCTTCAGCTGTTCCAAAACCCCACACTTTGAGAAATTTTAAAAGAAAATCACTTTAAAGTCTAACTTAATGAGAATAAATAGATATAAATATTATGTACTAAAATACTCTATAGGAACTAAATTAAAGTATGAAAATCAGGATATGGAAACTTTTCCTTTAGCCCCAATGAGAAATTATTTTATTAGGCAGAAATTGGGCAGATCCTGTCTGCTATAAAAAAATGGAAGGGTTTGCATTTCAAGCACAATGGCAAAAATATGAATATTGCTCTTTAATACAGCTCTAAATTTTGCAGATCAAAGAACAGAATGCAGTTTTTCAGCTTCACCGATTCTCCTCACAAACTTGTGGGATCCTTAAACATTGTTACACATGTTCCTTGCAAAGCTTTTCAGCTGCCTTTTTTGCAATCAATAGGTTCAAGCCCAATAGAAAAGCACATGGATAAAGTTCTGTCAGCAGAGTAATATAAGAAAACCCTTCTATTGCATGGGCTTCCTTCTCACTACATAGCAGTAAATTCTAGTGATTATGAGAATAAATTCTTGCAAACTTCCAGCCTGTTTCTCAACAGCTGATACCATTTCTGTGCCATTATCAAGAGCTTGCAGCTGTTCATAAACGCCAAGTCTTAATGTAATCAGTAACAGGAGTTATCATAACATAACTAATATAAAAAGGCTATTTATAGCCTAAGAATGCAGTAAATGCAAAATCCCATTCTGATCACAAGGCAATCTTGTGTATCTTGTTTTCCTGTGGATATAATATCAAGTTAAGAAGCAAAAAGATAGACATACCAGTATGCAGCATATGCATACATACCAGAAACAGGCAGGAACAACTCATCAGTACCCTAATTAGAAGCACAGGCACACCTCTAAGATAACCGACATATATTTTCTCTCTTGAGATTTAAGCATTAAATATCATGTACACTATTGGACTAAAATATGAGCTGATTAGCTGCAAATGAATGTTCTGTGACTGAAACAGGAGAAAAGAAAGTTCACGTTGTTACTAGAGCAGAGGTCTAATTTCTTCTCCCTCTTAATTCCTCCTCCCACAACTGCCCTTCTTGAAAAATTTTCTTTGGCCTGATTAGCATTTTTTTTAAACCTTCTCATTTGAGGTGACTCCCATCAGGACTCTAACATGAGAGGCACACTTAAGTACACCCTCTTGAAGGTTTCCCTTTATCTTTATTCACAAATTAAGGGCAGCCATAAAGGTGTGAATGCCCTCAAAAGTAGTAGCTTTAAATATGTTGAAGACAAACAAGGAAAATATGGCCACTGGGCAATGGTTATCCCTGACCTACCACTGCAGAATTTCACCACTTGCTAGAGATATATGCTCTCTTGTTAATAGGAAAAAGAGTTGGGAAACTCTGAGCCCTGAAATCTCCAACTGGAAGCTGTGTCAGTTCCTGCCTCTACACACACACAGAAAGGATCAACATCAATTGTCCATAACAGGATGTCCTCCCACTGCTTGGCCATCGTGGTTCCTGCTATACAAGCACCAAACTGAAAACTACTATCCTGAATCTCTGCACATGTTAAGACATGGGTATCACTTGTCCACTACTACACAGTGTGGTAAGAAGGATGAGAGATCTGAGGTTTATTGTCGGTTTATATACTATTTTTGCAAAAGGGAAACTGAAAGAAAAGAAAATAAAGCATGATACAAGCAGGCACCTTAGAAAATGAGTCCTTTTTCTGTCCTAACAATGATATATCCAATTGGTCCAGGTTTCATTACAATTCTAGCTTGATCTCTTAATAACATTGGCACAGCATAAAGATTACCACTGCAAAGAGTTAAAAAGTTCATGAAGCAAAAATTGTGGGGGAACAACAATACTGTACTAGTGGCTCTGGTATTATCATGTGAAAGAATAAGTAAGTCCTCAGTTATCTACTGTAAATAGATATAAGAAAATACACAACTATAAAGAATATAAAATTGTTTTATGAATCACAGATATTCAATACTATTCTATATGCATGATCAAGTTAATTCCACCTGGTGAAAATTAACCAGGTTTAACAGTGATGTTTATATGGAGCTACATTTTGTTTACGTAAAATCCAAATTATACTTTTTGTGGCAACTTTTATGCACAGCAGTAGGATGGAAATATTCCTCTACTTGTTTCTATAGCTCTAAGTTCTTATTTGAATGGATAATAACTCTCAGAACATCAGAAATGCAGCAATCCAAGGATATGCTAAAAACTACCAAAACTCCTAGCAAAACTGATCTGAGTTTGAGTTCCATTCTTCAGTTAATGTCCCAACACTAGGATAACAAAGTCTTATGATGATAAAATCATAAATATACTATCATGTCACATGAGTTTAAGTACTGTAAAATGTATTGTAAACTACTTGGTATTTTCTCCTTCTTTTACACAGCTTTTAATTCTAAAGGGGCTGTAAACCTTCAGTAAGAAACATCTAAGTTGTCAACTTTACCAAATCTGTTGCATTTAAGGTAATTTAACTATTAATCATTGACTACCCTTTCTCATTCAACAGTACAAAACTATGAAACTGTTTGTTATAAAAGTAACAGTACCTGATATAAAGCAGGTGTTTACAATACTGGGCAAGGAGATGACAAAAGTAGACCAGAACAGGACTACAGAGGTTTTACAAGACCAGAGAAGAATGTTGACAAAATACAAAATAGAGAGGAAAAAAAAAAACCAAACCAAACCAACAAAAAATGCAACAAACAAACAAACAAACAAAAAACCCACACACACTTAAGGCTTGGTCTCATGTTATAAATGTTACTAAGCACTATTCTGATTAATCTAGACTGTATGTCCCAGGAAGTCAGATGGGAACATATATGTGTTCTGGTCAAAAGACCATTCAGACAATGGGTTGTTAAAGGAAGACATCCCTTACCATGGTATCACTTACTGACAATGCCACCAATGAGAAGCCACATCCAAAAAGACCTGTCAATAAAATATTTATTTAATTATGAATCTGTCTGTGGCAGGTATGGAGCTCCTACAAAATGACCTGAACTTCTCAGTTCTCCAATCCAACCCTAAATAAACAAAAGCACCCATTCCTGGGAACAATTATGAGTAAGAACAGCGTTAGTATCTATTCCCTTTGAAAATTATGATGATTCAAGCTACATTCATGAGAATTTAGTCTTTTAACGTCAAATTCAATAAAACTGAGTTATGAAAAGTGACTCAGCAGCATCAGAGAAGTTCCCTGCAGTTTCACCTGCTTTAATGGTAAAGTCAAAGACAATGACACTGTTTGTATCACCACCGGCCCTGGCCACCTTGCCATTACATAGTAGCTTAGAGGGGTATCACAAAACCAAAATACCAGGTAGTCAACTCAGAACTCAAGAGACAAATATTAACAACTGACTTTTTGGAAAATCAAGGTTTCCAAATTTGCAGAGGAGGTTTTCTAGACAAAGTATTAGATTGATTGCAACTTAACAGAGGTTTCTTATTCAAAATATAACTTCCCAAATGGCACGGAAGAGGCAGTTTCTCGTACTGAGAAAACAGTCCTAACAGAAAAAGTAAGAAACTTGAGTTTTGACTTTGAGGCTGACGAAGCCCAAAACAATCAAAATCCAAAGGATTATTAAAATCATTCCAATCTGACAAACACAGGCAAAACGGCTACCAGGATCTTTGACACTGATGATTTTTTAATTTTATATAAGTACAAATTTCCTGATGTAAGCAAATTAAACAAGCTTGCAGAGGCAATATCTTAGTAACCACAAAAGTTAGACTGACCTTGTTTTCTTGCTCATGAGAAAGTTTAAAAAAAAAAAAGAAAACATGCTATTTTTGTGGAGTTGGAATGTTTACAGTCTTTGCTTGGGTTCTTTTTGGACTGTAAAAAAGTACAAGGTTAATATGTGAACTGAGAGTTGATATGAAGTTTGACAGAAAGCAAATAATTTCTCAGCTCTAAAAGAAAGATACACTAATGAACGAACCAATGTAAAGAAGACAAATACAAAAGAATTTAAAAAATTAAAAAAAAAAAGCCCAAGAAACAGATGATTCTTTAACAGTTTTCCAGGCTGATATATCAGACAGCTTGTGCTAAGGTACATCCAGGATAAATCAGACGATATTCCTGATCTTTACCTATATAGACAAGTGACTTTCTGTCACAGTGTTAAAATGACTGGTCAAAGTACAAAGGTACGTGCATTGAAATAGCAAGTTTTAATAGGGCTCTAAATAATTTTAATCTACTGTAATATCAATAAATCTTTCCTGGGTGCGCAGGTACAACCATGTAAGTGAGGAACAGAACACAGAATCTCGAGCAGACTACCGGTTGAGACACCACGAAAACAAGTCCAACTGAATCCTTTCTGCAATTCTTATATTAAGAGACTTCACGTAAAAACCTTGAGGTCTTTAAATTGGTTCTGTACAGAATGTTTTTGCTGTTAATCTGTAAACTGGTTGGAAATACTTTTTCCCTTCTGACTGTGAAACTCTTTTTTGTGTAATTTAAGGGGAAGACGTGGGGAAAAGTTGATATATATTTAGAGGCTGGTGAGAAAAACTACTTGAGAACTGATAAAGGAGGATATTCATGCAATGCTCTCCATCTTGGAAGGTAATCTGGTATGAAATATACAGATTGGAATTATAGAGTAAATTTAGGTAATGCATCTTTTGATTGGAAGAGATGTTTCAGCCCTTGAAAATTGCTTGGAAATTCATGAATTGTTACATTTCAATAAAAACTCCTCTTGTTTTTGCATTCTTTAAAAGTCAAGAGAAAATAGATATTTCAGCAAAAAACTCCATCACAAAAAAGTCTAAGTACCAAAGGCTTAGCCATATATGTCTGCTAATAGAATTATACACAAAGTTTTGAAGAATGAGGCTTCAAGCAGGTACATTACAAGACCCTGAACTATAGCTGTAAAAAAAAAATGGTATTTCAATTACAAAAGTCAATGCTTAATATTATTCATACACTTAGAATACCACACAAAGAAACATCTTCTCATTGACATAAAGTTCCCTTTTACCTCTTCTTTGACAAAGAGCTTTACATGAAAATCTTTCCTAATAATAAAGCAAAGTGATGTTCCACTACAATCACATGTATCTGAGGTCTCCATACAACTGATTTCCTGGAAAGAACATTGTGGAAGCACATTTGGATTCTACATGATCAAAATATCTACTTGCTTATAACATCAGAAAAGACAAAGGTGGCATGGAAAAATTTCAAATATTTGAGTGTTCTTCACCTTGAGATTTACTTGAGTTTTATTTTTGCACTTCTAATTTAATTTAAAGAAACAAAGCACTAATTACCTTGAACTACTTTTGTCATGAAACACTTTTTGGCTTATCCTTGAGCAGGGCAAGAACTGTCACTGCAGTGCAAATGACTCAGGTTTTGTTTTCAGAAAGCCTTAAAAATTAAGCTTTCATAAAACTACAGTAAACTCTTCCTAGTTCATTTGGTCAAAGACAACCAAAATTGTACTAAAGAACAGAACAAGTTTTCTTACAGTTACTATTTTTTCCTACTAATATCTATTTTGATCATAATTAGAGACAAAAGTACAAAGTGTTTTGTATTTTCAGTTCCTTGTCACTTTTTAGGGAACACAGGCTCCAAGACACAATTAGATTTTCCATACACAAACTCCACCTAATAACAGCAAATGCTTGATTCCTCAGAGGAAGGGAACATTTCCCACCATCCAACCAAGCTGACCATGCTGTGTTGGACATGAAGGGAAAGTTGGGTTTTTTTGACCTGTTCAGATAAACATCTTACACCCTGAAACACAAAATACAGTTTATATCAACATATTTCATCAAATCATAGAATTATCAAGGTTGGAAGAGATCATCAAGTCCAACCATCAACCCCACACTGTCATGGTAATCCCTAAATTACTAAACCGTAACACCCAGATCCAGATGGAGATGCCTCTTAAACAGCTCCAGGAATGGCGACTCCACCACCTCCTTGGGCAACCTATTTCAATGCCTGACCACTCAAACAGTGAAAAACTTTCTTCTAATATCGAATCTGAATCTCCCCTGTCTCATCTTAAGGCCATTTCCCCTGGTCCTCTCACTGCAGGCAGGTAGAAGAGGCCGGCCCTCACCTTACTACAGCCTCCTGTCCTGAGGTCCCTCCTGAGCCTCCTCTTCGCTAGACCAAACAAACCTAGCTCCCTCAGGTGTTCCTCATAAGACATGTTTCCCAGACCTTTCATGAGCCTTGTTGCCCTTCACTGGACACACTCCAGTATCTCCCTCTTAAAGTGAGGGGCCCAGAACTGAACACAGTACTCGAGGTGTGGCCTCACCAATGCCAAATACAGGGGGATAATCATTTCTCCAGTCCTGACAGCTGCACTATTCCTGTTACAAGCCAAGATGCCACTGGCCTTCTTGGCCACCTGGGCACATGCTGGCTCATGTTCAGCTGCTGTCGACCAGCACCTCTAGGTCCTTTTCCACTGGCACACTTTCCAAACACTCTGCCCCCAAACTGCAGCACTGCATGGGATCCAAGTGTGGGACCTGGCACTTCGTCACACTGTACCTACTGCTGTTGGTCTCAGCCCACCAAGACAGCTTGTCCAAGTCCCTGTGCAGGGCCTTCCTACCCTCCACCAGGTCAACACTCCAGCTTGGTGTCATCTGCAAATTTGCTAATGGTAGACTCAATCTCCTCATCCACATCATCAATAAAGATATTAAACAAGACAGGACCCAACACTGAACGCTGGGGGACACCACTAGTGACCAGATGGCACCTGGATTCAGCACCATTCACCACCATTCTCTGGGCCTGGACATCCAGCCAGTTCTGAACCCAGTGAAGAGCGCACCTGTCCCAGCCATGGGCTACCAGCTTTTCCGAACTTCCTCAGTGAAAGGGTGGTTAAGCACTGAAATGCGCTGCCCTGGGAGGTGGTGGAGTCACCACCTCTGGCACTGTTCAAGAAGCCGCTGGATGTGGCACTTAGTGCTGCCGTTTAGTTGGGTGTGGTGGTGTTCAGTCAAAGGTTGGACTCAGTGATCTTGGAAGTCTTTTCAAATCTTAATGATCCCATGATTCTATGATTCTAACATGTAATAGTCTTCCAAATACAAGCAGGGAGATGAGATGGACAGCTGTGTTGATGAGGCAGACCAGATACTGTTCAGAGACATGGACATCCTACTTCCCAAGCACAGAGGCAACTCACTATTCTGCTACATGGCTTTTATCAATTTGCTTTTATAAACTTATTTTCAGTGAGTCAACCCCACAAACATGCTGTTCAAGCAGCATGTAAAACATTTTGAGAGGCTTATGATAAAAGATATCAGAAGAAAGTAAGAATTTCAGCTTAGAAAAACAAGAATTCAAAATAATGTTAATAGTCTATTTCAAAGTAGAAAGATTTTAGATGTCACAGGTGCTATGAATAAGAGAGTAGATATTCATGACAACTTCTTTCTTCTCTAGAAGCAGAAAATCTTTTCCGGTGAGAAAAGCAAGACAGAAGAGGCATTTCTTTCTTTTCTTTCAGAAACACCCATTTTGATAATAGTTACCTACAAGACAAAAGTAGACATTCACTCTGCAATTTTTCTTTACTATGCTTGATATTAAAAGCACAGCAGAAAAAAGAAACTAAATGAAAAGCAAGCAATCTAAAAGAAGAACCACTGAAAACATATGTAGATCATCAGAGAGGCAACAGAAAAAATTCTGGCAGCTGTCAACACTATACACACAAAAAAGAAGTGCTTAAGAGTAGCTGGTTTCTCTTAAGAGTTAGGAAACTATCAAACTGTAAAAGTAATATTCATGACCTTGGAGGCTACAGCCTATGAAATTTTTGTATATGGGTTACATGTTTGCACAGAGAGCTGCTACAAAGTTGACAAAACAAGAACACAGGGTGGAAACACATTTCCAAGCAGTCTCCACAGCCACTTGTGGGAAGTCAAAGTCACAGCCAGTTCACTTCTCTTCACACACCTGCTTAGCTTTCCCTCTCTTTGTAAAACTGAGTAATTTCATTAACCTATTAGAAGATTTCAACCTGAATTTCAAAGATAAAAGTTTAATTCGACAGTTGCCATTTGGCCTTAACCTTTAATAACTTTAGAGGAAGAACACAAGAACAGTCATGCTGAGTCTGACAAATGATCGACTTACCCTAGTACCATTTCGCCTGCAGTGGCCATAAACAGACACCTAGGTGAAAGGCTTTTTGATAGAAACCATGGTCTTGATAAAATGCCTCCAGAAAAATAACAGGAAGACTTCTCTCAATTTTTCTGGTAGCTGAAAAATGAGTCAGGTCCTCCACGGACACCAGCATTATGTTAGCTCACTTCAGTCAAGAAACCAGTTGTTCTTGATCCTGCTTTTACTAGAGAGAGCACTACATTCCTAAATGGAAAACCAGGAGAAATGGAAGGACTATGAACAGAAATTGTCACAAAAAGTATGACAAGAACTTTTATGAAGAAGCAGAAGTACAGTCAGTGAAGCTACGAACTTCAGCTTCTGAGAGACTGAAGCTAACACTTAGGTGGCTTAACTGATCGAGCCAGTCAGTAATGTTAAACATGACTGGCCACAAAAGCAGATAGTTGACCTTTGTGTGTTAAATCATGCTTAGAAAATCTACTTTCCAGTTGCAAGTACAAAGATTACCACAATGACTGCAATTTAAGCCTGCAACATGACTAATTTAAACTATTTTTTAAATGTGACTTTTAGTCCTTTTGTTCTGAAAGATAATGTTACCAATTCAGTGTTTTTCCTCCCTCTGCAGAAACAGATAATGCTTTCACCTTGCACAAGCATGAAACCAGCACAATTTTACCCCACTGCATTAGCAACATTCAGATACACGCTGACCATAAATGCTTCTCATTAGTACTTCTATTGCAGAAAAAGAACTAAAAGCAATAAAAGTAGTCCAGAAAAACACCACAGCTACTTTTAGAGAACATGCAAAAGATGGCAAGACAGAATGAGCGCAGTTTCCTAGACACATATATGTTTTTCACTGGAGCAGGGGGTCAAAGGCTCCTCCTTAAGGTGCCACAACTTTGCTAGTAACCTTCTCTGGCAGGTGCACAGAAACAACCATGACTGATCAGCTTCAGAAAAGTTAATACAACTACAAGAAACTTCAACTTCCAAACAATTTCTTCATGCAAATCTAAAAAACTGCTGCTGGCTATTCAGTTAAGTTCTTACACCTCCAATATCATCCATAAAACTGTTAAGACAGGGATCTTGCAGACCACCAGAAAAAAAAGAGAATGCGAAGGAGGTAGTGCTCTTAATCCTACAGATGTTCCTTGTCAGAACTCTTTCCAATCTCAAGAAGAGAAAAGAGAAAGAGACAAGTAAGCTTTCAAAGAATGAAACAGATCTTCTTCACCAGTAATCTCCATTAACTGGAAACCCTTCCTCTCCTACTCCTGCTCAGGATAACAAATACATTGTGTGTGAACACTGCTGCCAGAGCACTGCCAGGTCTGTCTACCCACTCAGATCTTCCCTTGGCATTCAGTTTAAGGTATTTATGGAAATACAGTAACATCAGACATACACAGATAAACACATATGCATACAAAATACAGCCATGTACATAGCATTTGATCCTTCCCCATCAATTTAGTTTTTATTTCATTATCCTAGCAAAATCAGACAAGCTGTTCAGTGACTGTTAAAATCCTCTGTACTATAACACTGATGACAATAATTGGAGGTGGGGACAAAGGGAAGAAGATATTAACTTCCCATTTAAGGACATAAAGTACTGCCTGCCTGCCCCTGGTTCCACTTTAACCAAAAAATTTGCAGAGTCATACACAGACTCCGTGAAAGAACAGTCATGTCTTAAGTCACAGATTCCAAAACCTCATTTTCTACAATCATGAATGACCTACAGAGAAAATTTCACCAAATTAACAGAAATATGGAACACCTCTATTAGAAAATAACTTAATAGGTAACTGAGCTTTTCTTCAAGTTTTCTTTAAACCAATTTAGAAATTGTCAAATAATAATTTATACATCTTACCTGCTTTTTTCTTGAAGTTGCCTTGGGCAACAGACTGGCTGACAAAACTGATGCAAACGGCGAGCAACACAGTTCAGGAAAAGGATTTGGAATTGATGGGATCTCCAAAATACTGTCATCTTTCTTTTTTCTCCTATTTCAACAGAATACATAATATCAAGCAATAATTGCAACAACTGCTGTTAAAATTGCAATATCCAACCACAACACATGGAATACTAAGGCACTAATACCACAATACTTCCTGGTTGCAGCAATTAGCAGTTTTTTTGTGCAGTTATTTTATTTAATCACTAGGCTGAATCTATTAGCATACAGTGCCTAACACTATTTGAAAGCAATCCAAGTATTCAGCTCTGAATATAAAGTTGTTTGAATATGCGTAAATCTTTGCAGAGTAAGAGCACAGATATATTTATATTTGCTTCTAAGGCTATTCGTAAATATTTTGTTGTCCCTGTGTTTATGCCAATCCCTATGTACACATATTACAACAGTGGAAGCATGCAGCTTCTCAGTGAAACTTCCCAAGCACATCACAACAATATTTTAAACAAATGGAAACTTTTTTTTCACCAGAATCAGGAGTCAAGGTGACTGACAAGACAAAATAGTGCAAAGCAATTAATTTCTGGTTTCAGTCAGTTTTGTATTTGAATCTCCACAGCTCCATCATAAAATAAATGTCTCAATTGTTGCTGGTTACTTAAATAGGATTATGTCGAAAGTATCACCAAGCAGCATTTGCAAGAGTAGTGACGATAATGACTACTGTACTTGCTGAAGAGCTCAATAATGCACTGGTTTAAAGTATCGCATTAATAATGTGGTTGTTTAGACCGCTGTGTACACTACAGTGTACAGTTTTCTCACTTAAAATATTGAACAGGACTTTGTCTATTTGATTTCATTTGGAGAGGAGCACCCAAAGCACTTGAAGTATGTGCATCTGCCAACATGTGTGAGTTGAAGATTCCAAACTTAATATTTTACTTTATTACCTTATCATCATTCCATATTTCATATACTAATTGGTTCAAAGTACGGAAAACCATCAGAGCAAAGTAATGATACAGAATGAAGATGCTTTCAAAGCGATATTTAGCTTTAGAAGGAGCAAACAAATCCCGTATGCAGTGTTTTAAGAATCTGTAAACTTCAGTCTACCAAAACTCATCAGATGCTTCATACAAAACCCTAGCTCCCAGCTTCCTTTACTAAGAATAGAGACCAATGCCTTTAAGAACAACCCGAGAGGTAACAAACAGGGTGCACACCGCTGACAGAACCTGCAGCGGCATCGCTCACGGCGAAGCGCTTTATCTCACGAACATTCTGAGAAAGGCACTGCAAGGATAAAGTCGCGGCTAGCTCAGCCTGACAAGGCAGGCTTGATACCGCCGGCTCCTTTCACCTCAAACTGGGAAAGCTCAAAAAAAAAAAAAAAAAAAAAAAAAAAAAAAAAAAAAAAGGGTGGGCGGTGGGACATACACGCATCCGCAGCGGAGCAAAGTGCCTGCAGGGCCGGCAAACAACTTTTGAGCTCCGGGGAGGCGCGGGCCGGTCCCGGGCCAGGCCGCCCCTCCTGCGCTTCGCCCCCTCCCCGCGCCGCGGCTGCCCCAGCCCCGCGTCCCGCCCCCGACGGCGGGGCGGCCCTCGGGGCGGTGGAGCGAGAGCAGCCTCCGCCTGGGCTCCGGCCTTACCTGTCGGGGGGCGAGGGCGGCGGGGCGGCCCCAGGGGGCCGGGGGGGCGGCCGGGGGGAGCCGCGGGGGCCGCCGCCAGCTGGCTCT
>JAWWEU010000163.1:18403468-18459772 GCA_035583155.1 Acropternis orthonyx
GCCGCCCGGGCGGCACCGCGCGCCTTCCCCGGCACCCGTGCGCGGGCGGCGGCGGGGGCGGGCGGGCGCCGCTCCGCGCTGCGACGGGGAGGCAGCGCCGGGCGGGCGGAGACCGGGCCGTGCCCTTCGGCCGCCCCGGCAGGTGCCCGGCCCCGGCACCCTCGGGGTGACCCCGCCGAGCCCTGCCCCGAACGCGGCTCCCGCGGCCCGACCTGCCGCCTCCTGCCCCGCGCACCGTCAGGCCGGCCTGGCGCTCCGCTCGACGCCTAACAAATCATTAACTAAGCTGCCCTGTCCCTCTGTGCATGGGGATGCACGCCTTGGGGGAATAAGGAGCGACCGAGGCCGTGGGGCGGATGCTCTGCCTTGTGCCAGAAAAGCGGCTCGTGGGCAGGCTGGGCTCCCCACCCGCGCCCGGGACCCACGGACAGCCAGAGCTCCGAGGGCAGCAGAGAGGGAAAAGGTTCTCCGTCGTGCCCAGGTCTCCCCCACAGCAGCCTGCTCCTGCCCTGCTTTATGTACACATAAACCTCAGTGGCAGTTCCATGGCCGTCCTTATCTGCGTTTACCCTATTTCAAAATACAAAATACCACCTTGGTGTACCACGAGCAGTTTGATGGCGCCAAGCAGAGTGGGCAAAATTGTGTAAATCAGTCAATTTGATAGTGAAAAAATGAAAGCCCAGCCCCCGATAAATACAGCTGCATGTGGAAACCTTCTGACTGTCCTTGGCATGCTCAGGGGCACTGAGATGTCGGACTGGTGAAAATCCAGAATGTTTTGAGGCAAGTGCTTTGCTGATTTCCTGAACCCACTGAAGAAATCATCACACACAAGCCAAAATTTCAATTCTGGAGAAAGATTTTTCTGTCATAGAAGCATTTCTCACAGTTCTCATTTTGGCTGAGTCACAGATGATTTTGCAGGACATATATTTTCAATGAAATGAAGGATTCCTTGTCCCCTGAACAGCTCATTCTCTTATGCTGACAGCAGAAGTATAAGTCTGAGTTGATAAACAGTTCTTACATAGAGAGTCTGGCAAATATATCAAGAATTTTACAGGGTCAGACAATTGACTGGGTTTGCTCATTGCTGGTGAACAGCTATCTTTTTACACAACTGCACAGACTAGGTCACTGGGGGTGGGGGTTGCCTAATTGATTTGCAGGCATAAATGTGGCACTTTAAAACTCATTGTCTTCAAAAGAATAGGAGGGACAACTGGTATAGTTGCTCTAGGTAGAAAACTGAGGTCGAGGAGAGATAAAAACCTGCAGGTGGCAATTGTATGCTGATATTCATCAGCATTTAAAAAGTTCAGCCACAGAAAGAAAATATATTTTGGCTTTTCACCTAGTCTGTGCAACTTGTTACACAGATGCTACCTCACATACATGGCGCATTTTTGTGTCTTTGGCTTAGTCATGTAATTGTTTTTAAATGCCAGGCAAATAAAAAACACAATTAGAAGGAATAATAGCAAATAAATACTTCTGTTTTTTCAAATAACTTTGCTAGGAATCTAATTAGTCATGACAGCAACAATGCCACTTGTAGGGAAAATGTAATGCTATTATAATTTCAATGTAGTAAGAAACAAATTGACTTAATTTTTTTTCTGTATTTCATAGCCTGTCCTGGTGATTGCTGCTGTCAGTGCTTTCTGTGGGAATAGCACTACATGAGGAAAATACAGTCAGTGGAATACTGAGGCACAGAAGGACCTACGTGATTGTTCCAGTGTAACACTGGAAATGTTGCATAGGTAAGAATGTGAAACTGACTTACCGTTTCTCTTTGCAAACAACTCTAAGAATAAAAAAAAAGTTCTGAGCTTGGCTAAAGATAGCTGAGAGCATTTGACCTACAATCTGATCAGGTGTAACCTTTTTTAACTCTTTGTTTGAGTAAGTACAAACCCAGTAATCTCTCAACAATTAATTGAGTTAATATTAAAAGGCTGGCAGATTCCTCCTAAGTCCTGACACCAAAACATTTGTTGAGCTGTGTGACTTGGTTTCCTTTTCATTGTAAATACACCTAAGCTGCCTATTGTGGGTTTTTATACTTGCTATGCCTGTGCAGCACAGTCGTTCTTGTTCTAAGACTTACCATTTCCTTAAAACTAAATTTCTGGCCATTTGTCAATACTCAACTCAGTAGATTTATTTTTTCCCTCTTTTAAGTTAATCTTTGTTAGTTCTAATCAGGTTCAGGTGTTTACTATGTAATATTAAAATACATATTGAGAAAAACCTCAACAGATTCAAGCTGTTCAGCACGCACCCCACTTCCAGAAAATCAAGCTCTGCAGTTCTCAAAAGCCTGTGTACTATTTAGAATCACAACACTTGATTAATGTGACAAAAATATGCCTTTAATTAGAGTAAACGTTCACAGTTATCCCTGACAAAGTGAAGGTTTAAAAAATCCAAGCCACATGTGATTATCTTTGAAAACTGTAGAGGGTTTTTGTTGGATTTTTTTAATGTTAGCTCTCCACATATTTGCCCTTGCTTTTATCAAAATACTCACAATATGGTTTTTTGTGTATAATGGCTTTATCATAAAAAGCTTCACTACAATTTCTTGAAGATGGTTACACTAGGAATAATATCATAATATCTAATCTAATATCTATCATAACACTAATATCATACCTTTACACCATCTTTTGTCATAACTGCAATAATAGAGAAAAGAATTATCTCTACTGAAGTATTAGATTGAAGCCACATAAATAGCTACTTTTTCCATTGCAAGGCCATAACCAGGCATTAGTCTTGTCTCCCAATACAATGTTTTCTCTAAAAGCCCCCCAAAATAAATTGAATCAGAAGTAATGATACAGAGGACCATCTTAACAAAAAGGTGATTTGTTCTGTAACAAAGGCATGCCCCAATTTATGTGTACTTATTACCTTAATAGACTTAGAATATGTTGAACACATATTATGATGCTGGTACAATGAGCTGCACTTTATTGCTCTTTCTTGAGCATTTCAAAAGCCCATTTTTAACTTTGAAAATGGGCCCAAGAGCCAAATTTATCCAGTGAGCATGAGTAGAGATACCACTAGCCAACTTCTTGGCAGTAGTGCAAAAGTCTTTGAAAAGTATCTGTGGTTGAATGTTTTGTGAAGAATCTTCCCTATTATAGCTCGCATTGAATGTTAAGTTTAGAATTATGATTAAAATATGTATCTTTTATTGTGGATAAGGAAAAGGTTCCAGTGGATTAAATCAGTACCACCAGTCTCTGTCATTTTCACAAGCTGTTTTTCAACCTAATCTGAAACTCACTCTGTGTACAGCAACACAAACTGCAGCACAGTAGCACTCTGGTGTTTCCCCTCACCAAATTGTCTTTTTCTGTACTGACTATCAAGAATAATTGCATTTGTGTTTTCTGTTGTTCTTTGGTTTGGGCTTGGGATTTTTTTAATCTGTTGAAAAGCATGAATACTTCAGTGTACTTCTGTAAGAAACTTGAGTAGAGGGATGCATTTTATTGCTAGCTTTGACAACAGTGTTTGCTATTTCAATAGGAAGTTCTGTGATTCCCTGTGACAGCTTTGTCCTCAGAAAGAACATCCCCCTGATGGAATTTTGCCTTGAACTGTAACACAAGATCAGAATTAAATCTTGTGCGGGGTTTTGAGAATAGGATGATAACTTTCAAATCAATCAAATCAAATCAAATCAAATCAAATCAAGGGCTTATGATTTCTGAAAGGTCGTTGTAGCTAAGAACAAATAATTAAGTTCAGTGTAGGGTTGACTGGGTGGCATGTAGGGCTTGTGAGGCGCAGGTCAGACAACGTGACATACTGGCTCCTGCTCCCTCGCACTGGGGCTCCATGAAATCAGTCGCTCAGCAGCATCTATAATAAACAGTGATGCGATCTGCACTGGCCAACCTTGAACTTCTGTGAGGCATAAAGTTCCTTCCTGGAGAGAACTTTAATAGTCTAGAGTGAATATTACATATGTATGGGTTACAGTGGCTAGGTCTGCATCTAATGGTAGTTGAAGGTTGTCAATTCACTTCCAGAAATAACTGCAGCAGTATATTATGTGGTTCATTTGTCCATAACTACCCAGAAGATTACATCTAGTCCAGTAGATGTTGTGGTACTAAGGGTAGTTATGAACAAATGAACCACATAATATACTGCTGCAGTTATTTCTGGAAGTGAATTGACAAGTGGATGACTTGAAACATGACATAAATTATAGACTATTTAGCTAAACTAAACAGGCGATGTTTCACAACAGCAGAGTACTGCTGATACTTTTTACAGGTCTATTTCTGGAGCTTCACCTTACACGAAGAACACAGTTTCTGACCTTATGTGCCTTCAGAATCCTGCACAAAAACACATAATTATAATTATTATGGAGGGAAGTTTGCAGGTGACTATGCTATCTGGCACTCCTTGTGTTTATCCAGCACATAGAAGTTCACTTTCCATAATGTGAGTTGTTGGGAAATCAAGATTCAAGATCCTTAACACTTGTCATTTTGTAGAGTGAGAAACAAAATACAAGCATTTTAAAAAATAGAAAAAAGAAAAGGAAAAAAAAAAAAAAGAAAAAAAAAAAGAAAAACCACCCCACCACCCCAAACTAAAATCCAATCTACCAAGTAGCCAAAACCACCAAAATCCAAACAAACCCAAACCAACCCTCCCAAAAAAAAATCAACAAGAAATGTAGAGCTGAAATGACTTTTCACAAACAGTCACACGGTCTCAGCCATTTCTGAGCTGCTGCCAAGGACACTGAGACAGTAGAACCAGACAAAGCACAATAAGACTCTCCAGATACATGCAAAGGGGAAGACAAATGTCAAGTTCTTTTGGGCTGAAAGAAACAACATACCTGGTCAGACTCAAGGCAGGCAGCAGTCCACTTTTGTTATCAGACTACAAGGCTGATGTATGAAATTTAAAAATCAAAATGAATCCTGTATTTTGAAAATTTTACATATAGAGATTTGTTTGCCTAAATGCAGACATCTAATACCAATTTAGATTCTTATTCTGCCATGCCGTAAGCAGGCATGGATTTCCTGTTCATCCTGTGTCACATGTGACTGTCCAGTGTGGATGTTTTAGATATCACAGGGTATTAAATATGGCACTAGACAATTGTAGTTAAGTGCCTGAATTTCACTCATATTGTTTCTTTTCTGCTTCTATAACATGCAGCTCACAGTAGACTATCCATGACTTTAAGAAACAAAATGAAAGTCTAGTAACATCAGGCATATTGCATTGTGAAAGTGGATTTTGGAAGCTTTCATCAGATCTAAAGAGATTTTTCTCTAATTCTGGGAACAGTAAGAAAGTTAAAATGTGTTCATATACGTATCTGCATC
Source organism: Acropternis orthonyx (assembly GCA_035583155.1). Classification (NCBI taxonomy): domain Eukaryota; kingdom Metazoa; phylum Chordata; class Aves; order Passeriformes; family Rhinocryptidae; genus Acropternis; species Acropternis orthonyx. Next base: position 18,408,856 of record JAWWEU010000163.1, read on the forward strand.
CATGTGAGAGGAGAGAGAATTTTTCTCTTCCAAAATCACTAGAAGAATTTAGTACAGATTTGCACCCCCAAATTTGCAACAGCACTGGTTGAAGAAAGCAATTTCCAAATCAATCTATTTGTGCATGTGCAATTTAGAATACCTTGAAAATGGGCTCTGAAATGGAAAGCTCTGCTGAACCCTGATGATGGAGTCATTATGTTCCTGCCAAAAGACAGAAACCAAACAAATGCTTATCAGTCCAGTGGGAATTCCTAAGGTAGTGCCTCTGTATGATAACATACCTGCCACCATTTTAATACATCACCTAGTAGGACATTTAGTACTCTTTGAAATTAATTAATCACACAGAAAAGCCCATTCACTCTGTCTCAAGAGTTTTTCCAAGAAATCTATATTCAGGAAATGAGGTATTCAATAAACCTTTGAAAAATCAACCTACCGTTCATATTTTAAAAGCACTGTGCTGACTACTTGGAAGTTAATATATTAAAAGGTTATTAATGCAAATCTCTGTAATTCAGGAACCCTATCTAACAAAGACAATCTCAGCACTTATTATGGACCTAATTATCACAACATCAGTGCACCTAACATTTTAATGTATTTATTCCCTTCATACGGATGAGTAAATATTTGCATCTTTATGTGCCTGAACACATTTAAAAATTAACCCTGAGTGGGTATTCAGAGTACCTGACTTTAGACATTATACCAAGTTAGGTTGGTCATCACCAAGGAGAAAAACAGAAGACTCCAGAGATCCACTAAAAAAAACCCAGGGGTTTTAGCACTGACAGCCATCCCAGAATAACTTTTTGTTTCATCTGAATCCATGGGAAACCTAAGAACTGTCTTCTGACTTGAGCATTACAGTTTGCTGTTGAAAATTAAACAATACAATTAATTTGCTAAGTGATTTTCTCAAAATTTAATGGAATTTGTGGCTGAGTACAGAACGTAAACTCTGAGTCCAAAATTAGTACTCTAACAATCAGACCATCCTTCTTTGTATAATGAAGGTTTCTTGTTTCTAAAAATAATAAGAGGTAAAATGCATTAATGCTTTGGTACTCCAAACAATAATCAGCTTTAAATTTGGTCCAAAAGGCAATTTTCCTTTGAACTGGAGTAAAAAGTACCTTTTTCTTTGATTTCATATTTATTGAAGCTATGCTCTGGAGTTGTTTAGTGGCTACTCTACTTCATTTAAGAAGTGGATTTTTTTCTAATAGTCCTAATTTTACTATGACAAATAGAACAGTTTCATAACACTAAATGTAAGCAACATTCTAGTTCACTTTTGTGTACTTATAAAGGAGATATTACACAATACATCAATAATAACATACAAGATAATTCTGGACAATTATATTGCATATAGTGGCCCTATAAATTCCATTTAACAGTCAAAAACTCTTACAAAATTTCCCTTGAGGGGGCAGTGAGAAAAACACTGGCTACTGAACAAGTTCATAAATAATTTGTACCTGACTTCAAAGAAATTTAACATTTGATGTATCTGAAGCATTTGGGAAGGAGTACAAACTGAGATCATATCTAAAATTAAGAAAATTGTTATAGCCACTCAGCCCTTTTAAATTCAACCTTCAGTTCCATAAATTTATTCCAGTCCAATTTATCCCAATCCGTTTTACTTTTCTGAGAATTCAAATATGAAAGAGCAAAATGTGGGTTTTTTACATTATTTGAACTTATTTTATAAAACAGTGACAGTGCAGTTTTCAGACTTAAAACCCACTTGAGCTTTCATCCTGTCATTTAAGAAGAACTACCAGACTAATACATGCCCTTTTCATAATGTCCAGGTCTTTATATATCCACACTAAACATAAATTTGGTATACTTTCTTATGACTGGATTTCTGTGCTACCCATTCCACAGCTGGACTAAGCACACAGTTGTATTTCTGTCAAATTCATCACAGCACAGGATAAAGAATGCATATTAGCATTATGCCTTTGTGTTGTCATTATGGACTGTGGGAGGACAGACAATAACTAATCTGGCAAAAAGCTTACTGGTACAAGTTCAACGCATTGAAAGTCTCTTAAGAAATCTGAACTAACAAAGTGAGTTTAAGGATTCTTCTTCCTGTGGCAACTCTTCAAGGCCTCAAGCCCATTTTAGCATATTGTCAAGCCATGGCCACAGAGCCAATACCACATATGAATCACATTAAAGCCAGGATGTATCACTGAGGGTGATACATGAAACTTCCTGACATATTGTATTTTGTACAAGTTCCTTAACTAAATCCCAATGGACATTCCTCAGCCTGCATGGTATTAGTTGGAGAAGTTACTTTGGAGGTAGGTGAAGGTAACCCATTGAATAATGCACTCAATCCAAATGTAATTTCAGTTCAGCAATGGGTTAAGGGAGTTAGTTCTTGCATGCGCTAAGCTTTATTTCATTCCAACTTAGTTTCAGACAAAAGCTGGTTTGAGTTTCCACAGGGAGGAAGAAGCTGCCATCTAATACAAGACTTCCAAACATTTTAAAGTGTCTTTAAAGGAAAGGTGTATTCTGATATCTTTTATTATAACAGTCCCTTCAGAACATTTCTCTTTTTGTTTATTTGAAGGAAAAATCTACCATTAAGTGATTTATTAAGATATTAAAACCCCATTCCATTTTCTACAGAGTTTGGCTGGCTCTCAAGCAAGAACGTAGGTTTCTATTATAACATATTGGGAGCTTTTAGAACCAAAGCAATTCATAATAAATTTATTCAAATTGACACATTTCTGGTTACAATGTCTTCATTATTTCTTCAGAGTTATGAAACATGAATTATACCACTGTAACCACAGCACTAGTCAAGGAAATCTAATTTGCTATGAAGTCTGTTTGTACAGTCGTCATGTAGCTCAAGGCATACATTTGATTATTTTCTTGCACTATTTCTTATATTGGTGTTATTCCAAAGGCTATGGTGATGTTATTACCTCATTACATCTAATTCTAAAAAATATTCTTGCACAGCAGGTTCTAAAAATATATAGCGACATAACAAATTAGAAATAATTACATCACTAAAATCTATTAGGCATACTTTGAAGAGAAGTGTATTTCAGATTATTTTATACATTTCAAAAACTTTTTCTTTAAGCAGTACATGCATTTTATCATCATAGCCAGCAAGCTAGCCAATATTTTATTCAATTCAAATTAAAGCTTAATTAAATTAACACAGCATAGAATTCCTGAATTGTGAGAACACAATCATTAAAATGATCAACATAAACCAAAAGAGAACTTTTAAAAGCAAAATGAAAAGGTTCTCCATAAGTATCTTTTCTCTCTTATACTTTATTTATTAAATTCTTCTAACAAGAATGAAGTGAATTATAATTAAAAAAAAAAAAGTTGATAGCCTCTTTTACAGCTTTTTAGGATGGAAAGATTTTTTCTCTCTAACTTTGCTGTCAGAAGTGAAAGCCTAAGCTGCAATTATTAAAGGTCTGAATTTGCATTTTTCAGCAATCCAGAGAAATGAGAGCAGCTATTGTTATATTGTTATGAGCATTATCATTATAAAGTTCTTTGTCTATAGATCTAACAAAGTTGCTGGTCAGCTGTTTGTTAGATGCCTTACCAGTCATTAGATAACCTTACAGTAGATCAAAAAGAACAGCAAATTAAAATTATAGTTTTGTATACTCATAGCTGGTAAATCCTCTGTAAACTAAAATAACTGGATGCAGTGCCTAGTGCTAGAAGCTAATGCAGGAAACTTGCAGAAGCTAAAGATACATTAATGGATTTTTTTGTAAATAGCTGGTAGGATTTTGTCTCCAAACACAGTTCTCTTTCCCCCTAGGCCTTCTTGTTAAGACAGCTGGACTGGACAAATTCACAGAAGTAAAAACTGCCCTAAGCCAAGACCTCTCAATCTTAGCGTATTTTGAACAGCTATTTGAGGATGAATATTAAAATCAAAAAGAACCCTGATAAGACCTTACTGGTCTGAACTTCCAGCGAGAAGGATTGAGAGTGCAGAGAGTGCATGATCCCTTCTGGAGCAGTGGAAGAGTGCCTTCTCTGCCAAAAGTCAGACCAGTTCAGATGGCTCTTTAGGTAACTGAGCTGATTGAGTAAAATAGGCAATGTCAGCTTTATTCTATGAATGAACCTTTACAGACCTGCTATGGAACATGTCCAAAACCAGCTCAAGCAGACATCTGCTGAAACTGTGTCAGGATAAAAGGTATCAGCTGTGCTAAAAGATACCAGAAAGACTGAAAGCCAAGGAGAAGTTTACTGGTCCTAGGGAGGTTTGAAGTACGCATATTTTGTTTCCATTGTCCCTTACAATGTGCATCACTTGTATTATTTTTCACTGTGATCAGATATGTGCATATCTCTAGTTTTTACATGGAGTCCGTGTTGTAAGCCTGCTAAGTCTCTGCCCTGTTTAAATACTGTTGTGGCAGCAGTCACTGTGGAAGCCTTCGGTGGAGGGCTACAGCCCCTGGCAACCTTGTACAGGGCCTTCACCCCAGGGCCAACCAACTGCCCGTGTTCAGTGTGCTACAACACAGAACAGCGGAGGGGAAGTGAGTCAGCGGGTCCTCACACTTGTGTAATGCTTTGGCAGTGAGTTGAGATTATATTCCTATGCACAGGCAATCAACACCATGGGAATAAGCATTTGCTTCCTGGTCCTGCAGAGGATGGGAGAACAGCTGAAAGACAGTGTCTGCATTTGGGTGTAGGTTCCCTCACCATCTCTTTGTCTGCCTCTGGCAGACTGATGGCATGGTCCCTCTTCAAAAGCTCTCAGTACACCTTGTTATGCTATATATGGGCTGCAAGTGAGTCATGGATGTGCTAGAAGGGCCTCCCAAATCCATGAGAGGTGTAGCATGACACCACAATGAGGCAGGCATTGTGGAGAACTCCTCTGAGTCTGCTACATAGATGTGGACAAGATACTCTGACCTTAAAAGGTCTTCTGAAGTGCTCGGCAGCAGTGAGCTAGAGCAGGTGAAGTACTGCCATTGTTCCCAGAGTTCAGGGAATGAATGTATTTCCAATGTTCGGCTCTGCATAACTAAGGAAAAAGAAACAATTTAACAGCTACTGCAATTTGTTTTCATACTAGGATTCCATTTTTCAGGGAGTAATAGTGAGAATATATCAAATTGTTGACCCTTTGCAGGCAGGCTTCAACATAAATTAATTGTTGTGTAAAAAAATGAATTTTATGTTTACAGTGCAATTTGTCACTGAAATGGAGGCTCGATTAGAGTCTCAATGATTTACTAAAGACATTTTAAACATAATGTCCAAACAATGCTACATAAATTAAACATGATGTAATTGAGTGTAACACTAAGTGGCTCATCACTGTTGATTCATGTGGAAATCACTGAAATTTTACTGATCATTATGCATTCATTCAGTATTAATGTGGATACCATATGTGCTTCCATAGGGATTCTACTGTTACTAAGCATTCATTAAGTTTTAATGTACCATTAAAAAGGCATCAAAAGACCCATCTAAAAATACTGCCACAAAGGTAGTTCATTTAAAGAGAGTTAAAGCAGCATGTTTCACTTTAACATTGCAATACAAAGTAAGTCGATAATGAATCAGCAGAAATAGTTTAGGAGAAAATAGTGTTTGATTGCAAGCCAGACTAGAAAGAATGTTTGATCTAAAGGCAATACATTCTGGACAGGTACCTGTATTTGTAGGCAAAAGCACTTATCATGCAAGTACATGGTCTCTAGGTTGAAACTAATAAACAAATATCACAATAACCTAAGCAACCTATATATCATATCCTTAAGATTTTAAACTCTTTTGTTCACTGGCCAGAGAACTCAAAAGATCGCCTGTGTATCAGATGATCCTGTCTGTGAATAAATAGGACTTAGCAAGCTTCTGTTCAGCTGGGTATTTAGTACTTTATAAGTGTGACCGCAAACTTCTCTCAAACTCTTATCTTGTACAGAATACATGTATCATGCAGGGGACTTGCCACAGCAAATAGCTGCAAAAAGAGACAGATTCAAAAAAATAAATATGTCTAAGAGAGAATATCCTCTTCCCAATATATTGAGAAAAATGAAGCGTAAGGCATGGTCAGACCTAGATCTTTTTTTTGACAAACCTTGATGACATCTAATTGATAAAATGGCAAAAGTGTACAAGTTTCAAATGCCTATGGTTCAACTTCTTATGTTCAACTGCTTATGTTTTGTGAGGATATGAGTGGTACAGAGAACATGAATGTGGATTGATGAGTTAACGTCTCTTTCAGAAAAAGAATTGGAGGGGATTAAATTAAGCTACAGAGTGGAAGTTCACAACAAACATAAACAGATAGTTCTTCAGACAGCATGCCACTAAGTCAAAGAACTCCATGTCACACTGTACCGTGTGACTGCTCAAAATTTACAGCAGTTGAAAGAATGAGTTGTCAAGTTATTGAACACAACTATTTCAGACTATTAAATACACAGAAATCACGTTCACTTTGGCATTCTCAGAGGTAATTGTTGATAGCTGAGCATACTTGAGGTATTACTTCCATATTTTATAATCTTATGGTTTTTTTCCTAAACCTAAATTTTTCATCCTTGTCAAAAGCCAAGTAACAGGCTAAATGAGCCCTCAGTCTGGCCCAGTACAGCCATTCTTCCATTATGCTCTATAGCTAGAACAGACTATTAATTGAAGAATCAATGATTAATCTTGCCTTTGTGTAGCAACTCTTGTGTTGAACATGGTTATGTCATTCTAATCAGTCTTCCTTTTTTTTTTTTTTTTACTTTAAAGCAGCCCTATCCTTTAATCTTTCTTGACATGGTTTCTAGAGGTCTTATAACTTGTTTTATTCTCTCTCTCACCCAAATTGCCCTCCACTGTTAGATTAGCAATCTAACAAGTCAGAATTTAATCTAAAATATCTGCTGCTTTCATGTGTTTGGAAGTTTTTTTTTCACTTGGAGATTATTTTGATTCCTGCTTATGTTGCTTTTCCCACTGATGATCAGGCAACTCACAGTTCACATCACCACCAAACTGTTTTTAAAGTAATAATTACACAAAATAAGATGCACCTTCCTTTTCCTGACAATATGGTCTAGCAGACCCTTCCTTACACCTTCTCAGCCTTTTATCTTTAGTTGGCACCAAAGACTATGCCTTTTACATCTACTGAACTTCCAAGCACATCTGACAGTCTAAAATACCATGTTTTTCATTCTGATTTTTTTAAATGGCATTAATAATAGTTTGAATAAAATTTAAAAAAATATATAAACTCACCATTTCCAGGCAGAGCCCTGATGCCCACTTCCCCCAGATCTCCCTCTCTCAAGGTTCCTTTTCCTGATGGGTCAGCCCCAGGTGAACTTCATGCATACAGCTTGTGCTTATGGCTCATGGTAGGTTCTGTTAAACCTCTTAACACAGCTCTCAGTAGAGTTCTGGTAGAGCTCTCTTACACAGATGTGTAAGAGGGTGACCATGCAGTGACCAGCAGCTACTCAAACTGGAATGCTCTCCTCTTTCTACTCCTCAATTCTCTTGGTAAAGGGAGATTCAGGTAAATAGTGCCTCTGAGACCTTTCTGTCCTCAGCATGCTGGAGATGGTCAAAGCATGCCAGCTCAAAGAGCTGGGACCACAGCAGCTCAACCATCTGGGGGCTGCCTCCCAACAGATCTTCTGACATTTCAAGAATTAGCCGAGGTACTAGTGCAGCTTTGGATACAGGGTAACAATATGATAATCCTTGAAAGTGAAACACTAACTGTGCAGCTGCTTGGGCTCCCACCTTTCTCCCAGTCCTCTGCAATTGAAAAGGAAGTCTTCTCCAATCCACTTCTTCAGCCTTTGCTTCACCTCTGTGTTTCACTGGGGTGGTGGAGTTTAGGATTGCAGCGGCTTGGCACACATACCATAGGGACTTCCTTGTTTGGTAAGTGCACTTTGCAGCTGCAGGTGACCAAACACACTTCAGTTTGAAAAGCACAAGTGCTTAATTAGCTTTTAGCAATTGAAGAAATGAAATAGCGTCTGCTGATGGGAACCAATCATCCTGTTTAACAAATGTGACCAACTGCATCTCTTCCTGCATTCCATCTCCCTATTTATTTCAAGTATTTAATTTAGAAAACTGCAATCAGCTTAATTATTTAAAACACTATTTTTACTGTATTTTTGATAAATCAGAGCTATATAAAGCCTTCAGCAACTATGAAATAAATTAATTTTTCCTTCCTTTACCACTTCAGATTAAGTGTGATTGTAGCCATCATGTCATACTTCTGCTCAGGATCACACAGGGGGAAAAAAGGGAAAAAGAGAGATTAAACAAATAGGCAGACAGACACATGAAATTCTGAGTCCAGCTATAGTTTGTTTTTTTTTTAACTAGAAATATATTAACCATTAATAAGTACTCTAGTAGTTAATGTACACCAGCACTAGCACACTAAGTACACTAGTACTTGCAAATAGCCACTGTTGGCCAGCTTTGTATTTTAACAGCTGTTGCAGCTGCAGGTTCTGCAGATTTAACTCTCTCTCTGCCCTGAGCTGACTGTACACTTCAATGCCTCTACTCCTCTGGATGTTCACCATCCCATATGCAAGTCTTTAATATTCCTGTTAACTATTCTGTCACTTGTGAATATTTCCTTATATGTACTATATTATAGCATGTTCTTGATACCAAATATTACAGGCAAAGCAAGGTCTGCCCTGCTTAGCACTCAGAACAACTGGTAAAATAGATGGAAGAGGCTAAAGGAAACTTATTCCATCAGCATGGAAAACTAGGAATTTCTGAAGAATACATTCTAGTCTTATCTGACACGGTATGTAAGGTGTCCTTGTTTTGTTATTTGTACTAATAGCAACTCAACTCTCTCTCAGTAAAAAGTGGGCATCAAGGGTATTGTATCAGTTGTTCTGCGGAGTATTCAAATTACTAAGGGCAAACCTAAGAATTAGCTTCCCACCCTATGCCTAAATTCCTATGCCTAAACTCCTGTTTTAAGCATTGTTTGGGAATGCTCAGATACTCTTGGAAGTAATGCTTTAAAAATGACCAAGCAGATAATTTGCTGAAACAGAAGACAGTTGTTTTTCACACATAACAGGTGCTATCATCAAAACAGCTACTAAAAATACACTCATTGTACAATCACAAACTGGTAACTAGTAAACGCCACTGGCATTTGTGTATGACACTCCTATGTTATGTGCACAGGGCTGTTCTCAAAGTTTACAAAGTTCACAGAGGAATTAGCTCCTTACATCCAAATTCCATTCTTTGGCATTCCTTTTGGCACTACAGTTGTATCTATTTCTGTTGGGAATGATACAGCCCTTGTTATTTCCAAGTCCATACATGCACAATCACACTGAAATAACATTACCAATACAAGTAGTTCCTAATAGTTTTAGTGTCCTTTTCAGATACAGTTGTTTCTCCTTTTCTCTAATCTAAGAGATTTTCTTCCATCATTATAAGCAACTGTGGAACATCCTGTCCTGCACAGGATTGCCTTTTCATCTTTGTGCCAACTATATGAATGGCTATAACAAGTTACCAGGCTTTCAGAGTTAAGCTTTTAGTTTCTGGCTTGTACCCACATGCTTCAAAATGGTACAATATTTGTAGAACCCTGAAGCTAAAACAAAACATAAAACATGAAAGGTGAGGGGAGAAGCAACACATCCTATTTTAAGACACTGATGAAGAATACAAATTCATTGAACATCTTCCAGTGGGAAACAAGTGAAATAATTCCTCAACTGATAATTCACTGGTAGATTACTCCTTTGTGCAGTAAACAAGGGAGGAGCAGAAATATGCTTCTGCCTGTCCTCACAGACACGCTGATTCTCCAGATCAAAAAAAGTGAAATGCCTGTTTCTCTACCTCATCCCTTCTCCTCCCCCCTCCCATTATTTTTTTTTCCTCTTAAGTGTCTTGAATAATTTAGAAATAACTTAGTCCATTAACAGTTTTGGTGGTCTGTCCAGGGTGATGGAGGGAGAGGAGAAGGAAGTGTTCATCTCCTCTTTCACTTAAACACTAACTGTTGTGAAACTTAATACACCCAAAAAGAAAAAACCTTGCATCTCTTCCAAACGTGCTCCTTGAAGATATAAACCCATCAAAAATTTAAAGTGCTTGTTCTAACAAGTAGGAACAGTTGACAAAAAAATAATGCAGCTTTACATACAATATATTGCCACAGACTCTTGAAAGATTTTCTGTGCTACTTCCCATGCTACATAGCTCTTTCAAGGAAGACAAAACAAAATTAAGTATTTAACAAGTGTAGTTTCCTATTACTTGCAAATTTTATGTCATTTTAACAAGGACACCTCCCCTCTCAAAATGCTACTTAATCAGAAATTTTAAAGAAAAAAAAATAAATCCACCTTATCTGTGATTTTCGATTGTATAAAATAATCCACATAGAAAGAATCCTTTGCAATTAAAAGCTGTAAAATATTTCCACTGATATTCCTACAGCTTTGCTTTATCATTAAAAGAGACTTGATAAGCGATCTGCCTGTAACTAGCAATGTTTCAGCTACCCCATCAGCAGCCAAGCACTAAAAGACCATCACAGAACCTCAGACCATTTGCAGCACCCACAAATCATGCCTGTGATTACTGCAGCTCTGGTCCAAACCATACTATTTTGCCTTCAGCCTCACATTCTGTTAAAACAGACAAACTGAGACACATGTTCCCTTCTGCAACAAGCTCTATTTGTTTGCCTACCAACCCATCTACTTAGTCATTTACAGTTAGCCTTCAAGCCTATTATAGTTGTCCAACACCTGATAGACACAGCCTGACCAAGCATTCAAGACAGAACACACTACTGTTCAACAGCATCTTTTCTTTGTTTTTATTTAATAGAAGTCTTATAACCTTCTCAGCAACTGTATAATAAAATAGGATCCTAAGCAGCTCCAAGTGAAAATGTTTGCTTTGGCTGGTAACAGGTGCCTGTAACAAACTTAAAAGTATTCACAGAATATGCAAAATTGGAAAGGACCCACAAGGATCATCACATCCAACTCCTGGCCCTGCACAAGACCATCCCCAAGAGTCACACCATGTGCCCGAGATTATTCTCCAAATGTTTCTTGAGTTTGTCAGGCTTGGTGCTGTGACCACTGCCCTGGGGAGCCTGTTCCAGTGCCCAACCACCCTCTGGGTGAAGAACCTTTTTCTATTATCCAACCTAAACCTCCTCTGACACAACTTCAGGCCATTCCCTCAGGTCCTGTCACTGGCCACCATAGAGAAGAGATCAGTGCCTGCCCCTCCTCTGCCCCTCAAAAGAAAGTTGTAACTGCAGTGAGGTCTCCCCTCAGCCTCCTCTTCTCCAGGCTGAACACACCAAGTGCCCTCTGCCGCTCATCACACTGCTTTCCCTCAAAGCCCTTCACCATCTTGTTGCCCTCCTTTGGACACTCTCTAAGACCTTAACATCTTTCCTATATTGCAGTGCCCAAAACTGCACACAATATTCAAGGTGAGGCCGCCCCAGTGCAGAGCAGAGCGGGACAATCCCCTCCCTCAACCAGCTGGCGATGCTGTGCCTGATGCCCCCCAGGACAGGGTTGGCCCTCCTGGCTGCCAGAACACTGCTGACTCATATTCAACTTGCCACTGACCAGTACCCCTAGGTACCTTTCCACGGCACTGCTCTCCAGCATCTCATTCCACAGTCTGTCCGTACATCCAGGGTTGCCCCGTCCTGGTTGCAGAATCCGGCACTTTCCCTTGTCAAACTTCATATGGTTGGTGATTGCCGAGTCCTCTAATTTGTCAAGGTCTCTCTTAACTGCTCTCATGTTGTATTTTCGTCCCTTACCTAGTATCTTTACCTAATACATTTACCCTGCATCTTGGTCCATTATCCACATAGTTTTCATGTCTTCCTTGGAGATCTTCATGTTGCATACTACAATAATGCTAAAATTACAAGCAGTTGGAAAAACCAGGGCACTAATTATTGAATATATGTACCAAAAATTGAGACATTGAGTGGTTTAATATCTTTCACTTGCTAGTATGAGAGCTCTTGCCTTGACCTTACGACCTCTCGTCACAAGACTATTTCCAAAAGTTAGCTGGTGATGCTGTCCCAGAAAAACTGCTCCCTTCTGCATGGTACATCTGTATCCTTATTCTTCTGTAGAGTAAATTAAAAAATATATCTTCTATAATAACAACTAGCAAGATCAATTTTACTATCTCTCTTTCCTTTTGTAGCCCTCCTTTACTTACAAAGTCCTGGAATCTGAACTAGATCAAGAACACACTGTGCTATATGGATATCTGCTGCTCCTTCAAAGAACTCATAACAATAAGTCACAGTGCACCTTCACTGGCATCTGCTGTTTTGTCCAGACACTTACACTGACATATCACTTATTTCAGTATCCTGACTTCCCTTCCTAAACATTTTGACTGCCATGCAAAAGCAAGTGGATTATCAGAAATATGGCATAACTAGTTGCCTTCTGTTGGAAGACATCCATGACACACGTTGTGCAAATTCTAAGTAACCTTGGGCCCAAAACTGAGTCTGTTTACCCTTCATGTAAGGCATCCACAACAAGAATTTACTACTATCTAACCTGGGCTTGCAGTTACTAGAAACACTTGAATAAACATGCCAAGTTCATCAACAAGAGTTTCTCTAGTAGAATTTAATAAAAGAACATAAGAAAAAACAAGTCTCTAGAAATGTGATAGTAAGATTTTAAGATGTCTTACATACACATCCTGGAAGAAGAGGGAAAGAGAAGGCTTTGCTAAACAATATTGCCAGCTAGTAACAAAGTCTCACTGAAGAATTTCAAAGTATATAGCATAGGTAGACATTTCAATTAGTTATGATGCAAGTTCAGTGGCACAAACAAGAAATCATAAAATCCAAGCAAGGTGGTTTTAGTTTAATCTGTTACATAAGATGATATTTGCCTTCAGGAATTCACATGAAAAGGTAGTTTATTTTTAACATATGGGACTAAGAAACACACAGTTCTACAGTTTTGTAGACAAATCCAAAGAAAACAACAAAACATGGTTATTTGAACTTTCCCCAAAATAAGAATAATTGGACTCAGCTGATTTGGTTGAAAAAGTGAATTATCATACAGACTTGTATTACCACAGATGAAGGTTAAATTAATTTTATGAAATAACTTTGTGGTCACCTTGGCAGAGAATGCCAAGGTTTGAGAAAAAACCTGCAACCCCCTCACACCCAAAGCACAAGCGAAGAGACACTTCTCACAGTGCAACCCCTCTCTGGCAGTTACAGATCAGCATATTGTATAGGAATGCTTAATACACAGACTTCAAATACCACAACAAACACAGACACTGGAATCCTGGCAGTGAGTTACAATTTTCAAGTCCGTCCCTCAAGATGCAGCGGAATGCAGAATGTAAGCCCGGTCAGAAACTAGAAATCCTCTACACCTCTTCTATCTTGCTGTTCTCAAGCAAAGGTTGAAGCGCTCTCTTGCAGTCAGACCCTGAAACACATCTTCTGAACTACTATGGGGGTTCCCCCCACCCTTGGAATGAGCCTTGATTGGAGACAAAACAAGGAGAAGAAGGAAGTGGTAACACATTTTCACAAGGGACTAAGATTCAGGAGAGAAAATAGAAGAGAACAGCAGTGAACAAATGTTCATCAGCTCTCTTTACGAATTTTTATTTACTAAAATGTTGCTTAAAGGATTTCAGCATTAAGTTAACACTGTTACTTATAATCAATAATTGACTCTGTACTAACAAAGTAATGAGACTTCTTTGAGATTATTGCACATAAACCTGGCAACAAACAATTAATAACCCCTTGAAATGCACATATAGATCAGTTTCTGAAACCGCATTACAGAATGTTTCTAAAGTACAAAATATATATATTGTTAAAGAATAGAAACAGAAATACAATTACTTTTATTCAAATCAAATCCAGCAAGAAAATATTTTAAGATGGCAAATACCCCACCACTTCCTGCATGCATCCATAATCTAGCTACTTCATCACAAATGTGATCATGTTTCCACCCCCTCCCCAAAATGGATAATCTTGACAAGAAATTCAAAATAGATAAAATATAACACAAAGCATTTTCTTTTAATATATATTCCCACCTTGGTATTTAATGCTTAATCTATAAATAGATGGTCTCTGACACAAGCATGATTTGTAAGTGCATTATTGTGCCATATTAAGATTAAAATATTTCACACAAATAAGTCCAAAGCTGTTCACTCTTTAGTTACACTAAGCGAAAGAAAATTTCTTCTATTTCATTAAGTATCAAAATTGAAATTTGCATTTTATCAGTAAGTGAGTATATGTTCATGACTAATATATATGTAGTTCACAAAAAGTATTGCTTATCTGAGTGCTAGGTAAATACTATATACAGATACCCAAAGAGAAATGTCATGTAGTGCTACTGTTAATAAAAGTATGTAAGTAGTACAAAATAGTTTATGTCCTGATTTTTTTGTGTGTGTGTAGCCAGGAAAAAATTACAGGAGAGTTAAAAAAAAAAAATAAATCAAAATACGTATCCCAATTACTCTCTGCTAAAGAAAGAAAAACATCTATTCTTTTAGACAGATACAAAGTATTGCATTTAATTAAGATATTCTATTAATTACAATTTTAATTTAATAAAGGGATATGGAGGCAGCATGTGCTATATTTAAGTTCATACAATCTGTTAAAGTAATACACAATTGAAAATTAATGATGTGATCTAAAATTCTTAGGGCTTCCAATCTGTAATTTCAGCATTGTGCTACATATTGTTCAGTCTTGAAGGCTAAAATCAACAATTTTTGATTCTCTATCATAAGCAAAGTTCACCTGCACCTTCTCTTAAAACTTTTTAGCAGCATAGTCAGCTTTATAAAGAGAAAAAGGCAAAATATTGCTATAATTTGCATATTCTAATAATCTTTCCAAGGCATCAAAAGACACAGCTTGAAATTCTTATAACTGTTGACAAAAATATATTAACATATACTTGCATTTACACTTTCAAAAATTTGTAGTTAGTATTAAGTTGGCCTATAAAGCAGTAGTAAAGTGCAAAATATTTGGTATAATATCTAGTGATTAGCTTTTGCTTCTGTGGAATACAAAGGATTAAGCCTGGCTCTTCCATTAACAGCTATGGTGTTTGATGGAGGACCAACCTGGAGGCAGGGGAGAGAAAAAAAGAAGAGGAAAAAATATTAAAGAAATATTAACCTAACTTTCCATATTTTTCTCTCTCTAGTATGTTACACAGTATTACTTCACGGAAACAGAAATACTGTAACTCTGGGTAGCAATTTTCTCATTGTAATGAAAGACCTCCTATATGATTTCTGTATGAAGCATATATGCTATAGAAGTGGAAATATAACACCTTGTTTAAAAACATGTTTTATTAAAAACATATTTTATCCTATCTAAAAATTCCACTTATAAATATTCAAAACATGAATAATTTTTTGGTCCTTCTCCAGACATGGCTGCAAAGAAACACTTGAAAAACATCACTAAACTAAACACTTTTTATTAAATATTGAATAGAGTTGATTTCTTTGTAACACTCCTTTATACCATGGTAATGTTTCTCTTATCAGGAGCAAGCCACAACTTTTAGGATAGCTAGCAAAGGCCTGGTTTTCAGTGGAGCTGCATAAACCAACAATTCTAATTGGAGTTAATGGGAGCTGTGGATGCTCCACAGCCATGAGAACCACATACCAAAGCACACAGTTTACTAAACACAATGAAAACATTCTCAAGAGGAAAAAATGGTTAAAAAGAAACCTCACTTGATCCATTTTAGGTTAGTAATTACTGAGGGCCCTACTGAACAGGAAAGACCAACAACACAAAAGGCCACAGATCTCAGCACTGCATACTCACAACGTATTAAGTAAAACTGAGGGTGAAAAAAAATTAAAGAATTTGGCTAGTGGTGCAAGGATTTCATTTTTTTAATGATTCTCATACAGAGAGAAGCAAGCACCTGACGGAACACTCTCACAATTCAAATGGATCAGATTATAACTCCTTTTCCTGACTGCAGCACAATACTGGAAGCTATGCCGCCAATGCATTTTACAAGTCCTTTCAATACTCAAAATCACTTTTGGGTGCAAGTAAGTTATTGATACCAAAATGCTTCATTCCTCTATCCTACTACTGCCAGTTCTCCATGGTAAACGAGATCACATTTTTATTAAATTTGCCATAGGCCAAAAAACTTCTCCCTGCTGTCAGACGTACCTGTCCCACAGCATATGTGCTCTGGGTGAGAGTGAAAGGAACAGCATTCAGAATTTTATGTTTGGCAAAACTTCAGTGAGTTCTTCATTACATTTTGTTTGTGTTCCAGGGTTTTGGGTTTGCTTTTTTTTTTTTTTTTTGAAGCCTATTTCAGGTTTCTGTGCTGCAGACTGCTCTATTTTATGGTTACAGCTTCTTCATTATTACAATTTCTCCTTAAAAAGTACAGCCCTCCCCTCACGCCAGCCTCAACACATAGTATGTTGACAAAGGACATCTCCCACCCACAGAAGAAAAAGGGATAGGAAAACTGACTTCAATTACCATTTCCCTCCTCTTCCCCATGCCACTCTTGTACCTACATTGATAAAGACTACATGGGTCAAATTTACAGTAGTAACATTTCTATTAAAAAAGAATTAATAACTGCATAATGAAGCTCTTCCTTATTTTCTTTCTAGTAGAAATCTACTACTTGAATTTTGAAAAGCACATTATGGCCTCTAATTTTTAAAACAGTTAAAAGCAACAGGGCCAACAGCCATTCCTATGCACATTTCCCAGAGAATCATAAAACAAAGTTCACACACTACGGAAAATAAAGTTCCACATTATTCGGAATGTAATTATGTACTGGAGGGGAAAAAAAAAAGTCAAACTAATTAAAATATATGCAAACAAAATCCAAACAGTATTTCTGGTAGAATAGATAGACCTCTAACTGATTCTGAGCAATATAGCATTTTCTTAAATCTTATACTGGTTTTAAAGTGTCTTTAGTTAGGGACATGTAGTTAGAAGTAATACTACAGTGTATTATGTACCATTTTTACTGACTAGAGATCAAAAAGTACGTGAGCATGCTTGTAACTTTTCCAGGAAACTCAACCTTCCTATTCAGTGTAGAAATGATGGGGGTCTACAAGCCTCAGAGAGGCTGTTACACTGCTACACTGAAACAAAACCTTTATGTATCAAATGGAATGTTCCAACATCTGACTATCCACTGAAAGAATTTGACCTGAGGGTATCAAAGACTTCCATAAAACAAACAAACAAAAAAATCCACCCACCACACATCATTTACTTCTTTCAAGTTTCAAGCGGAAAAGGGAAGAGAAGAAACTAATGACTCTCTAACTTTCTGCAATGAGAAATTATTCCTCAATACAGAATGCAAAATACTAATGTGAGGTCAGGAAAAGTTCATGTGGACTGTGATTGTCCAGTTGCAAACTTAAAACAGTACAGATTTTTAAAGTGTGCAATGTTTTATCCAATGAGAGGTGTATAGGTTAATTCAGGAGAGTGAAAAGAAACATTAAGCCCTAGTTTTAACCAGAGGGGATGGGAGAAGATGGTCCTACCAGGACTGTTGACAAAACATTGAGAAATATCTTAGTAATGATGCCAAACAGCAGCAGGAGACTTCAAAAACATTTAAGAATTAAGTACCTGAAAAAAGTTTAATAAATAGGAAAATACTCTTCAGAACTGTGTGTTATCTGCCTCCAAAAGACTGCAGACACTTCAAATCTAGAGTGAAGCTGCTTAGCAGATTCCTAAAGTCAGACCATTTCAAACCATGTAAACACAAACAAGTCAGATTTTATGAAAGAGTTACTTAATTGATAACCTAGAGATTTCTATTTCATTTCAGGAAGATTTGACTACGTTTGTAGTGTGTGAAAATACAGACCTGTGAAGCCCCGCACACTCAACAGTTTTTTCTGCAAAATTGACCCCTCTTCCTCACCTCCCTTCCCATTGTTAAGAGACCTCCTGGCAGCACTTTGTGCCAAAGCTCACTGCTTTTAGTGTCAGGCATTAGTATGGTAATTTTGAAGGAAGTACCATGAGTTCAGTGTTAGGGATGCAATGATGAAAACTCACCCTTTTCAATTTGGCAGCAGCTTCTCCAGAGC
The DNA here is from genome assembly GCA_035583155.1 of Acropternis orthonyx. Taxonomy (NCBI): domain Eukaryota; kingdom Metazoa; phylum Chordata; class Aves; order Passeriformes; family Rhinocryptidae; genus Acropternis; species Acropternis orthonyx. The sequence continues at coordinate 18,427,126 of JAWWEU010000163.1, forward strand.
GGATTGCAGCCAGCAGGCTCTGGTGGATCTGTTCTGGGTCAGAGCACAGGAACGTCATCGCGGTTTGTCTCTTAGTGACAGGGGGTGGGTGGTCAGTGGAAGCACCTGACTGCGCCTGACTCTTCTGCTCACTATTCACATTGCTGCCTTTCTATAAAAGGAGGAAGTGGGAGGAAAAAAAAAAACAAACCAAAAACCTTTAATCTGAATTAGTTATAAATGGAAAACTGAGTCAACCTGGCACAAGGTTGCATAGCGAACTGCTGCCGTTCTAGTGTTTGGTTGATTCAAGATTTCAGAGATCGGCCACATTTCCACTATAGCACGTAGTTTCTCCCTCAAATAATTATCCGAGCAAAATTTCATGTCTCCATTCAAGCGTGTTTGTGGCATGATCACTTGAAACCAAACTAATCACACCACTCAGAATTAAATTTAAGAAATCAATACATAGAACTATAAAGAAAAAATCATAAGCACTCCAATCATAAAAACAGGTATACACAGGATAAATGACTATTTAATTTAGTTCTTTAAAGCAGGGGACACTAATTAGGGCAACAAATATTTCCAGTGATCTGAATTACGTTGTTCTGATTTTTATAATTCCCTGTATTCATGTACTTCATTATAATGCCATGCTAGTGCTGGACACCACAGGGTGTTTTCACTCTATGAATTCTGACCAGGGGGGGTTCAGAAACAAGCCTTTAGACTGGTTGCACTACATGGCAGTGGATCAACAGTCAATCAGTATGAGAAATAAAAGTTACCTTATCATTTAGATTATTCTGTGGCCCTGCTGTTATGGTCTGTAAGGAAGGGCTTTTCACTTGAGGCATGGAGGTAGCTGAGGAGAATTCAGCTGCTGAAGTGGCAGAGGAGAGTTCAACAGCAAGTTCCTCTCTAGGTGCCTGGCTGGTGATCGTGCGGGTCTTATTGAATGACTGTGACCTTTTGACTGCAGATGAGACAGCAAGAGCAAAAGGGGATGGTCTTGAACTGGAGTATGGCTTTGGAACTGCAAAAGTTCTTAGAGTTTTTAGGTTCAATGGTGCTGGAGGATAGGAGGGGAAAATTAAAGGTTTATTGCTTTTAACAGGAGAAGGGGAGGATTCCATGTTTTTTCCATCATCAACTTTTTCTTCATCTGCTGGAGGAGAGGAAATACTTATTTTAGGTAAAGCCAAAGAAGTTGAATCAGATGATGAGACCTTTTTTCCCATCTCTGAATTCTTCGATTCATTTTGAATTGAATTAGGAGCACAAACAGTACTTTTGGCAACTGCAGATGTCACATAATGACCTGAAGCTCTTCGTTGCATCTGCAGATAAAAAGAACTAGGCTTCGTTGTCGGACTTAATGCATTTGACTTGTCCTGAGTTTCAGAAGAAGCACTTGTATTATCCAAGCTTAGCCTCAGTGGGACACGCTGCTTGAAAGACTCTTTTTCCATCTGGCTGCTCTCAGGAGCAATCTCAGCTCCAGGGGCCACAGTATGTTCAGAAACACTGTTCATTCTCTGCAGCAGATCATTCGCTGCTGCAGCTTCATTTTGTGAACCAACCTGTAAATGACCCACACTTTTTGACAGAGGAGGAATTTCAGCTTGCGCTATGAATTCTCTGGGGTCTTCATGCTTCAGAGAGTCTTCCAAAGTAGATACCTCTTGATCCTTATGATCTGATGGAACTTCTGATTCCCAGTTCTTCATTATTTCTAGGAATTTTGGAGGCACTATTTTATAAGTAGTCATCCCAATTTTTGGTATGTAATCCCTTGTAATTTCATTAGCAGGCTTGGGTTTAGGTTTGGTGTCCTGTCTATAAAAAGGGTGACCTTTTACTGAAAAGTCATCTGGAGTTTTTGCCACTGTTTCTGGTGAAGCAAAATAACTGCTGCCATTTATACAGATGGGACTCTGGTCTTTTATGAGAACTACTTTTTCATGGGTAACTTCCTGTGCCTCAAGCCTTTGTTCTATTGAAGTATCTTCACCCTCTTGCTGTGTTCCATGCATCACCTGAAGAAGGGGGTTGTTTGTATCTGTGTTGTGTTGAGAGACCAGTTCTCTGAATGTGGATGATTCAACACCCTCAGGAACAGTAATTTCTTTCTGAGTAGTCCTTCCCAAATTGCCATCTGAAGGGCCTGTCTGGATTGCAACATCCTGAGTTTTTACTGTATCCAAGCTGGTTTGATTTGTTTTGTCATCTTGCTTTTCTGACATCAGTTGAGGATAATTCCTATGACTTACAGAGATGTCATTTTTACATGCCTGGCAGTTTGATAGTCTGTCATCTTCAAACTTGTTATTTTCTCTAAAATCTACTGGTTTAATTTCAGCTGTCTGAAGTTCTTTCCCTTCTTCTGTTGTTGGAAGGAGTTTGGTATTGCTGTAATCTTTAAGTTAAAGAAAGATTCCAAAATTATACAAATGCCAAAAAGATTCAATCCTCCTCCTTACATCATGAAGCTCTGCATCCAGTGTATTTAACTACAATGACTGGCTTCTCACTGACATTAAAAATTTCCTTAACACCTACTTTTAAAGGCTATTTAAAGAGATAAATATATTTGACTAATATTGTCAAATAATATTATTCTAGCTCGGGTATTCTTCCTTCATAAACAGGCTACTGGTGCCATGCATTAACTTAATAGAAAAAACTATTCCAGAATCATTTAAGAAATGCTAATGAATTTCAGTTGGTTATATAGGCATTGTGACTCCAGAGTTTAAGGACTATTCAATATCAAGTTAGATGCAGTTTTTATTTAGTGCCATACAGTTTTGGCTTCTGTTCTTTAGTTTTATGTTACAAATCTTACTTGTCAAAGACACATTATGTATTTGTACAAGGAAACAACTGAAAAACATATGGACAAGAGCAATTTTCCAAACCTATTTTTCCTACTCTTTAGTTGGTCTGATAATTCAATTTTCTCCTCCTCGACTAAACATATGATTGTCCCCAAAACATGTGAATATTTGAGTCAAATTGCTTTAAACACAATACTGGGGAAAATTAAATTCTTCAGCAATAACCATTTGGAGTGCTTATTTTGGGGGAGGGGGAAAAAAATCCTCATTTCAAGTATGTTATAAAATGGAAGGTATAATTTATATCACATATAAACTGGACTCATGCAGTGTGTTGTTATGATTTATAAACAGAGGTGTACTGAGTATAAAAGACTACGAAAGGTCTAATGTATAAATCTGAAAATCAGTGTCACAAAAGGGTAAAATAAATCAGTCAGGTCACTAAATTCAGAGAAAAATTTATGATCCATTAGATTCACAGGATGTCGTCATTTCTTTTCAGATCAGCGTGTCACTTTCTTCCATTTGTGCTTAAGAATATTTGCATTTTCATGCAGAAAACTCATTCTAATTTCATAAGCAAAGAACAAGGGATGGCCTCTTCTTCCCTGCTGGGGTATGGTACCCATGTCATCCCACAAGGCAGGATAACCTCTGTGTCCAGCCTTCCCTCTCCTCGGCACTGTCCCACCCATACCACCCCACAACAGCCCAATGCAGCTTTGACTACTGCTATGACAAAAATATACTAAGAATACCACCCACCCACCAAAACCAAAAAACTGCATCCAGTTCTTGCCACCTCATCTCAAAGATAATAAACCAGAGCTAGAGAAAGTGTTAAGAAAATAATCTGATGATAACAATTCAAGAGTTGACTGTACTGTCATTTCTTCAAAGGAATAGAAAAGTTCTCTTCAGCCTTGCTTTGAAGTATTAAAAATGAGTGGGAACTACTCACCATCGGTTTTATTTTGATCTAAAATTTTAAGCTTCCTGTCGTTTTCAAATCCAGCATCCTCACTGCTTATCTTAGTCTGTAGTCCTCTGTAAAGAACAGCAGTACATTAAATATGCTGGTATCATTCATTTCAGTAAACACAAGAAACGATGCAAGAGAACTGGCAATATTCTCCAAACACAGATGGACAAAACAGAATCGCTCTGCCAAACACTGGAATACTCAACAGAATAGATTTTCTTTTTTTTTTTTTTTTAAAACAAGAGGAAATGCTGCCATGATATTCTACCAAAATGACAAGCAGCTCTACTCGCTTCTGCATAAGCAGATGATCAGTTTTCCTTTCTCTTCTCTCCCTCCTTTTGCTTACACGTGCGGTCTGAACAAGCCCCTTTCCAGTAACAACGCTGTTTCAGTGAAGCCACAATGGTTTATCACTCATGGAACAGTGTTCTTTGAGTGAAGTGCTCTGACATCGCCCCATCTAAAATGTGTCCTTGATTTTGTCCACACCACGATGCACAGGAAGCTGCATGAGACGCTGACTGCATATGACCACATGAACTGTGCAGTACAGACTTTTCAAAACAGTCCATTTCAAGAAATACCTTTTGAACACCAAAGAAACCGGCATCAAATGCATTACTTGCATACTGAACATTGTGAAAATGCATACAGTATCTGGTCCCCTAAGATCATGGGAGACAAGAGAACTGCACAAATGCTGAATAAACCCCTCACCTTTCTGGAGGTGTGGAGGGGGAAATATTAAGTCCTTGGCTTAAAAGGTAAAGGAAAAAGGAGAAAAAAAATTTTCTACAAAAATTATTAGAACTTCAAACTTACATCTTTGTACTTTCTGCAGTTAGAAATACTGGCATTATGAAGATTCCAATTCATTTGCCACATCAAATGCATTACTTGTCAGAAACCAGTGCCTTGAGCTGACACATCTGCTTTGAATCATTTAAAATTATACATTTCTCAATAACTATCCAGGCACATGTTGCTTTATAGCACCAAATATACTGTAAATGTCCAGTAAACCACTGAACAGGAGCATATGCTCTCAAAGTTATTGTTGGCAGAAAGTTAAAGCTCAGTCCTGTATTCCATACTCTTGCTTATCCTCATTCCTCTCAACACAGCTGAGGGACTGAGCTACAGCTACTAACAAGAGGCTGTATTGGTTTTTTTAATAGAAAAAAAAAAATCAAACCCCAACAAACCCAAAAGCCACAAGCCACCACAGAGCATCACTGCAGACATTAGTGGGTTTGACTGGAATATTACACATATATACCCACTTTGATTAAAAGAAGTACTTCTCAAAGTAACTAGATCATATGCAAGATATGTGAATTATCAAAAGTTTTACAGAAATACAACGTCAGAGAAACCCTAGTCCTCATTTTGGAATCCCTGGGATATTTCAGGAAACAACTGCCAAACTCTAAAGCCAGAGTGAAGTACAGATTAGATGATACTCACAGGACTATGAAGCATGAAAGGCTTCTACACGTTTGCTGGAGGAGGGAGGTGGGGGAGGGAAGAAACATCCCCTGGACAGCTACCCAAACTAGCCCAATAACACAGCTCTGATAATCTGTATGTTCAAGACAATTTATTAGATCCCCATAGAAGAGACACACCTAAGCAACTGGGACAATATTTGTCAGGACAGAGCATCAAAGATTTTTGCAAAACCATATTTGGGTTTGGACTGACAAAAAAGTCCCTTCAGATACAAGTCAAAGCTCTCCTTACTACCTTGAAAGTTCTTGGCTACTAGGGCAGTCACACATTTTGGCTTCAGTACAATAATTGAAATAGTTCTTTCAATTTAATTTGGGAACAGTAGCCAGTTTAGTTGCCCCAGGGAACAGAGAAATAGTGAATTACATTAACACAATGGGACTTCTCTGGAGAATCAACATTTATTTCAAGCAGGCACTAACTCATGTTGGAAACCTGCTGAGTCAGGTAGTTTAACAAACATGCTGAAGGGCAAAGGTACAGCATCACCAGAAGGGGAAAAGAGCAGTTAAGGAAACTAATGTGTTTATTTCTTTAAAGAAGCAGAATTAACTTGTTTTCCTGAGAGCAAATGGATTGAGACAGGTCAAGACAACATATAAGAAAAAAAAAAAAAAAAAGAATAAAAATTGAAGCAAAAAAATATGCAAGCAATAGATAACCATGTCCAAAAGAACAGAAATGGCCAGCAGTCTAAGAATTTTTCCCCATCAGTAAGAATAAATTTGTATATTTTTATTTAACTAATCAATCCCAATTTTTGCAGCATAATGCTCTAGTAAATACACTTGGTATTTTAGAGCTGGGTTCAGCTTTTCTGGCATCCAGCTGTTGGAGTAGTAAGGAAAGGGAGGCTTAAACAGAATAGCCTGCAGAACACTTCACTGTCATTTTTGTTGAAAGGCTTCGAGAATTACGGTGCACAGAAGAGTGCTACAATGAAAGCTAAGCATATTAAAGCTCATTCCTCTCTCACAATTCTCTATTCTGTGCTCCACAATGAAATAGCACTGTGTTTTATTTGCCTCCCCCATTGCCTCCCCAATGCTCCTTTCTTTGTCACAAAACGTACTTACTTGCCATCTGTGCTCATATTTTCTTGTTTTTCTTCATTGAAGCTTTGTGAGTTGTCTGCAGAAACACTGCCAGGAACAGGATCTGATAGAGCACAACCAGTTTTTTCATTTTCCAGTGGTACCTCAGCAGAGCTGAAGGCTGCAGTAACCTCTTCTGTCCTGGGAGAGGTGCTGGTACTTTCACTGTCCTCTCTCTGCTGCCCACTTCTCTCTTCACTTTCATCGATCTCTTCCAAGTTGTATTCTGAGCTTCTTACACCTACACTCAGAAAAGAAAATAAAAGAAAGCAAAAAACCCCAAACACCAAGAAAACCCAAAACAGCCCACAGCTGTCACTGCAGGGTGTAGACACAAAAGGACTGCTGAAGGAAGTCTAAACAATTTGAAGAAGAAAAACTGACTTATTCCATAATTCAGGTAAGTTAAGGGAAAAAAAAAAAAAAAGAAAGAAGGAAAAGAAAAGTGACCCATTTAGACTTTTAATTTCATAGTATTCTCTGGTTCTTTCCAATTCTCTTTTTTTACACATCTGGTTCTGCATCTGTAACTACTGTATTTATTTCCTTGTTTATTCATTTCCATGTTTAACTCAAGTACTGGATTAAGATTGTTAAATATATTTTGATCTATCTCATAATCCCCAATTTCACAGAGGCAGACAGTTTCTTTTATCCAGACTTCTTATACTTCCATTAGCTCTCCAGTGAATTTTGAAATACACAATTCCTCTTTATCAGAGTAGGAATGTTAAAGAACTAAAGAACAAACCAAGTATCAATTTTGCTCATGGATTGAACAGGTTTCATCATCACTATCAGATATTTCCCATGACCATCCTAAGTGTATTAAATCAGTTGGAAGTGTGTTGTAACATGAGACACTGTACAGTAGAAAAATAAACAGAAAAGTGTTAATCTATAAAAATACTGACATTTGCAGCCAGGGCATAGTTAAACTAAAAGGTTCAGTTACTGGATTAGGACACACATAAATCACTGTACCTAAAGCTGAACTAATAAAGGCACCTATTTTGATTTCCAGAAGGATTAACCATCATTAGCTTTACTTCCCAAGCCACAAATGTCTTCCTACCACAAGACGATGACTGGCATTTATCAAATATAAGTAAGTAGACCATACAATAAATGTCTTGGCTTTGCAATTCCATCTATATAGTGCAATATAGTGCTGTGGAAGGCTATGGCAACAACTGAGTACACTCTGAGTGACCTGACCAGGGTACTCCTCTGCTTTGGGTGCAGTGATACTTGTTTGTACAGGTCCTGCACTTGGGCAATTAGGTTTTAGACTTTTCTAAGTAGTATCAGTAACTTTTCAAGTGTAAACCAAGCCAACAATGAAAACAAAAAGCAAGGACTACTGGAAAGTTGCAGATCTCAGAGTAAAGAAAAATCTGACTTTGTTTTGTAGTGGTTAATATCCTACAATGCTTCCAGGAGTGCTTCTAGAGAAGTACACTGTTATAGGAAAGTAATAAGAGGACTGTATTTTGGATAAAGGCTCAGTACAGAACAGAACTTTGATTTTTTTTCCAGTAGGGTTATTAATTAAGAGTTCAGTAATACCAAACTTAGTCATTCACTGTTACAGAGCAACTACAAAAGCCAAACCCTTTACTAATAAATTCTCAGTATTATATTACATTTTTATAATAATGCTTTGTAGTTACACATTAAGCAATGTGATCAACATGTGCCACAGTGACAAACGTAGAGGTGATTTAAATCCCCAGGGAAAGAAAGGCAAGACTATAAATTGGTCCAGGGTGAGATCCCTTCCATGTGGTCTCAGCACAGGTACAAATATGCCACATGGGTATTACAGGGACTCCTAAGAATTTACTAGTCGCAAGGGCCTTCTTCTCCCTTTTGCCTATCACCAATGCCTTTCATCTCCACCTAGGGAAAAGTCATACCCAGCAGTCTCATACTTTAGGAGACCATTTTATTGATGGCAGTATTATTTTATGTGTGCAAAGATAGATATCTATGTCAGAACACACAACAAATAATAAGGGAATGTGAGCAAACATCAAACCTGCTGAGACTATTCTACAGCCCATAACTGGCTCAAGAACACCGTCTCCTTCACTGGTGAGATCTATTATGCCATGGACCTGAACCATAACCAGCCACAGGAGGAAGGACTACTATTTTCAGTCTAAATCCTCTATGGAAACCTGAATTATACAACAAAGCACAGCCAGGACTTCTGACAAGAGAAATGGAAGCCTTCTGGAGCTGCTATGGCTTTGTGCCCAGGCACTGCTGTCATCTCTGCAGCTTTTCCTCTGGAGAGGAGTGTAACAAAGGCTGAGTTGTATCTATACTCATGGCATGGAAACTTAGCTTGGGTTGGTAGCAGACATTCCTGACATTCCTGCTATGTTAAAGTCTGTTCTTTGCTGTGCTAGAAACACTTCCAAGCTTTGGAGTGAACTAACCTGACCTACAAACGGATAATACCAAACAAAAACAACCCTCACACTTTTTTTCCAAAGTGGTCTGCTTCATTTACCATTAGATCAGCCTTGCTTGCTAGTGGGTTTTCATCTGTTACTGGATGTCATTCCAGACCTGGGCCACCACTGCTGCAGCAGAATAAAGTCTGAATGCATTTGATACACAGACAACATTTAACAACCATCCTTCATTTACATCATGCAGTTAACCCCTCAGGGGAACAGTTCAGATTTTGGCTTGTTCCCAAATCCTTCTATAAACCAGTCTACAGTTTTTATATGCAGCATACCACTAGGAAGATCTTACAGCAATACTGGCTACACACTGCTGCCTTACTGCTTATATACTATCTGTAGTTCCATATGCAATATAAATTGCATTTGTATCTGTGTACAATTTATTCTCTGAACATTAATCATTGGCTTTTAATTAGTGCTAAAACAACATTATTAAAACCTCCACTGTGACACTGTGAAGATATACCTGATAAGATGACTGACATACCAACTGCAAGTGTCTTTTGAGTAGTAAGAACCCTCTTTGCCCTGCACAGAACAGGCTGGTGCTGCTCTGTGAGCTGTTATGCTCGTAAGCAGCAAAGCCGGAAAGCCTGACTACATCATGCAAATCTGCTCTTGACTCTACAGCCCTTAACAAGGTTCTTAAGAGATACTGTAACCAATAGGATTATATCAAGGGATTTGTTATTGAAAAATCTGTGATTTCAAAATATTTTTTTAGACACCGTTTTATCTTTTTCTCTAGAAAAAGCCTAAGCATTAATTAAACTTCAGGAAGGGGAACAAAAATCATAATTGAGAAAGAGAATTGTTGTTTACAATTCCAAATGTTCAAATTAATTCTCTGTCAATGTTTATCCTAGCAGATGTGTGCTTTCAAAGTATTTTTGTAAAGGTACAGGCTTTTTACACCATGAGAAAGCTGTTATTTCACAACCGAAATGTTGTCTCTTCCATATTATATAGCTTCACTTAATGTATATGTGTCTAAGTAGTGCACAGCTCATAGACACCAAATTGAATATTTGTAATAGTTCATTTTAGGGCAGAAGGTAACACTGCATTTGCAGCTTTGGGGTTTTTTTTTTTGCTGATTTGCTGAAGTAGCAATGGATAACAGAACTACTTTGGAGTGCCAGTCACAGCCAAACAAAAACTCACAATGCTTCCCAGAAGCTTGACAATCAAAGCAGTATTAATCCAAATGGAAGGAACTACAGGGCTAAAATTATGTCCAACTTCACAATTAAAGAGATATTTAATCATTTTTATCCAGTTAAAACAATACCCAAATGCACATGATTTTTTCAGACCAGGAACAGGACAAGTGTGCTGCAGCTGATTTTGCTGCAGGTTAATATTGGTTCTCACTGCATGAGGGCCTTTGCTAAAAGGACCCTTTATACATCAGCCTCAGGACAATTTCAGAGATGCCACCAGAGAGCAGCAGTATCCCATGAGAAAAAGAAAAAAGAGGCAATGGAGCTGTGCTATGTGTCTTGTATCTGCATTTTAAAAATACTGTACTACATTAAGTCTTCAGCAAAGGTCACTGCATGAAGACAGCAGGAGAACTAGAGAATGAAGGCTGTCACTGACTGCAGTGGTAAATCCCAGAGCTCAACACAGACTGTTCTAAGCCCAGTGAAGATCACTACATTTTTCTATTTCTTTCCATTACAGCTTAAATTAAAATATTTAATTACAGAACTCAAATGCCTCAAGCAGAGGTTTCTAAATCTATGGAAAAACAGTTGTTTCTATGATGTTCAGGGCTGTTTACACAGCATTTGGACATTACAGTGACAGGAACTGCAAAAATTCCAACACAGATCTACAATCTTAAGACAGAAACAAGTACAAGAAAACCAAAAAACTTAATTTTAAATCATAGTACGATAACCTTGCTCCTCATCTTAGACCCACTGCATGTAGATAAACAGTTTTCAACATAGAAAGTTAAGTACTAATACAATTAACAACAATAACTCACTTAGAAGTCATTACTGTCCTTCATCTGCTACAAGCAGGAAAAGGAAAGCTTCATTGCATCTTCAGCCTCAGACACACAGTATAGGTTCAAACTCTCATGTATTATGTTGCATATTGTTTCTACTTAATGTCATTTCCAACAATTTACATAAATAACCCTAAACACAAACCAAGCCCAAGTTTACTGATCTCTTTTTTCCCTTTTCAGAGACCTAGCATCCCAGCAGGTGACTTTTTCAGCTCTTGTGGTACATTTGTGTTTTACTGCTCCAAAAAATTTGACTGGTACGCTGGTATCCTGAATAAAACAGCTGAAAAACTAGAACAGAAATTGAGTGTTTAGCCTCATATAATGCCAGGTAACTCCACAGGCTTAGCAATCATAGCTTTTATTCTTAGTGAAATGCATTGAAGAGTGACTTTTCCAGACTGAACTGGCACTGATTATTCTAAAAACTTTTAAAAATTTTAGAAGACTTCTAGATGCTGCACCTTGTGTCCAAACCCCACAGTCTGGTGCTTGCAAACAACAATACTTCACAGTACAAACTACATAAATTAAAAAAGCATTATGTTCAGCAGCCTAATAATTGTATTTTAAACAGCTATACTTTCATATTTCACATTTTTTTCCATAACACTCAACAAATAATTAAATGCAGGAACAGCTATTTATGCACTCAGTTTATATTTACAACTTATGTTTTCAAAGGCTGTTCAGATGTCAACCAAAAGGCAGGCAGAGATTTGCTCCTACCCCTTGGTTACAAGGAACAGCCCAAGACAGGGTTCTAAAAACAAGACTGGGCTTCAGCTTTTAAAAGGCTTGTTATGAGGTACACAAAGAAAAAAAAAAAAATCACAGAATTTCTGACTAGTTCTTCCCTACAACTTGCGAGGGAGGAGGGAAAACAGGGATAATGTTTAGTTTATTAAATGTGAAGCACAGACACCAATGCAAAATATATTGTATGTGTTTCTGTAGACATTAAAACATCTTTATTTTAGAAAGCCGTATTTGTACTTCAAAGGAGGTTAATTGATCTGAAGAATTAAAATTACTTCTATTCTTATGAAACATCTATAGTATAGTAGTTTATTGCTATGAATTATCATAGCTTGCCATGAAGTAGACTTTATCAATGCTTTTGGAAAAAGAACCAACCTGTTTTAGGCTGCATTTCGGTGCCTCTTCCTTCCACTTTAGTGGAGGCTGATTCTTTTGTCTCCGTTACTGCAAAAGTGAAGCAAAAACCTCTTTTATTTCCTCTCAATTCCCCCACCAACAAAAGTTCTAGATAAAATATTATAGTTTTACAGACTAGTGAGTTCTTCAGTAGAAATAGAAAATAGAAATACATCTTCTCTTAAGCAACTAGTGCTTGTTATCACCTTTTCCAGATATTTTAATCTCAACTCTTAGGTATTTTTGATCAAACAAAAAAACCCACAAAAATCTAATGAACTTTCTTTAAGACTCCTCTTGTCAGTCCATTTCCTATTATACCCTCTCTGATCCAGAGAAGGTAATCTTTTCTCCTCACACCAAGCACTCCACCTGAGCAACGCAATTCTATACTTAAACTAGCTATAATTAATTTGGCATTGTCTGGGGGTTTTTTTGATCTGTTTGGTATAAATACCTGCCTTTCTCACACTTGTGGGAAAATAACAGAAGATGAGTGAGGAGGATTGTAAACACGCTCGAGTGACATGCAGCAGGGGTGCAAAAAACCACACATATAATACTAATTGTTGTTTAGTCTTGTGTGTTTGATAAGCAGGGTTTAGATAACATAGGCCTGCTACAGACTTACAAGGCACCTTATGGAACATGCTGGAGATTCCTGCCCTGCTGTGGCAAAGATCAAAGCACAGTGGTCAACTGTTCCTGTGCAAGTCCCTGACACTGAGGGAAACCAGTGGCTTTGCCAACCCCCTCACACACACTGAGTTCTGCGTCCCTGCTCAGGTGCCTCTGCCCACGAGCCACTTCAAGGTTTCCCTGGTTGGTGAGGTAACAAAAATGAATTCACCCTTTGCATCTGCAGCTCTGCGGTTGCTCCAGTGTCCTGCCTGTGCCAGGTCACACACACTACACGAGCCAGTCTCATAAAGCAGCAGCATTACCGCTCCTTACCACCTGAAAAGGTTTGGCACTTATATTTTAGCTTGAAGTTCTTGTCTCATAAGGTGGCGCTGCTTTAATGTTTAGCCAAACAGCTATACTTTCTGTTGCCTTCCAATTAAACAGCATAAAAAGATTACCAGGCTCATTACTGCTTTCACTTTGATCTTCTGGTGCTCTTGAGGGTGGCGAGGGCGCCTTGCGCTTCACCCTCCTCAGAGAGGAGTTCACGGCAGCAGTGTCACTGAGCGGCAGGGAGCCTTTCCGCGCTAATCCTGGAGGGGTCTGGGAAGGGAGGCAGGGGAGCAAGATTATTAGCAATCAATGAAAAACAGCAAAATAGCTCGAGTAATTATTCTCCAAAAGTATTTATAACATACATATGGGAAAGAGAGAATATATATACCTATTACCAAATGTATTACGTTTTTCATCTTATTTCCTCCAAGGAGTTGTTTAAAAAAAAAAAATTTTCTACAGTAATTGCATATATTCACAGAGGTGCAACATAGAGCAGTAAAAGAAAATCAGTTGTTACATATAGTATAAAAGAAAATTTGAATTCTTTTATGCCCAAAGGCTATTCTACAAACCCAAAATAACTCTTTTCTAAAAGTAGCTAAAATCACTGTAGAAAGAGGCTTCAACTACACCCCACTGCAATGACATAACACAATGTTTCCTTCTCCATTTCTTCAACTGCAGTTCGAACTGGGCTGTATACATAATTACTAGGAATTTCTTTCCTCCTCAAAATACTTGAATTTTTATAGAAATTTTTGGAATGCCCAATTTCAAAACTCATCGTGGAAAGTAAATTTTCTTATAATACTTACCAAACTTAAATTTTACTAAGTTGCAAAAAGAATAATTATAGTACCTATTGATGTTACAGTGTAGTAATGTCCTCCTTATCGTAGCAAAATTTTAAAAAAAAAATCTTAATTCATGAATAATCAAAACCATTAAAAAATGAACAAAGGATACCTGTTAAAGCCCTCATATTTTTATGATATAGCAGCCTAACTGCACTTTAAGTTGTTTTAAAAACACATTCTCTCTCTCAAATACAGTGGTTGTCAATTTGCCTGCCATTCTAAATTGTAGTTTGCCTTATGCTGAAGAGATCTATACTCACATCTATTAGAATGACAATGTTCAGGATCCCAGCAATAAAGGAATGCATTTTGCCCTAGACACAGCTGCCTATTTCTGTAGTAACTCTGATCCCTACCACTTGTCTACTCAACAATATAATAAAATCCAGCAGTAACATTCATTTCTGGCTAGAAGGATCCACCCAGCAACGGGATGTGGGGCCATCTTAAGAGAACTTCTCTGTGCTTCAATTAACCAGCCCACTTCACAAAGCACAATATCAAGGAATAGAGATGGCATAAAGACACCTACAAATTCTTGTTTCACTGAGAATCCTTTCAAAAACACCACAGACAACAGAACTGTTGACTGTGTCAATTTCCATGGAATAAGATGCTAGTCATTTGGAAAGCTACCTGTGAGCAAATATAGATCCTACAGTAATCTGGGTATTAAAGACCAAAAGCTGGAGTATTTGGTTGCACCCAATCAAGTCTATAAAGAAAACTACTCACAAGGGAAAAGCTACTGGCACAAGATGTCTGTCAGGCAGCATTTGGCAGCTCCTGTTAGATCTCAACAGAACACTTGAATGAATGAACTGAGATAATGAAAACTATTCTCTGAGCCACTTGGTCACCTGATTTGTCCCACCTTGATATCAGGTATGACAGATCCACGGGTATTATACGGCACTGTAAGGAGCAACGCTGTCCAAAATGTTCACGCAATTCTTCTACCCATCACTCAAAAAAAAAAAATTTCACTTGCCAAAGCAAGCAACCAAAACCTTTTACAGCAAAGCAGGACTCGGGGCTTTAAAGAGAAAACACAAACCACAAAGTGAAATGCTCTTTTAATAACACCAGACATAGGGACATAGCACTCTACCCTTAATTAAAGATACTTGCATGCTTGAATAGTTTTTTAAACAAGTCAGTTTCTAGATTAAAATGTCACACAACAAAAATCACTTTACACTTTTATAGTTTCTTATTCACAGTTCACAAATAGTTCTTAAAAAGGAAAAACAATTAATATTCAGCCTCTGAATTTATTCAGGAGCTGGTGTCAAACACTATATTATTTCCCCAAATGAGGCTTTTTTTTGTTGCTAAAGTACTTCCTCCTTGCAGTTGGGCATTTCTATTTGTCTCCTCTCTGGTAGCTGCTGGCTGCAGCCCCTCCGTTCTGCACAAAGATACGTTTCTCTGCCCAAAGGTCTCCCCCTGCACACAGGCTCCCCCAGCTGCCTCGGCTGGCTCAGAGCTCTGCGCACACTCGCTCAGCCAAACAGATGTCACCAGAGTTCCCTTCTGCACAGAACGAGTGTGTGTGTAGGGGGGGAATAATGTTCTCAGCGTAAGAGCACAAATGCTACTAGAAGATTTTTATAAGCCTTTCCACTGCCCTTTGCATCCAAAGAAACAAACAACTTGCAAAGAGAGAATTCAAGAAAGTACTAAATGTTCCAGTTAAGGTTCGAGTGCTGAACAGATTTTCTCGGGAATTATTCAACATATGAATATTAAGAGCTTTCAAATCCTAACAAAAGCTGTAATGTGAAAATACTACTTTAAGCAGATGGGAAAAAACCCTAAAATAATATTATTAAGACATCTCTGACAAAGTTTTGGAATATACATCTGGGTGTTCATGTGTCATACCAACTGCCAATTATAACCAGTGCTTTATCAATTACATTTAAATTAAAATTCTTGTTAGAAACACTAAACCAGTTAACTCTGCTTGTGCAGAAACACAAGTGAACTCTGTCATAACTTCCACAACATATGCCAGAGTTCTAGTTTTAGAACTGTACACCCTCCTCATACTGGAACAAGCAAGGATGGATATGAAACTTTTTAGTCTCAAATGTGTACGGACAAACTTGGCACCAAATCCCACACTACCCCAGGCAGACACTTGTAGGTATCAGTGCTTCCCAAGTTTCAGCCTCTGTAAGCAGTGGCAGACATGGTGCCTTGCCCTTCTTAACATTTAAAAAAACAAATAAAGGTAATTAGGCCACAATAATTCTGCAACCGGAATGGAAGGAAAAAAGGTGTTTTGGAAAGAACACAGTGGATGTGGAGCATTTCAAGTGTCCTGGATAACTTACCTCACACCAAGGGGCACCACACAGACATTTTGATACCACCAGTAGTACCTACCCCTTTTGCTTCATAAATATCTAAGTTTAACAGAGGATATATAGTATCACTTAGGGATATTGAAGCACATTGCTAGTCACACTGCTAGGATTTCTTTGTTTCCCTTGTACAAATATGCAGGCAAATGGATGTCCAAGGAGTAACAGCAAAAAAATATGTATTTGCTCCTACACTGAGTATATTTATGCACTCAATCCCTCTTACATGACTTAAGCTCTCACAATACTTAAATTTGGCCAAAGTACTGCAGAAGAAGCAATAAATCTCTGATCTATTGGAAAGAAAGTACATACAGAATATACTTGGAGCAACTCGGCTGGTGAGATTCTGCTCAAACACCCGATATTACTACTATCTCCTCGGCTTTACCTGCACACTTGCTGGTACAGAAGAAAATACAATACAGGGACAAAGTTATGCATTTGAGGCACTGAAAAGTGGATGCATGCAACATCTGAAACATCTCAGAATAATATCAAGTGATCTCAATGCTCAGGACTACCTGTACTGAAGTTTGCATGTCTTCTCTCAGGTAGCCCTGACTCTACTCAAAACCTCCCTGATGTCCATAGTACTCACTGAATCATTGCCCAGTTTCTCCTTTAAAGGGCTGACCGTGAAGTTGCAGGCAAGCAAGTCTCTGCTGTAATTTCTTAAGCATGGGTCTCACCCCTCCCAGAAACCCAACTAATTTGCTCTGTGACAGTGGCTGAAAAAATCTTTACAGAAGTACTTTACTGTTTCGCTGCTTCCCACCCCTTCCTTGTTGTCCCATCTTCTCCTTACCTTTCTTTTCCGAGGGCTAGACTAGAGATTTAAATTACTTTAGGGTTAGGGTTGTGCAAATGGACCACTCTTGTGCTGCAGGAAGGTCTTTGGAAGTGTCTCAGCACTCTTCCAAGGGGCAGCTTTATTCTCCAAGGAAGTCCTCTCATAGGATCCCACTTAAGAGTTCCCTGATCAAGTTGAGCAATATGTACTACTCAGTTCTAATTCATTAATTAGATTATTGGAAAGTGGATATCAAAAGACAAAATATTTTATTTTAATTAATAAAATTTAAAGCACAGAGCAAATATTTTCCCACATTTAAATCCCAAGCTCTGTGTTTTCTGATAAACCACTGCAATCAAATCAGAATGAAACAGAAGTCACCTCATAAGTCTTTGGCATGCATTTCCTAAGTTCTAAGGGAGCTTCACAAAGTACTAGAAAATAGAAAATACACACAAAAATATAACTTGATCTGGACTTCTGTCCTCTCTTTGTGAGCTATTCAACTTCAGACAAACCACTTTAGATGAGTAAGAAATGTCAGTACAAAATTATAAATCTAAGCAATTTTTTGAGTGACAGCCAAGCAGTCATACATTACTTTTAGACATAATAGGAAATTAATCATTTAAAGCATGTTGACATTCATAAATTATTTTCAAAAAATTCGAATTCAATTGAAAGACAAACATAGTGAGGTAAAAAAAGATCATGATTTTCTTCTCTCCCCCAGGTTCCTTTTATTAAAATTCAGAAAGAAACCTTTGTCTTCTTCAAATGATAAATGATAAAGCTTTCAGCAGGACAATACACAAAGACAGAACTTCTGTTAAACAGTGCTCTCTTGTGGTTCTGTGCATCAGTGAAAGACTAAATCATTGTATAAAGATAAAGGAAGTCACAGCCTGAAGTTTCTTGTCTCCAAGTCTCAAAATGAATCCCTCAGACTTGTATTTTAGTTCTGCATTTAATTTTTCTAGCATGCCAATAATCTCATGTCAAAAGACCACCTTTAACTGTATTCAAAGCAAAATATGAAATAAATTAAGAAAAAAACCCAAAAATTTTAACCTTGATCTTTAACTGGAATCCACAATTGACAATATGTGCAATACCAGAATAATAGTTAAAGCAGCAATTCTCCCAAATTCTATTGGCAGAATTTCTGCATGTCATGGGACATACTGGTTACTTAAATATGTCGCCCTTGTGTCACAGCTTCAATAAAATACAGCCCTATTTGACTAAAATTAAAACCTTAATTTGACTTGCTGGGAGCACAACAATATTTGGATTGCTCCCCAAGATGCCCACCTTTTTCTCGCACTATAAAGAAGAAACTACTCATTATCTCATGTAACTAAAACATTAAAAATTAACAGAAATATCACAACATCAATTACTAGATGTCAGGAAGCAAGAGCACATTCTCACATGTAAATATATAAAGTATTCATTCAAAAGAACAAAAAGGTGCTTACAAGACCAGCTTATATAAGATTAGGTTTTACCTTTTCAACATATAGCAGCTATTTTGGATATGAAGTTGCATCTTTCAATTTCTGAAGTTATTATCAAGCTAAAATATTTAAAAGCAAGTACTACACTTTTATTTCAAGCCTCATCATATATTCAAACAGGGTTATCAGGATTATTATGTCTATACTTATTAAGGGAAGTGAAGCAAATGTAACTAACCTGTTCACTCCTATTAAAGCTGTTGGATTTCACAATATGAGATGCAGGTCTGACTTGGGCTTGTGAGAGTTCCTGGGGAGCACTCCGAGAGTTTGGCAGGGGTGGCAAAGGAGCTCTCCGTTTCTTCGGCATTTCAGATGGCAGAGTGTTTGAATCATACTGCTTGCTGACAGTGTTGGATCTCATGATAAATGCTGGCCTTGGCTTGCTCATCAGTGGAGTTGCTGGGGCACTGGCAGCCTTGAAGTGCAGGAAATAAAAAGAAATCCAAGTTGCATATACTTTCTGGAAAACAATCAACAGTATTGATTGCTCAGTATGAATATGTTTCTAGAAGTTTTGCTTATACAAATTTACACTTTACTTGGTCTCTCTTCTTCTTGTTTCGTTGAAAAAAGCTGAAAAATCCTTTGTTTTCCTTCTCCTTCAGAACATCTGTGTTTTCAGATTGATAGGAGTCTAAAATAGAAAACAATAATTCTAGATGTTATTTCATGCAGAGATTATTTCTCCTGCATTCTTATGATTTCACTGAGTCACAAACCTGCAATGATACACAAAACACATCGTAGATTATCTATTTTAATATTTCTTCTAGATGCTACAAAATGAACAGGTCTCCTATCACCCATGTTCTTCCTGTCCTTCTCAGAACTCAGGACAGATGAGTTTCAGCAGCATTTAATACCCCTAGCCCTTAAATCCAGCCCACCCCACTTGTCCTATGTTATGGCTCATACCACAAATGCTGTAAAAGGGAAAAAGGGCATCAGTCTTTTCAGCTCTCCATTCCTAACAGTTTAAATTCATGGCAAAGTGTGAAGTGGGACAACACAGACCCCAGCGTGCACACAGTGTGGCTATGGAGAAACATCACCCAAACCCATGATGGGTGCTGCACACATTACTAACTGTGTGGCAGTCATAGTAAAGAAGATCAAGTCTATTCTGGTGTCTTGCAGAATTTATCCTCCTTACATTGTTTACACAGAATCACAGGATATTCTGAGTTAGAAGGGATCTGCAAGGATCGCGTCCAACTCTTAAGTGAATGGCCCATATGGGAATCAAACCCACAACCCTGGTGTTAAAAGCACCATGCTCTAACCAACTGAGCTAATCTCAGGTTTTGTTCATGCAGGGGATTTCTAAATGTAATGCTTGTCTCTTTTTTAATTTTTACTGGAATGAACTTTATTAAAGAAATCCCACTGAATGCAAATGCAATGAGCAACAGACATCAGCAAGGCTGGTACAGATATCCATATAAACATGACCCTAAATTTAATAAGTTGATCTAGGGTAAAACTATAAAAAAATACTTTTTATAGAGCTGGGTATATCCATTTCTGTACAATCATTTTAAATACGCATTTAAGACAGGGCAGAGATATTACTCATGTCACAGTTAAGCAGATGTTATAACAGGAGCGCATGGCAACGTCACGTAAGTGCTACAGTTTCACCGCCTATTTCAGTAAATCGTACCTTGCAAAGACGGTAAATTTAAATCAACTGGTGATGTGGCTACAGGAAGACAAAAAGACAGAAAATGTGAATCTGAATCAAGGATGCATTTACAAGATACAAATACAGAAAGCCAAGCTGAATCTTCAACATTAGGGAAATAATTGGCTATTTTGCTGAACAAAAAGGTGTATCCTTACTGTCTAATACTATTAGCCACTCAAGAACTTGAGCCTGAAGACATGCAACACAGACTGGAATCTTGTACATAAGGAGGAGGCTTCACTTATATTTCTGAAGCAATGAGAAATGTCAGTATATAGAATACATTGCTCTGTAAGTTTTGGATTGTCAGGCAGTCCAAACTTGGAAAACAAAGAGGAACGTAAAATTAAAATACAATGTTAATAAAACAAAACTTGAATTTAAATTCTATTAAGGAAAAGGTACACCTCACCATTCACTTTCATAAAGATAACTGAGAATTCAGAGCTTAGAACCTGTCTGTAAAATTGAAATGCTGAACTACTTCATATTAAGAGAAATGAAGAATATCTAAATTTCCTACCAGGGCACCGCAATATATGCCCTCGTATGCTCTCCTAAGGATTTTTGGCTGTTGATTCAAATGAAGCATAAGTCACGTTGTGCAAAAGGCAGCTTTGCCAGTCCATGGATGAAAGCAGTAGGTGACCAGACGACAAACCAGACAATGCTCTATGGGCACATGTAGTCAAAGTAACACGTTCAGACAAGTTAAAATAGGTTGTTTTCCACTGGGGAAGAGAAAGATATTTCATTTTTGTTTTCTCCATGGGAAAAGGACATATTGTCCAAATCTGTCATTCTGACCTGTAGGAAGTAACTGAGGGAACTCTCGAAACTGTAACCACCAAACAGTGAGGTTACCGTATTTAGGTAGAAAGAAGGGTAAAGACACAAACAAAACTCCCAACAAACCGCTCAAGTTTTAGAGCAGAAATAAAATCAAGCAAATACAATAGTGGTCTAAAGCAGGAGTGAGTCAATCAATATTACTGCTTTCTACGTTGATCTAAAATTTCCTGCGAGAAATGTCTAAAATGGGAATAAACCACACTGTACAGAATTGTTAATGACAATACAATAAATCTGTCATGAAGAACTGAGGTGTGCAGCTGAAGCTAAAACCTGGCCTAGGAATGTCTGCACAAATATTAGGAAGTTAGTTCATTGTGCCCCCATTGGACCACAATTAAAAGACATTATTCCTTCTCAATCTATAAAATTAGCAAGCAGCACTCAGGAATATGCATAAACACCATCAGAATATTCTAACACTTGAAAAATTTTAAATGGTTTTAAAACAAAACTAATTTTCTCTAATGTTTCTGTTCTTTCTAGGTCATCATGATCTTATGCCTGTGAGCTAAGTTGTTGTTGGGCTGTTTGGGGAAGGCAGGAGGGAAGAAAAAGAAAACCTTAAGTGAGAATTTGTACTCAGCTACCTTTGCTGGTACCTAACACTTGGTTAGAAAATAGACCTTCTACACAGCACTTCTATAAACCAAAGTCCAGGTAAACTTGTGTCCGTTTCAGTTTTGTGGAAGACTAATGAAATAGATACTAAATTGCTAAAAAATAATTTCTTCATAAGTAGAAAACCCAACAAAATGTATACATTATTAAAATACTCAGCAATTACCTTTTATACAATTGCACTTTAGAAAAGTTTTCTTACCTCGACTGATATCCATGGCATACAGTTCTCTTAGTCCAAGGTCATTAAGAGATTTTGTCACATCAAGGGGTTCTTGAGACTGGTAATTCTTCAAAAGAAGAGTTTGTGAAGGATCAAATTCACATTTGCTACAGATAATTGGTATGAGATCTTGAAGGGGTGAATGTGGACTAACTCTTACAACTGTCTTCTGTGTCTTCTTGTAGTTTATCACTACCCTTATCGTTTGCTAAAGAGAAGGAAATTTCAATAAATACCGGCACAAATTCTGAAAGAACTGGCATTTTTACAACAGCCTCGCAGTAATCACAGGAACTCCATTTATGGCCATCTCCACCACAAGGAACTAAGAACTATTTTGCTATTCCCTTCTCTGCAAGAAAAGGACATGTGCACCAGTCTGCTTCTCCTTTAGCATCTGCCCTGTGCCTGCAGTGAGCTGCCCTGAGAGGTTACACTGCGCAGCTGTTGAAGTCAGGCGACGAGCCACAAGCGAGTGTGCACACATGCGTAGGAGGAAGGTAAAAGTGCAGCCCAAGAGCACTCCTGACCCTCTGTTAAGTGCTTTGGATAAATTACAGTATTCTTCTATACAGCAGAAGGAAGGAAAAGGTGGAAGGAAAGATTTAAGCAACATCCAGAAGTTGGTTTAGTACTTAGAGAAGTTCCTGCCTTTTAAGAATATATAAAAAGAGCCAAGTAACAAGAGAGAGCAGTATGAATTAAAGGAAAACGAACATATAATCAGAAGGGCTCATATATCACAGCATGAGAGATTGTACAAGATGGTGATTTTCAGTTTCTGGAAGGCTGTATTTAGCCACACTTTATCTGCAGAATTTTTCAAAAGGCATGGAATTTCAAATAATATTGTAATATTTCCTTCTTTTGGCAGCAAAAACATTTGCTGCAACAAATTGAAATATATTTTACCTAAGAGGAGGTTATTAAGAACATAGAGTGAAGCGTTTCCCAGAGATGCAAGGTGAGAGGACGTGAGACAACAGCAAAAGCTGAAACGAGGCTGAGCTACCAGCTGTTGAATACAACAGTGATTCTAATTTCTCAATATGCCTTTACATCTCACCTCTGGTATAACTGGAGCAGGTTTCTTCTTATCTATTTGTTTTTGCTTTAAAATCACCTTTTCCACTTCAAGCATTCCGACAGGTGTGTTGGGTTTGAATTTAATCTGGCTGTTTTCTGCTGATACCAACTCTATGGTATAACTTGATGGATTTAAACGATACTGTGCACACAGAAAGATCAGCAAGTCCATCATGGGTTTCCTGTAAAAGACAAATAGAACTGTTACAACAGGTAACAATTAAGCAGGTTGTAACAAAACATGCTGCTAAACATTTAATTCCGCTCATCCTTTCCCTTCCAGGACTAAATAATTACTACCAGACACCAACTTTTAATATCTTCAAGATTTAAAAGAATAAAATTAAATTTAAAAAAAGAAAGCCAAGTCCCCAAAAACCACTAAAAAGAAAACAAAACCAATTTGCAGAAAAGTATGCCAAGTGCTTGAGCAAAGGGGACAATTTTTGCTTGTGTGAAGTAAAGCTTTTTCTGAGGTCAACAGGGACCCACGAATTAGCCACCTCATTTGACATTTAGTGGGAACTCCAACAGTGGTGATAAATGCCTGCTCTTCATTAAAAACAGTTCTCTTCTGAAGCTCGAAAATTTTGTATTCATTCAGAGTTACAAGGGACTTCACTTTCAGAAAGTCCAAGTATGAGCCATTTGGAAGGAGCAGGAGAAACAAGGTTTGAGAAAGTCACCTTTTTAAGGAGGTTTTGCATTAGGGATCCCATAATTATCTAGGTGTTTAATACAGAGAGAAAGAAGCTAAATGACGATATAGTAGATGAATACAATTTCTTGACAAGCTCTGTGTGATGTAACATGTCCTTTTCACAGTGAAGTATAGCAAACTGAATTTGTCATATGTAGTCAGTAATCGTATGCCCTTGTTCTCTCAGTGCTCAATGAAGAATATGCAGAACAGCGTATTAAGATATGCTGAGCATTTCCAGTGGCTACTGAAATAAATTTATTAAAGCCGTACTTTAAAAAGAAGTGCCATAAATGTTTAACTAGATCAAAGGTAAGGAGAGTATACTAACGTTGCATGTTACAGCAACTGAATAAGGTTACGGCACTATCAGATCATTCCTCAATAATTTTTTTTAGTTGGGTAGCCATCTGTAAGGACAGTTTCATTTTAACACTCTCTGCATCTTTCAGTTACAGTTCCAAACACTGAAATCCATCACCTGCTCTGTCTCACATGGATATTATGAAAATAATTTAAAAGTCTATGAAGCAATCAAATGGTATGTTGAAAAGAATGCTGAAGTGTCTGTGAGAAAATTAATAAAGGGTTTGGCTGGTATGGCTTTATCAGAAATCTCAAATTCTAGATGTAATCTCCTAACAGATGCAAGTATTCTGGTAGCGTAGCCAAATGTGGAAACAGATAGCTTCTACAGAGAGCACTCAGGCTAAGGAGAAATCTAGATAACAAAGAT
This sequence comes from Acropternis orthonyx, assembly GCA_035583155.1. Lineage (NCBI taxonomy): Eukaryota > Metazoa > Chordata > Aves > Passeriformes > Rhinocryptidae > Acropternis > Acropternis orthonyx. Next base: position 18,451,625 of record JAWWEU010000163.1, read on the forward strand.
CATGCATATGTTTATCTAAGTAATAACTTAAAACAGACTTTTCATATGATATGGTTCTGTAAAAAGAATTAAGAGTATCAGAAATTACTGTGATCACTGAATTCTTCCTCCCTTTAATTTACCCTAGAATATCATTCCTGTTTTCACTTTGTCTTAAAGAACAAGTGTTCCTTATGCAAACTGTCTTCTGGTCTCCGGCAGCAGGGCTGGACTCTCTGGTGCACCTGCTGCACTTCCAGAAGATGCAAACTGTTTAAAAGCTGACAGATATAGTTACTACTGACATTTTTTCCAGAGGAAAGCTTCTGTCTGCTTAAGTGGCAGGAAACAATTTGCCTCAGGAGAAAAAGGCAGGAGGAACAATAAAACAAAAAAACAAAACCAAACAAAAAACCCACAAAAATAAACAAAAAAAACCCCACAACCATACAGGAATGATACTCCAGTGTATCAAAAAGCAGTTATCAGATAGTCTGTAGAGGTGCAGAAGAATGCCATGTATTCCTGTGTTTTCATCTAGATTTATACATAAAACAGTCTGAGGAATACCATGCAAAATGCAGAATAATAACTACTCTTCCCTCTTCACATAGCTAAACCAGAGAGTTTATTTCAGTTAATCTCCTGTTAGAAGAAAGAAAGAGGAACTATTCTATTTCTTTTACTTCTAACCCCTAATAAAACAAATATATCCATCCCACCCTGAAAAGAAAAGGGCTGCAAATGCAAACCGTATCATTTCCCCACCTCACTGGGGGCTGGGCAGGCCCAGGGAGGAGGGAGCCAGAGGTGACTGCAGACACTACTTCTGCAGTGACCTTTCTGGTTATCAGCATATCCAATAAGTTACCCATTACTTTTTTTCTGGTGCATTTTTATACACTGACTGGCTCTAAAAGCTGCCCTTCAGTTATTGCAGAAGGGTAAGAACACTAAAGATGACCAATGTGAGAATTCACAAGCAAAGATCACAGAAAGCCATCCTATAGAAATGCCCCACAGTGACAGGGGCAAGCCCTCACATTAACCAGTGTCACAAGACATGACAGAATGATAAGTGAGAAACAGCTGCTCACAAGCAACAGACAGGTACATGCAAATTAGTACATGAGAACAGTGATTCACTGCAAGTTTGCTTTCCATTGGTACTTCCAGAAATGACCTGCTTGACTGGAAGATGATGGATTTTAAGTCCCTAATCCTCCACTGGAGGCCAAGACATCTTCAACAACTGTTTTAGAATGATATTCCTACAGTGGTACAAAATTCAAGATTTTCTTGTAATCACATCCTCCAAAACGTGTAGAACTATTATTTAACCTTCAAGGATTGTAGGTGGAACAACACATGTATCATAGTAAATCTAACAGCTTCCATAATGAATATTTAGTAAAATGCCAAAAAGTGGACATCAGCTGCCTGAGTATATCATCTGCTCATCCTCCTGCATCTAATTACAGTAAAATATTTGCAACTTAACTTCATTAAAGTACTTAAGTTTTCTGGAAATCTCTGATTGCAAATGTATTTACATATTCCTGCACCCCTTCATCTCTCATCTATTTTCCTCTGGTTATTCCTACCTGACTAAACAAAAATTAAAAGTGACTAAAAGCAGCCTCTCATTACATAACCTAGTTAAAGGATCAACCTTCACCAGAATGTATCAAACCATGTTATGTTTGTAATTAACAGTGTAAGGTGTCACTTCAAATACTGAATCAAGTGTTTAAAGGAAAAAATGCATCAAATTTCCACAGTCCCCTCCAAAAACAAGGGCTAGAAACTTGCTACTTCAAAGAAAAAAAGAAGTTGAGATTCTGATACAATCAAACTCTAGGAACAAGGTCTTGCTATCATGAAACCTGTAGTAAGCACCACTGAACAAACAAAACTGTCAATAACCACCAATAGAAAAGTATTCCTACGTAGGGATGGAATATCAAAAAAAAAGAAGGGAATAAAAAGGAAAGAAACCTACACACAGTGTGGCTTTCTACAGATCTCCAATTACTTAATTGCTATGGCTTCACGGCCTTCCGCAAAAATATTTACTAATCCCATTCTCTACAGAGAAGAAGACATTTGTCTTCATGGAGAACAACAAAACCCACCAAAACTCCCAGAATTTGTTACTAACAAATTTAAAGTACAATAGGTTTTGAAGAGTAAGGAAACACCACAAAGCTTGTTATTCCCTAGGTAGCTATACAGAGTACAGAAACAGTTTATTAAGAGTACCCTGATGACTGAAACCTCTCAAGAATGGATCAAATGAAAACCCACAAAGGACTCTCATAAAACAAAATTCAGCAAAGCTAGGGTCTCTCTAAAAGGCATCTGAAACTGAAGTCCTAAACATACTACCCTGCAAAACTATCTTTGACACACCATTTCCAAATTAAATGCATGTCACTATCATACTGGCCCTTGAAATTGCCAAGTTAATTTACTTAAGCATACAACTGAAACTAATTACCCCATTTCAAGAAAACTTTCTCAAACTCTGCATTTCTTCCCTGTGGGGAAACAAAAAAGAACTAAATTAAAATGATTAGGTTGCTAAAAATATAGTTCTTTAAGTTGGGTTTGCTTTTGGTTTTTCCTTTGGTTGCAGAAAATTCTTCAGTCCTATGCTGTAAAATCACTCTGGAAAACATCCCAATTTGAAAAAATACCCAAACAACTTCACTTATTTCTATCTTCCTTCCTCAGAACAGTGTAGCTTCACTTCCTCCACTCATTGCTCCTACCATGTTGGAGGCAGGGGAGTGGTCATTGTTTGGAAATTACTGTTTGCCTGGATCCCCCTGCAGGACTCCTGATGTTAGGAGAGTGCACATGTCACTGTCAGAGTCTGAAGAGATGAACTGAATCCCTATCACCAGCCACTACAAAGTACAAATTGGTGCCAAGGCTTAAATGAAAGAATCCACCCATGCTGAAGTTTCACAATGAGGAATTAGTTATTTCAGTTCTCCATCCTTTTATAAGTCTTTCACTTCAGTTACTTTACATCAACCCAAGAATCAAAAATTCTCTCGTGTAATCTTTTCCTCTAAAATTCCTTTTGAATTTCATTCTGATCCTCTTTTGCCTACTTATACACACTCAGGATTTTTATCCCTGTAACACCTTGCTTTGTGCTGCACAGCTCTTGCTATCCACTGTGCAGAGCAGGGAGCAAACCAACCCAACTTTATCTGAAATAGAGAAGTTTCTTCTAACAGACTATGGAAGTTGAGCAAATGGCTTCAAACTCACCATTTTGCCTTTTCTAGTAGGAGATTTAAAAGGTATTCTCTCCTCAGGACTTTCAAAGCTGCTCATCTTCAATTATGAACAGGAAAGAGACAAATGTGCAATTTGTCTGTTTATGTCATTTCTAGAGGGACCTTGCCTATTTGTTCACAAAATATGACTATCAAGATAGAGCAAAGTCAGAATAAAGGATAGTTTGAAATTTGTTTCACAGTGGACTGCAGGTCCTGCACAGTACCTCCACTCATTCTGAATGAGCCTAGCAGTGCTAATATTGGTTCTTATTTGCAAGAGACATTTATGAAATCAATCACATACAGTATGTTGATTGAAAAATCCCTGTAACTGCAGGATAATGAAACTGATTGGGAAATATGTGCACTTCCGGATAAGCCTGTGAGGCCTGTCTTGAACACTGAGCAATAATACCAATGTAATCTGACCAAGTGAAGATGTATGTACCATTCCTTTCTGGCACTTTGTTCTTATTTCTTCTTATCCTACCATTTGTCACTTGAGGGCAGAGACTGTCTCCCACCTGGCTCCAACCTCCTTTCAGGTAGTTGTAGAAAGGGATAAGGTACCCTTGAGCCTTTTCTTCCAGGCTAAACAACCCCAGCTCCCTCAGCCACTCCTCACAAGACCTGTAATCTGGACCCTTCACCAGCTTTGGCTGGTCTTCTTTGGACACACTTTATGCTCAGGCTTACACAACTCAAGTATTTCATGAAGGGATTAAAACTTAGATGAGGGTGGAAGTAAACTTGAGCAAGAAAAGGAAATTAAACAAAACTACCATTCTGTGTGACATACCTCCCATTAACTGTAGTATACTTGATCACATCTCCTGGCAGGACCACTGATAGCTCAATATCTTTATCAATTATATTCTCTTTCTGTTCCATGATAAGGTTGGTTGACTCTGTGTTACCAAACGGAGAAACAGCAATGGGTGTTGCTTCAGGAGGAGGTGGTGCTTTAGTCTTTCTTCTGAAATAAATGGATAAAAATTAAAAAGTCAAGTATGTATTTCTACATATGGTTCCATACTGGCAAACTAACAATTCTCAAAACGGGAATGAATGACACTTTATTCTTTTCTAAAATCATACGTGCAACAAAGGGATAAGAGAATATTTTTAACATACAAACAGTGGTGACAGAAGACACAACAGGATAAGGTAATAAAGAAAAAAAATAAAGTCCTATAAACCTCAAGCCCAAAACAAAAGCATCTTTTTAATCTACTTTGAAAAAAGTAAATTAATTACTTTTTTTTCTCCCTTGCTTTACACAAATAACCCTATTTATGCATTCACCAAACAGATTTACTGGATTAGTATAACCAGAGAAACTCTACTATGCAGTATGAAGCCAAATTGCAGTGCCCATGTATTTAATATAAGATAGATACATGAGGGAATAGTGACACTTTTCCCCCTCAAATTTTTCTTTTTATTATTAGAATTATTCAAACAAATCCTACCAGCTTGACATTATTTACTTCTATACAGTAGTAAAAGTACAACCAATATTATGTTGTAATATTTCTTGACACTTCAGTCACAATATGCTTTCACATATTCCTCACCTATGTTGATTTTCTGTTTTAATTTTCTTGATATTTTTCCCATCTTAGTGACTAGCCAGTGAATGCAGAGTGATCACTATGTAAGTTTCACTTATCTCACTTAAAAAACACATCCAAAACAGCATAAAAGGAAAACTCTCTACACTTCTTAATATCTTTATGCTGCAGTGAATTCTGAAGGCAGCACTCTCATGTCCTACAACACATAGTCCAACACCTTTTATTCAAATAACTCTCCACAATTTACCGATGTAGTCACAAGGAAATGACACTATTATTAAGGATTTCACTGTTAGAAACAAAATCAAAACACAGTGAAGATGCATTACCTCACAAGAGCTTTTTAATTTCTTATAAACATTCTTTTAAAAAGCTTGAATAGAGCCACATTCACAAAGGTCATACATTTCAAACATAATACACAAAGGTTCCAAAAATACTCCTGTCATTTAGATTTGGGAGCTGTACCAAAGTTTGTTTACTTTAAACCTAACGAAAGAAATTAACTTCTGTAATTGTCCTACAGAACTAAAAAAAAATGATCTAGCATACAACAATTAGAAACACACATCTTTCTTGGGAAAACAAAGTTTAAAGTCACTCACAATGAAGAGCAAACAAGGTCCAGAACTGCATTGCAAAAAACAACTCTGTACCGAGACTTCACATGACTGATCTGTTGCTGAAAGTGCTTAGAATTTTGAACTTCAGAACTCTGTGCTGAATAATTAACTATTCAGAGCCCCTCAGAGCTAATCGGGAGTACCCACAGGCCTCCGAGCACACTCAATGAGGATCCGCATTCAAAATTTATACCACCTCTCTGTTAACATTTTAAATTACTTTGGTGCACTTCACATACGATCCCAGACGTGCAACATGAACTGAAAATGTAACTTGGGTCTCTCCAGCAGCTTGCCTGGGTTGTTTCAGGGTTATGTTAACCTTGCAAAAAGTAATAATCAGATTTCTTTTTACTCCTGCCCAACTTCTTGGGGGGATTTTTGTGTGATTTTTAGCTTTCATATAACTGTCATATGTAAATTATTAGCCAATCCAGAGCACCAAGACAACTATTAAAAAGAAATAAACCTCCCAAAACATAAAAACTCACATTACTACCGAAAAAAAAAATCCAAACCCAAAGTGAACCAATACTGCTTGCCCCCTTCTTTACTCTTTCTTACATCTTTAACTGGCTTCAAGTGACTGTTACAAGGTATTTTTCACCACTCAACTCAGCATTTAATCTTTGAAGAACTGTCACAGAAAGACTTCTTCGCAAATGCTAGCGGACTCTACTTTCCGTTACACACACAAATGCAATTTTATCACTGGAATTCTATTACTAGAGAGTGCTTATAATGACACAAAGCAATAAATGAATGGATCACATCAGTCAAATGTGGTCTTATTCTTACAATATCTACTTACACTGTAGAGAGCTCAAACTTACCAAAATGTGTGTGCAACAGCCAGATATATGGAGTTCCAGTATTTGTAAAGAACACACACACACAGGGTCAGGCAGCTGAACAAGATCACTGCAGCCTTGCATCCCCCACTGCAGACCCATGTGCCCAACCCATCTCTAGCACATCTGCGTGTGCTTTATAGTTAGTTATGCTTACATCTCCCACCACACACACAAAGGAGGAAAAATCCCCAAGTGTACTTTCTCAGAAGTCACACTAAGTTTCTGGCAACCTCTTGTTAAACAACAAGGATTCCAAAGCTTTCATTTTCTGTTTCCAGATACCATGTCACCTTTTTATTTCACTTTTCACCAGTTCTCTCATCTCTCCTTCTTAGCCCAAAGTATTTGCATTTGGTCTTACAGTGTTTTTGTTATTTGAATTTGTTTCTCTACCTTACCAGAGGAGCAGCTGCTTGACAGGAAGGCTGAGCTGCACTCTCAGCCCCAGAGCTGGTACTGGACAGCAAGAACAATTCAAGTGACTGTGATTATACACACAGGTGATGGTGGAAATACACTTGCAGGGGTAGTTTTAACCTGCAAACCCCTTCCTCTATTTTGCAATAAAAGAAGCTGAAACAGATGATTTTCTCACCAAGGCATCCTCCACACATTACTTCATTCAAACACCAAAAGTAACTCCAAGTCTATGCCATAATTTCATATACTTCTCCATCATAAAGAACAAACACAAGCCTGGTTCTCTCTTGCTTCTTCACCTCTACTAGGTACTCAGCAAACCAGGAGAGTTGTTGATTTGTAATGATTTTGTTAAAAAGACAGAGGGTTGTTAAGCTAGTTTCTTCTTCTCATAAGGAAACCCATTATTTGTAGTAAGACAAAATACTACCACAACCAAGAGAATAATTCCCAATCATATAAAAACAACATTTCAAAGGCCAGAAAAAGGTATTCAATAAATGGTCTCACTGACAGCACCTTTCATGTTCAGATAGCTTCCAGAGCTGTTAGGACCTAAGCAGACCTGTTCTAATTTTCAAAGTAAATATTAGGAGTTGGAACAACCAAAACCCTGCTCTTCATTTTCACGGCAACTCTAGAATTAAAGGAAAGCTGCAGGAAGTGTAGCTTATTTAGCTATGACATAGAGGGAGTTAAAAGAAAAATTTTAACCAAATGAGACAACAACTCACAGTAAGAGCTCCTCTGGAAACTGTGCTGCACTGTCCTACAGAATGGGGGTCTTCACTTATTCCTTGTCCCCATGGGTCCCAGCCTCACCTTCCCTATACCAGGCATTAAAACTGCCCAGTCTCAACTCTTAAGACAAAACAGAAAAACAAATAAAACCAGAAAAATAAATAAGTAAATAAAGGTTCCTTCTCTGATTCTTCCTAGTCCTGCAAAAGGCAGAGGGACACAATGTTCTCAACACGGACCCACAAACATAAGGTGGTGCAACATAGGCAGTTTTCTATTTCCCTTGTTACCAGAGCACCTGGAGACCACTGCATATGCCAAGTCTGTCAGCTGGCCCTCCCCTTGTAGAGATTATACTGTTCTCCAGAGAACTGATTCATATCTCTTAGAAATTTAAAGTTCTCAAGTCCCACCTCCAATTCCTGCCTCTCTTTGTGACAGAATACAATTCCTGTATTAAAGAATTCTTTCAGCCAAATGCAGTAGAAGACACTATCATTTTGTTAAGAAAAACAGTACATCATTTCAAATCAAATGCAAGGCAAAAAAATTCACTATTTTATGTGCTTCACATCCCACTTCTACAGAATAAAGTGTCATTATTGTATCTCAACAGCTTTCCTGTGTGGGGGGGGGGGGGGGGGGGCGGGGCCCCAAA
>JAWWEU010000163.1:18459872-18525719 GCA_035583155.1 Acropternis orthonyx
CCCCCCCCCCCCCCCCCCCCCCCCCCCCCCCCCCCCCCCCCCCCCCCCCCCCCCCCCCCCCCCCCCCCCCCCAAAACAGAACACCACCAAAACCTTGTCAGTGATCTGAATGTGTGGAAGTCCTTTTTAAAATATAGATCTGACATCGTAAATAAATAATACATCTACTTATTTGATTTTCAATGAATTCCCGTTAAAAAGTTACCAACAGTACATTTTTAACTATCAGTAACTAGAAAAAGGCATTATAAAATAATAAGAAATACTTGAACTGACAGTGACCTGGATATTCCTGTTATCACCAGCACTTCCTTTCAGTAAGAATCACTTTTTAAAAAAAAAAAAAAAAAAAGAGGAAAATTTATCTGCTGTATTTGTTTAGAACCAAAGGCTACAGCATAAAGGAATATTACAGTTTACAGTATTTAACTTTCCATTTTGCACACAATTACATGAGACTCTACAGAAAGACAGATTGATAGCTCTCTCACTGAAATTATTTTGAATCTAACCTCCAACATCAAAAGCTTTTCTCAAGTTTTCTATAGCAATCACCAAGGACACGAAAGGTCATAAGGATCTCACTTGTAATTAAGTTTTCTAAGGTAGTGAAATAGTTCATTAAACACAGTACAATAAAAAACTTCTAAATACAACAGGTAGATTTCAGTTGGTTAATCTGCCTTAATGGCAACATGGAGAACACTGGCTTATAGATAAGCAAGTTTTTTCTGTTTTAATCATGCTTTATGAAATGCGAAAAGTACAAGCAGAGCTTTGTTTTATTTTCACTCAAAGTCAGGAAATGATCTAATTCTACTAAGATCACATCACGAGAGGAAAGAGGCCACTGCAATAAAGCCTCTTCTAGAGCTTGTCTTGTCTTTGACCTCTCACCCCAAGCAAGGATTACAATGCCCTTGACTATTACAATAATGCTGCTTCACTGTCACATCATAGTAGCAGGCTGCCAAAAACTCACATAAGAGTTCAGGCCTACATCAGTAACACTGACTTGGGGTTTCTTTACAATGATACCTCAGTTTTGGCCAACAGGTATATGAAATATTTATGCCCCTAGTTTCACCTATAAGCATTCCCAGCCTAATACTCATCTTTAACACTCACAGAACAAATTTGTCTTCGACAATGTTTATTCTGTTCCCTCTTTGGGGATAATGGTTTCACAGCATCACCAATACAAGTCTTCAAGATCAAAAACTACTTGCTAGGAAAAATCTTGGAGACAACTCTATCATTATTACCTGATCTGCTCATCCTAGTCCAGGAAATGACTGAAGTTATCAATGCAAGTCCCTCAAAAAAATCACTGCTATATATTTCAGGCATATGTACAAATGACTTCTTTAAAAATAAATTCTATTCATTTCGACTAAATTATGAGCAGGCACACAAGTTTCTATACAAAATTTGGGATGCCATAAATGCTGCAAAAAAAAGGGTTACTTTTAAGTTAAACATACTGTAGTATTCTAATATTTTTCCTTAACCTTAGGCAGCCCAAATATTTGCTGTACCAGCCTCATAGCGTCTATATAACATGACTACCAGCCTTGACACTAGGCTTTTATCTCAACTTCAATATCACTGTTTGATATACAATCTCTCTCTTTATTTCTACTATAAAAGTGCCAGCTAGATGTTAAGATCAAGGTATGGATCAATGAGCATCAAACACTGTCCATTCTTAGGTTATCCCTTCAAGCCAGGCTTATGATACATGTAGGACAAAACAAAGGAAAAATATTTGCTGTGCCAGCTCCTTAGAGAAATATGATCTTTCAGGTTCTAAATTCATCCACTTAGTTATCTGGGGAAGACTCTGAGGTCACATTGTATGGATATTGTGCCTAGGAGGCAGCTCAATAGGTACCAAGAAAAAAAGAAAGTTCAGAAACACATTTTAATTTCAATTTCCATGAAGAACAAACATGGACAATTTGTAAATCTTTTTAATATGGGAGTATTTTACAGTGCATTTCTCTATACAGATTCCCAAGACTGAAAGGAGACCAATATTGTAAATAATAATGGTATTTGAAAAACATTAGATGAGAATAAGATGGCACTAGAAATAAGGCACTGAGTATATAGCTCTGTCAGCAAAATAATTTGTTGTGCAACTGATATATCAAATGACATGGCAGCCGTAATGCTATGGGTGATAATATTATTAAAAAAGTGATCTTTGAAGATTATCTCTACAGGTTTTACTCAGTGAGGTTCTGGCAACCAACAAACCATCTGCAGATGTTCCTTATGCCTATACACAGATGACTGCTAAAAACAAATAGGAAAAAAAAAAACAAAAAAAAAAAAAAAGAAAAATGCATTTCCACTCTTTTTCCATAAATAAATTGGACCAAGGAAATGAGGCATCCCTGGAGTCATGATATGTTTTCAAAGGTCTTTCTTCTAGAGAAAAGGTTTCCCTAGTCAATGGGATGTGTGGATTTACCCCCCAGCTAGCCCCATTGCTCTAAAGAAAAGATTTTTTTTTTTTAAGTCTTATCCTAGAGAGAAATAAATCACAGAAGTGGGACAGTAACCATGACAGTAAGGTGAAAGCTTAATGGAATCTTTGGATGTCTGGTTCACACTAAACGCGAGAAAGCAGCAAATGAATCCTTCAGTTCCCTCCAGACCATTTGGAACAGACATTTGCCCTCTCTGATTGTCTGTCCCCATGGCAGTGGCAGTCTTGAAAACAGAAGTGACTGTATTTGAGCCATAATTCATGCCATGTTTTCTCTTATTACAAGGAAAAAGGGGCAATTCAGAGGCAATGTAAACACAAATCTGCATGATGGGCATGTTTTCAATTGTGCCCTTCTTAGTATTAAAGGGGCACAAACTCCAGTATAAACATACAACATAATAAATTAAAGGACAAATTTAAAACTCTTCTAGCAAAAATATTCATTCATTGCCCTTCAAAGTCAAATCGTAAGTAATATTACACATCTTTTCAAGCTCACATAGAGGATATGAAAGACCCAGTTCCTGAGCACAGATCTTGTACCATTCAACAAAACATAGTTAGCACCTCTCTAGGCATAAGAATTGCCTTGCTGGTAGGAAGACAGCCAAGAGCTCAGAATCCTAGCAGGCAACAGAGGATAAAAAAATACTTTATCCTATAAATTAGAATAAAGTTCATTATTATTATTGAAGGATGATAAAGATGTGTTCTGATACAAAAATTTCAATGCAGCATATCCTGTTATGCTGAGAGGTACTTCTTTTTCTCCTGAAAAAAACCCAAACAAACAACAAAACAAATCAAAACCAACAAATGCAGAAGTATAGTGGAAAGTTATTTTCAACGACATTACTTCTAAAGAAATTATGAACTTCGACTTCTGAAGTAAACAGAGCAAAATACAAATACATAATATATGCATTTGTATTTTATAAATTATTTATTATATTTATAAAATATTTATAAAATAGGACAAAATACAAATACGCACTTGGCATGTCTATGTGTGACATACCTCTGCAGTAAGCAGATACTTGTATCTATTTGCAACCTTTCCACAAAGTAAAAAAGGCAAAAACTAACCCAGATTTGTTACCAAAAGAAAGAACAAAAAAATCTAAAGGGTATTCAAAACTATTAAAACCTTCTATGACTCACTTAGCCTTTATTATATTTGCAGTTATGAAAACTCCCTGACAGAATGGAAGGAGAGCACGCAAGAGAAAGCAGTAAATCTGTAACAGTAATTGAGTAATATATAACTGGTTGAATAAACAGGAAAAGAAAACAAAGAGGAGCTTGATCTGGAAGGGGGAGCTTAACCTTTGATACACTAATAAATCTAACAAATACTTAAAGCTCAAGCAAACGCATGTCACCTCCACTAGGAACAAACCCTCAAATCTTTTTCAAGAACTGCTAAAAGGTTGTTCATACAGATGTTTTTCTTCCATGACTAGTAAGAAAGTTCAATTAGGGGCTCTCAAATAGAACAAAACCTGAATCTGTCCATCTGGCCATTATCTGTCAATCATGAAAGCAGGTATAACACCACTGTCTTTTCAAAGCCTGCAGATGAAACACCCAGCTCTGCTCATGGCTTTTTCAGCTGCTATTCCGAACATCAACAGACATAAGAATTGTCAGTTTATCTGAGCTTTGTTGCTGCTGCTTTTCTCTCCTGTTCAAAATCGTGTTTTAGAAGTAACACTGGAGGCTGGGACAGGACGGATTTAGAGGCTGGGAGAGGTAAGGAAAAGAAAAGCAGAGCAACTCAGTATCACAGCAGCCAGGAAAGCGGCTAATATGGACCCTTCCATTTTTCCTAACATACACATGCCTCAAATATAGGTACATGGTTCTGTAATAGATAAAATAATGCAGGACAGCAGCTATGAAGTTCTGCAGTAACAGAAGACAAACTCTACTCCCTCTCCTTTAGCTGCTGTAGAAGGTTGTGTTCAACTACAACACTCCATTTCCCAGCTGAAAATTCAGATACAGGAAGAATAATTGAGAAAGCACGTGATGTAACTTCAGAAAGCACTGCAGCTACTTCTCATTTTTCCTGCAGGTGTTTGGAACAGAACAAGCTTTTTCCCTTCTAGAAGGTTCCTTATCCATCAGACGCCTTCTCCTACCAGTTATGTCCTTTATCTACCTAGAACTTGGTAACACTTCAAAATGTTTTCTATGTTTGCATAACCAAGAAACAGAAGGGTTTAGTAACTGAAGGACAGAGATGACAATAAGCATTGGAAAGGAATAGGAAGCAGGAAAAGTTTCCTATTCCAAACAAGAAGCTTAAATATATATATATACACACACACACACACATAAATACACACACAGATATGCCATGAAGACAGAGTTCCTACACAGACAACCATGTCAGCACACAAGGCATCCTTGATCATTACAGGAAAGAAAATTAAAAATAAGTCAAGGCTAAGAAATTGTACTAAACCAAGCATTTTCTCTACTAGATTGCAAGAGGAGCATTTTAGCAGTTAGTATCCTTAAAGGTAGGATGTAATAGAAAAAGTTTCGCCCAAAGTATGAAGAATGAAGCCACAGCTCCTCAAAGAGAAATACCAAGCATCTCAGGCTAACACTTCTTGCAAAATTAAAAAGAAATGCTTTCAATACCTACCTGTCACCAGCTTCTCCAGCTCATCTTTCACAGTTTCCCCCTCAGCACTCATTCCCCTGCCTGCATCCTCCTTAGAAAGCAAAGTGGAAAAACTTTTTACCTCCAGGAACAGGGTCCCATTTACTATCTCCTCCAATTCCAGGACTGCTGTTGGAGCCCCAGTCTCACCTCTTACGCACTGTGTGAAGGGAAATGGGTGGTACGAGGCACAGCCAGAAGTGCCATCCCAGCTCTCTTCACAGCATGAGCCCCAGCAGAAGTTTTCACAGCCACCTTTGCAGCCACTGCCAGCAGAAGCTCCCTCCCCTTTGCCCTACTTTAACTCCCTCATTGGTTGGCAATTCAGGGCCCCAAATGAATGCTCTTATTTCCTCCCCATCTACACGCAAAAGCTGTCATTAGCCCCTTTCTCTGCTTTCATCCGCACCCTCAAAAATCCCCTGGATCCATTTCTTACTGGATCCTTGCAACAGACAAGGAAGAAAGATGGTATGTCTTTGAAGAAAGCTGGCTCCCTGCATGATGGTGGTAACACGACTCATTACTTCCATTAGAAAGCCTCTGCACTTTTTGCAAAGGGTACAGGACTTCAGTATTAAATATAAAGTAGGGGGAAAATCTTATTTATATAATAATTACTATAATTATCTGCTCTGGGTAATGTAAAGAAACTTTCCCATATAGCTATGCTGATGAATAATTTGCTCTTGCTACTACATTTCACTCCTGTATTCACACCAACATCCTTTTCAACTTCCACTCCAGTAGTGCCAGTAGAATACAACTTTTACAGGAAGTTCAACAGAACGCTATTTCTTAAATTCTTTCTCTGTTGCTGCAAGCAAAGTGCATCTTGGCATTGTGCAGTTACTTAATTATTTAGTCCATTTAGGTACTGCAAAATTGTTTTAATGCTTTCCATGATAAATGAAAGTGATGTACACTATTCAAGGATTCTACTATATTAAATACTAAAAGAATTGACTTTTACAAGTTATTACAAGCAACTGGTGAGTTTTTTCCAAAACGAATTTTAGATCAAAATCAGATGAAATCAAAGAAACCAGAAGAGCATGAAATAAAAGTACTCCTCACTTAAAATAATCTCAATAACCTGAGTTTCTACACACCAATCTTCAACTTAAAATATAATATGCAATAGCTCCTCGACCCAGAAATGTACCACTGAAATTTCAGCAGTCTGTCCATTATCCACAGGATAAGCTTATAGATATTTATACACTCTCATCTTTGAGTCAGAAGTGGGATTTTAAAAAGCTCTTGTACCCTTGACCAGAACAATTACATGCTTTGTCTGAAAAAGGACAACAGACATGAATTATTATTTCTTCTTACAGGCCTGTATTTAAGTTCAGGTAATTTATGTACTGCCCTACATGTGAATTCTGCATTCCCTCAAAGAACAAGGACTTACATGCTGCTGCAGGTATACAATTATTGGTAAATATTTTTCCTCACAGTCAGTGTTAGGACAAGTAAGATAACATAAATACTGCTTTGAAGCCATTCTGCTCATCATCTAAAGAAGGAGAAGGAAGACTAATAGCTAAAAGTGATCACACTACTTTTCTGCTTACCTCTAAGATAGAACAGGTTCTTCTTCTCCATTAATACCAGGTGAGTTTCCTTCAATAGCACATGGAGGTAGAAGGGAGGGACTGTGCTCATGGCAAGCTCCCTGCTCCCTTCTGCTACTGCTGACATCAGTAAGCCTACCTATTTATAATCCCACCATCTGACCAAACAGCCCACAGAGTACATCTAGAGATTTGTACAGCCTGTAATCCTGACATATCTACTTCAGCCAATTCAAAAGAGAGTATTAAGTAGCTTTGTTGTGTCTTCTGTGGCTTTATACCATAAAAAGAATTCAATCCTGTTTTCTGCACCCCTTTTATTTTTAAAAACAGGTTTAATGGGAAGAATTAGGACTTGTCCTCTCTTCGTGCTTTTTAGCTTTCCCCATTTTTCTGCCTATAAGATACCCAACTAAACAAATCAGGTAAGCAAATTGTAGTGATTAGTGGAATATTTATACAGCAGAGGCAAATACTCATTTACATCCCATTAATTCCATCATCAGTACTACCTACAAAATTATTGAAGCTTAAGGTCTTCACAAATCAATTGCACAAACAAAAGTACAATATTTATGCAATCAGGAAAACAAAGAAACAGCTCAGCAGTGTTTAAAGTAGGGTAACGTACAGAAGCTTGACCTCATTGTCAGTTAAAACTAGAAGCTGCTTAAAAGCAACTCTCAATTCAGTTACCTTCTTGCAAAGTCAAACCTCACATGTGAGGCTGCTTACAGCTGAGTCTGCCCAGGGAGTGGGAAGGAATCCAGTCAACAAACTTTGGGCAAGCGCTGTCATCAATGGCAACATCCTCCAGGTTTCTATCACTGCTAAATGTTGTTTCTAGATCTGTATCGGGCCACAGTGTGTTTCAAAGTGGCTTGAGTGCCGATTCAGTGAGAGGATAAGGTCTGCCTGAGTGCCTGTGTGCTGAGTGAACAACATTCCTGACGGTTCCTATCTAACCTTTCTTACCCGAGAAGTCCTGCCACCTGCATTCATCCCTCATTATGCCAGACAAAACAGAAATCTTAAGTCAGCTTTCCCTGAACATGTATAACGTTGAATGAAAGAAACAATCAGACCACTTGGCTGTGTTCCAAGTCAACTGCACTCTGCAACCAAACTTCAAGAGTCAACACTACAAAGAATAAAAATCCTTGAAGCAATTTCACGTGCTGGATAATCTGGGGAGGGCAATAATGCAGATGCAGCCAGGCTTGCAGGACAAGACCACGAATAGTAACAGTTCCAGTGCAGACAGGTATCACTGTGGGCTACAATACCAAGATATTGCCCATTGCTAGTATGTCCTACTCAGGACAAAACATTGAGAATTTCATTTGGAGGCATTAATTACTATCTGAGTCTAAGGAGTGTAGCTAGAAATATACAATTAATACTTACAGTAATAAACTACATGATATTTTCAGTCCTGCTGTTATCTTGCAGTACTAAATGTTACCTACTGCTTATCTAGTTAGCAATTTACTTTTTATGGCTTTCACAGATTAAGTTGTAAATTTATCACTGTTGAAAAATCATATGGCTTTCACTCAGGGAGCGACCAGTGGAATTTAATACTACTGACCACAATAAGCAAGTGCCCAACATTTCAGACAACCTGAAAGGAAAGAAAGGAAAGGTTTTTCCATTTCTGCAAATATGTATCTGGCTATTTCCCCTGCATCTCACAGACGTTACTTTTACTTTTCCCCCCACCAATATCACTCTGCATAGAGTACTGGGAGGATTTTTGATTGTGATTTTTTGTTGTTTGTTTTTGGTCTGTTTTTTTTTTTTTTTTTATGGTTTGTTCTGTTGTTGTTGTTTGGTTGGTTTTTAAGTTCCTGGAACATTTGTGAAAGGTAAAATGTTAAGAACTTTAAAAGATGGGGTGTAAGAAATGCTTATGCAGGGTGTCAAGAAAACAAAACAAACCACCATGTAATTGAATGGCATTTAAGAGTTTTGTTTCAATTTGGATTAGAATTTTTAAATGCCTCTCATTTTTCTATAAGGCATCTACTTAAATTACTAATTATGGCATTGCTCTGTAGCAAACCCTTCCTAAAAATGAAACATCAACTGAACAATATCAGCATCAAAAGGCAATGCATGTGAATGACCATAAACTGAAATTCATTTTATTTCTTGTGTGTATACTTTAAAAAAAAGCAAACTATCTAATTTTGCTAAATAGATTGATGTTAAATACAAAACACTTCCTAAAGGTCTCTGCAAAGGTCATATTTTGGTACAGATGTTTCACGCTCTTTAATCCATAGAATTATTTCCAAGATCAAAAAGATATGAAGACTTGTATCAACTAGTGAGGAAAATAAAAGAAAACCTTTCCAATATTCATTTTTAGGTCTTTTATAGCTTCAGATTCACTTGCCTCTGATTACCCAAAGCATTTAGTACTTTTGCAATAGGGAGAAAAAAAAGAGGAAAAAAAATCCTCAACAAAACAACAAAAAATCCCCACAAACCACAACTCCAAAAGCCCAATAGGCTGTTAGAACTCAATGAATGTGTATCAATTATCTGCCTCTCAGAATTATCTTTCTAAAAATCCCCAATAGAGACATATCTGTGAAGCTGAGAGCTCTTTGAACCCATTGTCTCTCTTGTTATAAACAAAAGCCTGTTTTTTAAACCTATCTGATATTTCATCTAACTCTGAAATAGAAATGATTATTTTTTTTTTAATAATATCCATGAGAAACTGAAGTCTGAAAGCAGCAAGAATCGCAGGAAACCCAGATTACTAGGCTAAGAATAGGCATTCGTCCAGATTAAATTCCTGTCTTATTAAATACTCTATTGCTTTGTACCTACTGAGATGACATCTCATCTGTGATGGACCAACACAGTCAAGTCTCCAGGGAAAGGCAAATAGTTTTGTTATATCAAAAAGAATTGGAGAAGAGAGCATAGACAAGAGGCTTCCAAATGGCTTGGAAGGAGACCAAGGTCTTGTTTTTCTATGCAAGTCACACATCAACAAAGAAAGTTGATTTTAGATTGTAAAATCACTCAACATTAGGGGGGATTCAATTATTTTACCATTAGTTAACATTTGGTTTAAGGATTTTATGAATCATCGTTAGACAATGCTGTTGCGTGTTCTCTTTTCACTTACTTGGAACAATTAAAACACAGCAAACTGGTACATGTACAAAAGGTAAATCTAAGAACATAATGATGTGGTCTCTCAGCTCTCACATACCTCATATAAAAGCTATATCACACCTTTTACCATCCCTCTTGATCCTCTCTGAATCTTTTCTGTTTTACTGTATCCTTTTGGAAATGACAGAGACTATAACCATGCACTGGATTGTCATTATAAGTTTATACATTGGCAAAATCATCTTTTCTCTTTTCTTCTCTATTCCTTTGCTAATGCACACGGCAAATTGACTTGTATTGAGTCTATCCAAAGCTAATTTAATCTCATTTTATTATCCACTTATTTTTGTAAAATCATTCTGCAAGTCTTCAGTCATGTCTCCTCTTATTACTGTGAATAATTTTTTTTTTTCTTTCTGCCAGTAAAGTGCCACTTCCCTATTAAGCTGCTTTTCTAAATTGCTAGCACATTCAACTAAGAGTTTCAGCACAGATCCCTGTGGAACTCTTGAGGCAGAAACCCCTCATCTTCATAGCAGACCATTTCTCATATCTCTGTTCTTATTTCGGGTCACATTTTTTAACATGCAAGGTTTACCATCTTATGCTGTGTTTGTCTAGTTTCCGTAAAAGGGTTTGGGTTGGAGACTAGAAGAAGCCTTTTGAAAGACGAGCACGACTGTGCCAGCTGGCTTTTCCTAATACGTTTGGTCGGCACAGCCCTTAGATTCTTTTTATATTTTTACAGCCTTAAGACATTTACACTGAAGATACACTGCTATACCAAAGAGCTCCTCGTTTTAATCCAACTGTGCTTGTTGCATCAGTCTGCAGAGAAACAGATTTTGTTCTTAAATTCAGCCATCAAATTCGTCTTGAATATTAAGGTAGCACTTAGGAGCTCTCACCAAAGCTGTCTTAGTTGCTGTGCAAATTCAGAACAAAAAGAGAGTGCCTACTCAGAAAACATCTGGGGACCAAAGTATTTTGGGCTGCCTATGGACAGTGTGACTTCCCTTAAAGTGGTGCCTGACCCTTTCACCTCTCTACCTCAATTACAACCTTTAATCGTCCTTTTCACATTATAGATCTCCTCTCTCTACCCAGTACAAAAGATAATGTTCAAACATTAGCACAATTTTTTACCTTCCTGAGTCATTATTTCATCAGAGCTGCTAAGGATCTGCCTCATTATCTCAAAATTGTTTCAGTATTTTCTTCTGTGCCAATTTTCTCCCCCAGGTCTGGGAGCAATTTTTGCAACTTTTTCCATGGGACCACCACTTCCTCTCACTTAAGGCTTCACTTGCATTACACCTACAGACAGCTGACAATTAAGAATCCATAGTATTTTTTGCTAAGTGCATGGTAGTACATTACAACTTTCCTCCATTTTAACGTCAAAGAGAACCACAAATCAAGGGACTTGGGAAAGTTTGTCTTGATTAAGCTCTACAGAGGAACACAAGAGTTAAAGAGCGGCAAAAACCCCAGTGTCTCATGAACAAAATGTTTCAATTCATGCTCACTAGGTCAGAGAATGGGAGAATGCTAATAGAAGTTTTCCAGAAGTTTTATTCACTTACAACCAAAAAGAACTGCAAACTGCAAGATAATCCCCAACTTCTGAGTTTTGGTGATTCAGGCAGACTTGAGAGTATGACTTTCAGTATGACACTGAAACTGAGGGGTCAATAATCGCCCAGAAACTGTCATTTTGGGAAGTCTGCATCTCTTTCCCCCCAGGTATGCAAGCTACAATAGAGAAACTGAACAGAATAAATCATTTAAGGTGTCAGTAACACATTACCACACAGCAGTAGTA
Organism: Acropternis orthonyx; assembly: GCA_035583155.1. NCBI lineage: Eukaryota > Metazoa > Chordata > Aves > Passeriformes > Rhinocryptidae > Acropternis > Acropternis orthonyx. Next base: position 18,471,590 of record JAWWEU010000163.1, read on the forward strand.
CTGCCATGGGACTACTGGTTGCCAGAAGTAAAAGATAAGAAATAAGAAACAACCAGGGTTGTAAAGTGGGGGATTTTTTTCTAATATTTTTCATGTCAACTTGATACAGCTAGGTAACAGATGGTATATTATGTTTTTCCTGCCTTGACACAATTTAAAAACAAGCTACAGATGGCTATAATGAAATCCTCATTAACACACTTATATTTTCACAGTTCAGTATAGCAATAATGAAACTTTCAGGTCTGGAATTTCCTGTTGGTTAATTAGTGGTTAGGTTAATAGCCTGAGGAAGTGCACAACCCAAAAACTTTCCTTATTGTTTATCATGTAATTACTATATTCATATTTCTGGGAAAGCTCTCAAGACAGATTTAATGTCACAGTAAGGCTACCTTTATAACTCTCCCTCTGTCTGTGAAACAACTGTATTATTTTATTTAGCAGAGCGTGTAGGCAGGGAAGCCATGAACAGGCTTAATTCAGTTGCCTCTGGGAAGTTTCAGCTTGTTTTTATTTTAGAGATACCAACTTCGAGAATTCTTCCAATACACATTAGACCAAACACATTGTACAGAAAAGTCAGGATCAACAACTACTGGTCTGTTGCTACAATGTCAGTCTACAATCCTCTACAAAAGCTTGAAATATGATATACGCTTAACAGCACACCAAGATATTCCTAAATCTCAGATATAGAAAGAGAAAAAAAAAAAACCAGAATTACAACAAAGCCTGTATTCAGGTTATTTCCATAAATTAAGCTGCTTCTATTATCACAACCTGGCATAATGCCAGCTGTAAGTTGCGTTATTAAACACTCCGATTAAAACAGTAGTGAAAGATGTGGAATTCAGCACTAAAAACCCTCTGGATTTCAATAGCCACAAACTAGTTACCAACTGATGACACGGCGCCTTCATTACTATGCTACTGATGCTACTAGAGTAAGGCTGCAGCCCGAGCTGTCCCCCCACCCAGCCGTGCCTTCCCGGGGCGGTGCCACCGCACCCCACGCAGCTGATACCCACGCGCAGTGCCGTGGAACACAGATGCCAGTAACTTGGCACAACCAGGTCCCAAAATATTACTGAATGCTGCTGTTGAATTTCTTTCTTTTTTTAACTGCCACCACCAAAAAACTACACTGAAAAAATGTTTGACACCCTTGTCACAGGGCACAGACCAATGGAAACAAGCACGGTGCTTTTTGAAGGGCTAGAGGTTCAAAGAGGATAGCTGCTGCCAAACCCTCCTGAAAGGAACGTAATGTGGAAAACTTGACTTGTGACTGAAGTTACAGAGTCAAAAAGAGACAGGATCCAACTATTTGACAGTTATAATGCTAAAAATATCTTTTAAACCCATCAAACTCACTTATGACAGAGAACCACAGGGAAATAGAATTTGGATTCTCTAAGAATCCCATTATTATGATGACTGTTCTGTAAGATTCTGGAGCCCTCCCATTTCTTTTGACAACAATCTAATTAGGCAACATTAAGGAGAATTGAAACAGTATTATGTTCTTTAACCAGAGGAAGCAGATGCCATGCACAACAAAGACTTTCTGGAACACTAAATGTCACTATGGGATTCAACAGTCAAATACACCCAAAACCAACCAACTGAAAAAAACCCTGTGTTTTTAGAGATTTGAGAATTACAGCTCCAAACAGAGTTACTGTGCTTCCTTAAATCACTTTCAGAGGCCTAGAAAGTTAATCAAAAAATGACAGACAAAATAAAGCTCCCACACTGATTTTCTTCTGGAAAATCCCATGTTTTAAATCAGAAACTTTTAGATTCAGTTTCACATACAAGTTTTCATAATCATATCCATTCCTTGACAGAACAGTCTGTACTTTGACAGATCTTTTTATGGCACTGTTGCTGTAAGAAATTTAGCTGTAGCTCTAATAAGAAGTTAAACAGGTTTCTTGTTCTGCATATTTACACATTGTATAATGCTGCCTTTAAAAACGTGTACCTCTGGTCAAGTTCAGTAACAGCTGCTCTTCTCCTTACAAAATAAGAAGTTCAAAATAATTGCAATGTTTCAATGCTAAACAGTCTGTGAAGCAAGGACACCTTGTGTTTGCTTCATCCAGCACTCCCTCACCCCATTCTTCAGAACAGTGTATCTGGTGGTCTTAATCTTCTGAGTTAGTTCCTGTGCTTATTAGACGATAAAAAGAAAAAATAAAAAGAAAGAAAAAGCTTAAACATTATACTGCAGTTACAAACTTTGTCATGCAAGTTTCAGATACTTCCTCAAAGTGAAGTAAACAGGAGACTGTAGAAAAATTATACAGTTAATTGCAGTGGGCTAACTACTAAAGTTTGTAATGAAAAGTCCTCCCCTTTTAGTGATGACATCAAACAATTCAGATCAGATTGTTTTACAGAAGCTGAAACTGATTTACAGGAGGGCCTTCATTCCAGAGGGGTAGGAAGTCATCTGGGGAGCAAAAGTCCACAGTTGCAAAGCTGGCATGTGGGAAGGAATATGCCTCAGGTTCCCTGCCACCCGTAAAACAGGAATGAGGAAGAAATACAGTGTTCTTACTTACTATGCACACACATAAGCTACTTAATTCAGATAAGCACATATCTTTGGAATCAGTATCACAGACAACTAAACTGGGAGTGTATCACACCAAATTCTGGAAGCAGCAGCTAGTCATGTTTGTGGCTTCTCTATAGCATTCTAATGAAGAAAACTCAAAGCAACAAAGCTGAAAAAATAAAAGAAAAATACACCTTCCAAAGCACAGACTTCATTCTAGGTAGAGCAGAGATTGTATGGCACCATTTACAAAACAGTTTAAAATATCTCAAAAAAGATTAATTGCAACAGGTCAGCATGCTGAAAATGTTATTTGAGTCATTTTTTTTTAAAGGCTTATTTGGTTTTCTCTGCTTCATACCCAAATTCTAGAGTGATATTCAGAAGTACAAGTGCTCCAGTCATACTCAGTCTCTATTACACGTGGTTTTTGCCCAGCACAGGGTACGCTCATCCAAGCCATGAGCAGCCACAGTTTCTCCAGGAGAATGGTGTAGGAAATGGTGTCAAAGGCTTTACTAAGGTCCAGGTAAACAACATCCACTAAGCCTTGTCATAGCAGGACACTGGGTTGGTCAAGCCTTCCACAAACCCATGCTGGCTGGAACTGATCCCCTGGTTGTCCTGTACATGCTGCATGATGGCACTCTAGATAATCTGCTCCATAACCTTCCCTAGTTTCATGGGTGTACAGCTCGTCACACAGTGCTACACCACTTGTGTAGACTGTCTCCTCTGTGCAATAGTACAAAGCATGCTTAAAAAAAAATTTGTGTATTAATATATCCCAAGTTCTTTAAAACTCTTCACAGAGCAAGACTGTCAGCTTGATTTTCTACCAACTCAGAAAAGATTAAAAGAAGAGCTGATAAAAGTATTCAAACACTTCTATTTGTGTGGACTACAAATACTGAAAATCTATCAAATTAAAAAGCTTACAAACTAAAAAAAAAAATGAATGAAAGCAAGAGGAAAGAAGCAATTCCAACAGCACAGTTCAGAGAGGCCAAGTTCTGCGGGGGGAAATGCATTATATTATTGCAGTTCTATGCCAGTCACAGAACATTTGGTCTGCTTTACCCGATATTATCTGCTTTTAAACTTAGGAATGCAATACACCAAGTTTTTATGATTCTTTTATGATTCACTGTTTTACTTTAGCCCTGTGAACACTGCAAGCCTTCAACAGAAAGGCAAACAGTTACAGTAAGTGGCTATTTCTGGCACTCTTTTTTTTTTTTCCTATCAAACAAACAGTATAAGCATATCCCAGAACTGAAGGAACAGTATGTATCAAAGCTGCCGGTTTTTGTTTGGGTTTTTTGCTGTTTTTCCATCCCCTTGTGGGTTGTTTGTAGAAAACAAAAAGTATCTTTTCATAAAGGTTCCTAAAGACAGAAGGCTTCACAGGTGAGCTCCTGACAATTTTTTGAATTTTACTTTCAAGAAAGACATAAACAAAAGTACCTATCAAAGATATGGAAAGGCTTACAGCACAGTCATGAATTTCACTTTCACATCAGCAAGCAGAGATTTACTTTCCCAATGAAACTAAGTGCCATCAGAGATACTAACAGGCTTTTATTCACAATGCTGAAGACTTACTAGAACGTCATACACAATACACAAGTTTTTAAATGTATTTTCTCAAAATAAATTTGCAGTCCTTTTGTGATCTAATGTCTTGAACTGAGACATTTTGCCAGGCAAAATTCTAATACAGGAAGGACTCAGGTCAGTAGCTGTAACACACAAGAATGTACATGCATGTGTACATTTCAGTATCTTGTTTTCTGTTTTAAGAAATACTAATCAGAATTGTTGATGACTTACATTTGAGTCATTTGAAAAACAAAACCCCAAATCTAAAGTATAATTCACTTGGTCCTTCCCTTGCAATTCACAGCAGCTTGGAGAGTTTCCGCAATAACTACCATAAATCACGGACACTTTAGTTTACATGTCCCCAGTACTGCAGAAGCCTGATGTGGGATAGAAAGAGCAAACAAGCTTCCTAAATACAGTAATCAAAAACTTCTCTGTCCCTTTCCCTCATATCCACTTCTTCTAGTTTTGGGTCTTCCTACCTGGAAATTCAGACTTCCAGAAACATGTATTTAACTGCACGTATTAAACCACTGTTTTACAAAAACAAAGTACAGTCTTTTAGCTGTTTATTTTTAAGTCTTTCATTCATCATTTTGCTTAGATATACACTGCACTTATAATAAAAATAAATAAACAAAAAAAGCACAACACTTCTTGTCAAAGAATGGAAATCCTGCCAACACTAGAAAAAGAAAACAGCATTTTTAATTCTCACTATTTAAGACTTTTCACCTTTAGTACAAGACTTTCCAACAAAGAGTACAACCTACAGGCATGGACTGGAGTATCAGATATTTCCACTGCCGGCTTTACAATTCTGCAAGAACTCAGACCTCTTCATACACCTCTACTTACTGTTTACACGCAAAATATGCGAATTTGGAAAAAGAAACATTCACTTTCCAGAAAAGGCCAAGTATAACTTTTGTAATTAGGAGACAAGTGTGAATGTAAGCACCTGCTCATCAGAGAAAGCCTAGACACATTAAATATACAGCTTGATACTTACCACGCTCTTACATTTTTCGTTTCTATTACAGAAAAATACAAAGCCCTCAGTGAAGACACTGAAACCCAGGGGTGTCTCAATAACATATGCTGAGGCTTTGCCAGCCCAGACTTGATCTGTGCCCTTAGTCACTCGTCCTGCCTCCACTGAGCAGGAGCAGCTCTGGGGCAGAGGCAGCGATGCTCGGTGAGAGCAGACAACGAGGCAGCGCCCCGGAGCGGCTGTCCCTACAATAACTACCTGTGCAGCAAGAAAGTAATCAAAGTGTGTTCAAAGTATTACAGTAAAAACTCTTACAACACTTAAAAGCACTGATGTTAAACACTCAAAAATGTAACCAAACAGTGTCCTTGAACTAGGGAGTGGCAGGCCAGCTTTTGGGGTACTGGAGAGAGGTGAGAGAGAACTGGGCTGGTGCCTGCACTGAGCAGTGATGGTACTGCTCCCGCCTGGGCAGAAGGGACAACAGACTGTTCTGCTGTTCCCTGCCAGAATGGCAATAAGAAAATACAGATAGGTAGAACCTTGCCTTTCACTCAGAGATGTTAGTAAAGCTAAGCTGGCTGTGAGGAAGAAAACAGGCTCTCCTCTCCAAGGCCTGCCAAGCAGATGCAGTGTTGAAAAGTTCCTTCCTGTGTGATTGCTTGACTTGAAACTTTCTCAAGATGTATTACTTCCAGTATGTAAAAACCAATCTCAAACGTGCAGGTACTTACCCCGCCAAGGCAAAGCACTACTATCTCGGAGCGTAACGCTGCTTTTAAAAACAGTCTCTCTGACATCCTCCAGTTAAAGTCAACAAAAATGCAGAGGTCTGGAACACAATATAGTAACAACTATCTCCACAAGCAATGCTGTGTTTACCCAGACAATCTAAAGATAAACCATCTTCCTAGAAAACTACCTGGAAATAAACTATCTGTTTACATAACATTGATGGAACTGATGAGACCAATGAATGTAGTCCTTCAAGCTACTGTTGAGAACTGACACGTTTTGCTTTCCAGCTCCAATGTGATCTTTCCTTTTGAATGATCAAACCAGCCACTGCTCAGTGGTTTGATGTGGTAGGTGAGCAAACTGATATTGCTCAGAAATCCTCTTTCTGGTTCTCTAAGCAGGTTTCAGCAGGGACAAATAAAGCTGAAGCCAGGCAAAAAAATGTGCTGTTCTATCCCAGTCAGATCAGGTCTGCAGTCAGAAGCACAGACGTTTTATAAGTTCTCAAGCAATTTTCCCTCTGGGGATGAGGCAACAGAAACTGGTTGGTTTAAGAGAAGCCATGAAAAAAGAAAACCACAGGGTGGCACTGCAGGCAGGCTGTATTTTGAAACTACTTGGCACTTAGTCTTTTCTGGGTAAATCAGAGCTTGTTTAATCCCATCTGTATAAAACAGGAAAGTGGTTCATTAAGTTTTCTTCAAGCATTGTATTGTCCAGCAACAAATATGCCTAGAATATAAATCACATCATAAAAGAGGCACCTAGTTTAGAATTGTCAGGGTATTTTATAAATTCATAAAATGGTATTTAAAAATATTAACACATGAATGCTATTGTAAAGACAGGTTAGGAATTTATACCTATTTTGGGTTTGTCAGTTCATTTTGAAGCAATTTAAGAAAAAAATCTTCATAAAGCATGTGTATTTTCATGCAAAAGCTAATGAATGTTCTTCATACCATCATTTTTTAGCAATGTCGAGATGGAAAAATCTCAAACAGTTCTCTCTTCCTCTGAAAGGAAGAACAGTATTAACCCAGGAAAAAAGTCTTAACACTGCATTCAACACTATCACATCCTTCTAAAACATTTTCACTCTCATATATAAAAGAATCTTACATAATTTCAACCAAAATAGACAACTTATTAGAGCAATACTTCAATGCTAGACTTTGGAGTCTATTTTATCTGCTTTGTTGGCTGCTTCTCCCCCAAATTTCAAATCCCTACCATTTGAGTCAAAAGCAAAAACAACTGCACAAAAAAGAGCAATTCCTGTTCATTTAGTGAAGAAAATGATTTTCAAAGGAGATTTGGGATCATCCAGGATTGCAAGTTACTTTCTACTTCATAAAACAGAAGTCCCTTCAGGATGTAAATTTGGTATTTAAGTACATTTTGAACTAACAGATACTATATGACTATGCACAATCATTTTAGTTGCTGAAGTCCCAGATAATTTTAAGTTTTGAGTTTGAAAGTATGAACAGTAACAGTCTTCCTCTGATATTTCCAGTAACAAATGAAAAATTAACAAAAACCTGTATTTTAGTTCAGTTGCACCATAATATAAATTAGAACACCATTTCATTTGTTGTCATTTTTCTTACTCCAGAGAGCAAGAATTCTAAAAACTAGGAAGTTTTATTCCCTCAGACAGAAGTTCAAGAGTGGACTGGTAATTGTTCCAACTGCAAAGTGGAACATAAGCCATTCTTTCTGCTATAAGATTGCTCCCTGTGTTTTTTAAACTGTTTGTATATGGAGATTATTTTGCTATGAGATAGCACGACAGTAATATCTTGGCAAAGAAATACACCAATATAGCTGTGACTTTAACATTGGATAAGGCAGATGATTATGTAATAGCATTGATTGCCAGAGCTATACAAATTTGATTTGAGTATATTATTTACTTACTTTGTGGACTCTTATACTAAAGCACTCTACATGCTATTAAATGGTTTCAGAACATATGCCTGACAAATACTAAATTAAAAAGTTAGTGACTTAGTAAAATAAATTGATGCCACCAAACCTCAAATGTCAATATCGCTTAAATATCCTATATTTAATAGAAAAGTAATTAAGGCACCTCCTCCTCAAAAAAAACCCCACAAACAAACAAAACCACCAGCCAACTGCAAAATACAAAGGAAAATACTACTGTAAAGACTTATCTATTATTATTTACTCTGCTTGGATTGAGAGAGCAAGGGCTTCTCATCAAGTGTTGCCATGCAGACACTGCATAACTGTATCTACAACTCTTCATACAATAACTTTTCAGTTCATCAGTTACATCAACTGTTTACAAGTAACACTGCAAGGTCATGTGCTGATGCAGCTAAGGGAAGTGAAGTCCATTAATTCTAAATAAAATAACTTTTTAAGCAAAAAATAGACACATTGGATGCAACCTACAGGTGTTTCAAATAGGCTTCTCTGTCCCCCTCTATTGACACCTATGCTGTTATTAATAGAAAGCTAAATGAAAGTGGACAAGCTTGGGAAGTAGGTACATTGCTCAAGGCCATATCCTCAAAAGTATGGACTTTGAAAAAGCTGGGTGTACGAAGATATATGGAAGCCATCAGCATGTCTTCTGTTTAAATTCTGTTTTCTTCTGCTTCTTAATTTCCTTACTTAAGGCAGAGAAGTGTTCATAGTTAATTTGTACATATTTTGTACAATTTTGAAATAACGTCTCTGGACAGCACTAGGCAACTTATGCAATTAAACTGCTAATTTTGCTAATCATATTTCTAAAAATCAAATTGCTAATTATAATTTTGAAACTATCCAATGTACCTGGTCATTAGTAACTGGAACAGCACTGGGCTATGATATGCCATTACAAAATTTTCAGTTCTAGATGGGAGGTCACACACAACAACCCCAAGGGAAAAAAAAAAATAAATCAAATACTGAAATTTTAATTCCTAAAATCAAACACCAAAGAAACAATTCAGCCAGTGCTAGTCCTGTCTCACCCAATGTAGCACAAACTAACAAAACAAACAAATACAATCTATGTTTTTACATCTCTGGTATCTGAGAACTTCATATCTACTTATTTATGCAGATGACTAAATAGTTCTCTTCATTTTTCAAATATCCTTGAACAGAAGTATTTGTTCAAGAACATAAAGGACAGCAATTAAACGGCTGCATAGCTTTTGACACTGCAATGCAAAACATTTATGTCCAATTCTTAACAACCGTAGTATCACACAATCTGACAGCTTTCCTCAAATTGCAGTCAATATTCAGCTTAAATTTCTGCACAAACCACAGGAATTTAGATTGAAAAAAAAAATTTAAAAAGCAAACAAAACCTTGCACACAATTATTCTTAGCCACATGAGGCACATTCTTACATTCCCATGAAAAGTTAACAGCACAAGGAGCATGGCTGCATGATCCCTTGAGGCCAGGCACAACTGGACTCTTGGACAAAGAACAAGTTCTGGTCCCCACCACTTGCACATACACACAGATCATGGGAATTAATTTTCTCTTGGTCACTTGTCTACACAGCTGTGTGGGTCATTTTTTTTTAGAACACAAATGTCTTCCTTCAAGTGAACAACAAATTACTACATGATCCAAAGGAAAAAAAGAAAACAGAAGAGACAAAAATATCTCTAATTGCTAGTAGGATATGCTTGACAGGATAAGCTACACACACATACAAAGTCAGTTTCCAAAACTATCTTATGAGTACAAATTCTGCCACATTATAAACTTCAGACAGGTGACTACTGTCATCATATCACTCTGAGGAGTCCAGAAACCATGATGCAGAAGCCCCATCACATATCACAATCTTGTCTCTGTCTCTTCCTGACACGACTAAAACTTTGCTTCCAGCACTTTTCTAGCAGAAATGAATTTATTATCTACTTAAAAGACAGATTAATAACAACAGCTATCAATAGTATCTAATGGATAAAAAACTTGCTTTCATTCCTGGACTTCTACTCAGTTTTTGCTCAGATGTCATAAAGGCTTCTTTAACAATTTCAGTAGAACTGAGGAGTCAATGTGGATGGAAAATTTATGCAATCATGTAACTGCAGCTGTCATAATACATAACTAGTTCTGTGTTAAAAGTTTTGGGAAAGCCACTAAGTTTGTTAGACAAAGCTGATCAAGTATTGATTCAGACATATTAACAGGGCCCACAAAAATAAGTTACAGCTTTATTTGTCGCTTCATATAAGTACAGAGGCTCAAACAAGCTGTGACTTGCTACTAGTACATACCAGAATTCACTTGTCAAATTAGGAGTTACAGTAGGTAAAGACAGAGGAAACAGACTGAGTGATTCCGGATGCCTTCACCTCCTCCTCTTCATAAGGTCCACCAACCTCTCACCATCTTCTCAATCTATGGACCAGCCATTGGCTACACAACCTCACTGGATCTCACTGCTAATCACGTATGAATTATGAGAACACACCTTCTAAGTACTCACCAGCAGCCTGGTTGAACCTCCTTACTAAGCAAAAAACAAAATCAACATGGCTTAATAATGGATGTTCATAAAACACTTCACAGCAGTGCAGTTTCTGTGCATGCAGTCACATAATTTCTCAAGCTCACCATCACTGTCTCATAATTCCATTTTTTACATATTTGCTTATGTGAAACAAGGCTGAAGAGGGGATACCTCTGTCATGGTAACACTGCAGACTACAAGAAACATTTTTTCAGACTGCAAGTATGATTCAGCATCCTTTAAATATACTCTATACTATTAGATTTCTGGTGTCACAGGTGGCTAATAAGGATACCAGGTGACTATCAAAAGCAAAGAATCATAAAACAACAAAAGCTCCCGAGAAAACTGCAAGACAAATTTTACAGTTAGGGCTGAGCTATCATTTCTCTATCTTAGAGACTAGTAATTGGTGCCTTTTTTTCAGCCCCAATTACATGACTGCATAACTTTATCACAACTGCTGCTAGGTGATGCAGCTAAGTGACTGCATGAAGGAAATGACAGAATCACAGAGTAATTTAGGTTGGAAAAGACCACTAAGATCATCAAGTCCAACCATAAACTTAACACTGACAAGTTCTTACCTTCACTGGAGGGATGAAAAGTGCCTCTTCAGGTTGTCCACTCCTGCTCATCTTCTTTTTTTTTAATAAGAAAAAGATCAAAGCAAAACATCCTTTTCATTTTGGAAAAGGTACATACAAACTTGGATGCCAAAAGATCCAGTTGCAGGCTTTGGTATCCCATCCTCATTTATCATGTAGCTCTTTCTGAAAAATCTCAATATTTTATTGCCAAATTCAAATCTCAAACTCCCACTTAGAGAAGCCTGAGAGATGTAAATCATCTTCTTTCTTTTTCAGCATCCTGTGCCTCCAAACATGACACTGTCATGATCAAATGAGACCAAACTACCTCACCTAGACATTTAAAGTGACACTAAGCAGGTAACATTGTGGTCAGCCCTTTCAATTGTTTGATATGGCAGTTTTATCTCTCACCAGTCTTGTTTATTTCCAACGAAAGTATAATAACATAATACAATTTAAAGAATCCAACAAAGCAGAACTATCACTGTTATTTCACTGGATTTGCTGTATATGATTAAGCTTAAAAGTAAGTGGGATGATCTCTTATACTTACTATTATTTCAGTATTGCACTAATTGCAGCAGGAATCCTTACCAGCTGACCAAATTAAATTAGAAGCCAGGGTATATCAGCTGGGACTATTAAATGTCATGGTGCAATGCAACTATTCTACCCAAAAGTCAATTAGGCAAAAAAGCTCAGATCAATAAAAATTGGTTCAGGCCAGGTTAGAGTACCTTCCACAAAATCCTGAACTTTTCCTGATGACAAAGCCAACATTTAACAATAGGAATCAGTGGTATCCCTGACTCTTGTAGTTTAAAGCCTTACATGAAGCATCAGAGCTGCTATGAAAAACATGCTCCTTATGGAGTTTTTAAATTTCTTATTTATTTTTATTACTGAGGCTCTTTCCATGTCAAAATGTAAGTTTGATCAGTGAAGGAATCCATCAGAATTTACCTTGTACTTAATTTCTTCTTGATTTAATTCCCAGGATATCAGTTATTTTTCTGTTAACTGTTAGGTCAAAGAGGACCTCATGGAAGCAATAAGCAGCAGGAACTAAATAAACAGAAAACCGGATCTTTAATGCAAATGTGTTTCCTGGAGGAAAGGGGTAAATCAGTGCAGATAATGTTGTACAGAAGCAGGAAAAAAGTTTAAAAAAAAATAAAAATCACATGTTCTAAAACAATCTGTTCAAAACATTTCTCACTGGAACATAAGTAGCTCTTCAAAACCAGTGCCCTGCTGAGGAATTTACATACTTGCCAAGGTTTTAGTTACTAATCAAAAGCAACAGCTATTTGCTTTGTGGATGAAAAGTTGTAGTACTTGCTCAAATTAAATAAAACAAACAAATCACAATTATTTTAAGATACAATACAGCTGCACAGCGAGACCTGTCTGTGTGAGTGTATAACTGAGACAAGCACTCCAGAATACATCCCACTTCATCAGAATTTTTAAGAAAAAGAATACTGGCAGTACAATTAAGAGGCCTTCAGAGTACTGAACCAGTTCAAATAATGCTTAATGCTTTTCAAATCCATCAGTTACAAGGTCACACCAGGGTAATTCCACAGCATGTCTCCTGATAACCATGCTTCTGGCCTGTTAAAGAAAACCATGCACTTATATGAACAACTAGAATTTAAAATTTATCTTTAATAGCCAGAGGACATAACTACTTAGAAACTATATGCATTTTCCAAAATCACTGGTCAACCCTAAATCATTACCTACCCTTATTTAATAAACCACTGCTACAGACACTAAGGCATCTGAATTAAACATGTTTTCAAAAATTAGTTTCTAGCCCTAGAAAAGGGTCCCCGTCATAGAAATTATTTATCTCTACAGGTAATGGGGTATCCTCCCAAGCACATCCAGTATAACCTGACCTATACTACAGAACTCCTTGTGTTTCAACAAAAAGTCTTCACTCCTGATTAATACCTACAACTGTTTAGTACAGAAATTAAACAAATTCAAGATTTTGAGACTTCCTCCTATTCCACCCCTGTGAAAAAGCAGAAAAAAGCAGATTAGGGAGGCCTTACTTCTTCAAAAACACATCTATTAATTGTTATTAGAATACAGTCAGATCTTAGTTTTGAACACATTTTATCAACATTTATAATTTTAAAAAGTAATGAAAAGTGAGTACCATAAGGAATCAGAAATTATGAAAAGGGGATACCAATAAGTACTCCAAGAGCCTAAACCTAGCTGCTTACATAGCCTAAAAAGTTTTTGCAACATCCTTCTCTCACAGAACTTCAGCGAAATGTAGATAAGTGATGGTAAATAATGCACTAGTCATGATGAATATCAAACTTCATGAAAACAACACATTTGAAAGACAAATTTATATTTCAGTACAAAGCACAATCAACATTACAACAATATTAAGTTTATGCTGTAAAGCTTTCAGGATTTAAGCATCTTTCAGGAGTGAAATATATCTGCTTTCTCTTACAGTCCTGCACAAGTGACTCACCAACCCTGCCTTCTCCCTTTCTTACCAGACTGTTCCTCTGCTCCCATCAGCAGCATGGACTGGTTTCCAGTCTGATTCATGGCCAGGACTCCTACTGCAGGGAGGCTAACTCTGCACGTGAGTACAAATATTAAGAGGCTGCCAACTCCCTACTAACCAGTATAAACTGCTATGCTAAAAATCACTCTACAAAAACAGTTCCAGCTTTGAGGACTTACCCCAAAAAATTTCTGTAAAAACATATGTATATTACAGGAATACCAATTTAACCTTTATCCCTGTACTCGTTGTTCTAGAGTGAGCTACTTTTGCGTAAGTGAAACTTACTTGTATTTCCCAAATAACAATTTAGGCTACCCTACAGTATACTACAGATCTGCCACAGGGGTTGGCCTAGATGATCTTCAAAGGTTGCTTCCAAGCCAAATAATTCTATGATTCTATGATTTCCCTGAAGAGAAAAAATAAACTGGTGGAAATCAAAAGCATAAAAGCATTTTGGCATACTTTCTTCCTGAGGAAAGAAAGTGTACTTGGATGTAGTGCTTAGAAGCATAAAAACTATTAAATTAATTTTAAAAACAAAGGCAACACCATTCTAGCTGGCATTAAGAAACAGTAAAACAGTACACTGAGTGGAACAGGGGCAAACAAGCACTTTAAAAAAGAATATAAGAAGAAAAGAAACAAACAAACAAACAAAAAATGGCTCAGGCTATCAAACAAAAAAGGGCTACAAGTGAACTCTAAAAAAAAAAAAAAAAAAAAAAAAAAAACAACAGTGAGGAGAAGAAAAGGTGAGACACTGGCAAGGGAGAAAGCCACCTGGCCATTTCCAGGTGCCATGACTAATTGGACACAACTTGAACTGACAAGGCTTAACAGACACTGGGGAAACAACTGACATGCCCCTCAGTAAAACCACCTTTGATTTAAATATGGCAAAGGGGTTTTCTACTTATCTAAAGACCATAAAGAGATAAAAATAACCACATTCTGTTTGTCCTGTTGAATAGGGGATTAAAATAACTGGCAATGTTTTAAGTCATGAGCTAGAGGTGGATTCACCAGGTCACAACTGGAAAAGGAGAACTGCCAGTCCTTGATAAGCATAGCAATTACCATTCTTTTATATACAGAACTACTCTAAGGGAGTACAGCTTCCTTAAACAGCAATAATAGCATATCCTTTGATTTATACAGCAGTTCTCCAGCAATACAACCAACATCCTGTTTTCATCTCAAAGTACAGCTGGGCAGTTTGTCTACAGGCTTTATTTATTAGACCCTATAACCTTCTCATTATAAGAAACAGCACCCTTCAACTTAGCAGCATTTTACCTTCCTGATTCTTTCCTCATAAAAATTTTAACTTGGTACCAACCCAATAAAAGAGCACGTAGATGTTTACTAAGTGCTTTGAAACAATGTAACTTAGGTTTATAAATGTTAATGAAAAAAAAAAATAACACATTTCTCCCACCCAGGAAGTCATGTAAAAAAACACCCAAGAAAATTCGCAGATCAAGGATTTTCTTACTTTATGGATTTCAGACAAAAGAATAGAAGTATTGCTCAAATTATCTAAGCTGTAAGATCTCCTAAAGCCTTTAAAACACACACAAATTCCTGATATCTGAAACAGTCTCTGTAAAGTTCTCCCTGGATTTAGCAGTTTTCCCTGAATATAACAGTGAATCTCTGTAAAATGCCTAATGGAACACATGTATAAAACATTTGATTAGACATCTCTCAAATTATTCTATGTATTTAATAATTCCGTATCCTGTGTTACCACAATAGTCAGAATCCCGTCAGAAAGGCAGTATTTTCCACATTCTTACCCATGAAAGTAACCAGCTAAATAGCATTTTCAAGGATTTACATGCTCTTGCTCTGTAACCATGCAGTAACTCATGAACATGCCATTCACATGCTGTCACACTTTAGAAATAGAAAGACCAATAGTGCTCAACTGTTAACACCACTGTATTTGTTCAGAACAGTTTTAGAAGAAATCGTTCCTTATTGAATACATTAAATCACTAAAAACTTATAAAATGCAGAAACTTTGTTAGCTGTATCTACAAGATATCCACATTTCTTACACATATATTCTCAAGCAAGAGGTAAGCAGTATGTCAGCACAATCTCAGTTGAAACAAAATATATCAATATAAGGCAGACTTCTTATCTAGTATCTAATGACCCTGGTACAAGAGCAATAGGGAACCTAGGATTTGTCTACACTGGCCAAAAAAATGGACTGTGGTAGGCGTGAAGAACAGGCAAAATTGCCACCAACACAGCTACAGCAGAAGCCAAAGTGACAAGGTATGCATATCAGAACATCACCTAGATTCCTGTCCTTAGTGGTAGGTGTGAGGTCAGGGACAAGCAGCAGATAGTTCATTTGCTAAAATCTCTCCAAACTTTGTCATGGTTTCCCCAAATTTAACTGCTATCACAGACTGTTGCTATAAAACTAAAGTCACCATGTGGAAAACCAGAGCAGTCAGTCAATCTGGTTAAAAACTACATGGGCAGCTATCTACACAGATCATAGAAGCAGAACAAGGCACAAACAAGGAAGTACTAAAACTCAGCTGAAACTCTGTGAACTTTTCAGAAGTTCACCCTCACCCTACCAAGTAAAACTTTTAAGTGCCAGTAACCTAAAGCCCATCAACCTCTAAGTGTCACATTTTCTCTCTCCCAGGAAGTATGGGTTGGGCTTTGAATACCACCCAAAGGAGAAAATCCATGGAAAGAACACTGGCTTATCAGAGAAGAGACTAAAATTGTGGCTAATGGCCATCCAGCTGTTCTTCTGACACGCATTAAACAATGAGGATCAGAATTTTTGAGATTTTTATTACATGGATGTAAAGTCACCAGCATAGTGCTGTCAGCTTAAAGTAGAAAGGCACTCTTTGGATCCACAAATTCAAAGCTGACACTTCAAAAATATCCCAAACTACAAGACTATCCTAAGGGGAATACAGGCAAAGGAATGAAAGCCTTATCTAACCTTAAAATGAGAAAAAGGAATTACCCCAGACTTTCATTATTACTAACAGCTTATCACTGGCTTCGTCCAACTGAAGAGGAGGATGTAAAGAAGCTGCAACAAACATACTCCACCAGTTGAAGAGCAGGAGCAAACCTACTCACTTTAGAAGACATGCAAACTTCCTTCTGCCCAGACAGGTCATAAGGGAGGGAGAAAGTATGCAACTGTTGTTAATTATTCAATGACCACCAAAATCAATCAACCAAAAAAAATGGCAAAAGGGGAAGAGGAAGAATGAATCTCCATACCCAGTGTCAGATCCCTGAATGAACTGGTCTTTCTCAGGAAGAGTCACCAAGCCAATTCTTTCTGTCACTTCAATATTTAAGTGAAAATATTTGTTAATTGTGGGATAAACACAATGGTAGCTAATATAACTAATACAATACCTATGTATGAGGATGTGATTCACATTTTCTGATGGATCTCATTTTCCCATCAGAAGCCAAAGCTTTTTAATGAGTTGAAATAAATGACTGACTGTTTACCGTTTCAACCAATGCTATGCCATGTTTAGCTATGCCTTCTTATCTTTGATAAAGCATCACATGCTCCTTTACAAACAGACTGGAAATCTTTCTACCATGTTGAGCATTTATTCACATGATACCACAAACTGACTCAAGGAAACACTCAGTGTATGACTGAGATGTGAAATGTGATGTGACAGGATGTGGTCAATAAGTGTAGATAAGAGTTTTTAAATTATTTTAAAATGAAAGTCTAAACATTGTAAAATATTACTTCTAACCTTGGATCTTTTGTTTTCATTTAACAGAATTCTTTATATACTCAACCATTTTTCCTTTATGAGAGTACGTTGTTAGCAAATGAATTGCACACTTTTCAATTACCTAAGGTAGAATTTTGCAAGGGTATTTCTATCTTAAGTTCTTAAAGTTCTCCCAAGCAGCTCTGACAAACATTTTTACAAAATAAACAATTCACTGGACACTTCATTTCCTACTGCAGATCTCTGCACCATGAGGAGGAAGAGGCAGCATCAGCTTGTTGAGGAATAGACAGATTTCAATCAGGGAGTGTGAGGGAATATCCAGCTGTTCTTCTCTAGTGGAGACACCATGCAGGGCAGCTGCCTCTATGCAGAAGGGCAGAGTGGTGACTGACATTGTATAGATCTTTCCACAAGATCACTCAATTGGGGCTCCAAGTGATTTTGCAATTTTCATCTACACTTCAAACGTCTGAAGTACAGCTTGGCATTGTATAGGGTGAACTTTCAGCATTTATGTGTCATTATTTCCAAACATTCTCAAGTCTAACATAAAATCTTATTCTGGATTAAGTGCTGGCAAGCAGTCTGCCAAAAAAAAAAAAAAAAAAAAAAAATCCCGTAAACCTGTTAGCTGGCAGGCTTTACATACTGGAATTACAGAATCCGGGAAAATTTTGTGGTGATTGAAAGCAAGAAAACCTAACAAGAGGAGCCTATGAGTAGTATCTTAAAGAACACCACCAGAAAGAAAAAATCAGAACCTATTCATCTGTTTGAATATTTTTAAAACTATCACAGTACCAAACCCCCTTTTTTCCACCCTAAAATAAACCACTGTATATTTTTAAGGTTCCATTTAACATTTACAATTCATTGCATTTTGTTCATCCCTTATTCATTTGAGATTTATGGATAAAGATGTGTTACAGCACTGTATTTTGGGAAGAAGACCCGAAAGTTTGTAAGAATGTTTGGGCAGTGGAAATATGAGAACAGTCAAAGAAAGATGCTTAGAAATAAGAGAGATTCCAGCAGTTCAGACAATGATGTCAGATCCTTATTACTCTTCCAAAATAAGCCTCTTCAGATTCCCTGCTACACCCCTCACTATTGCCAACCAGCTCTGAAGGATTGCTTTTACAATGCCTTGCTTTTCCATATCTTTCACATTTTCACCTTGCTTTTCTACAAAAGTGAATGAGCTTTGCCTGGCGTGTTGGGACTATCTCAACAACACCTGTGGGGGAGGGGAGAATATGAGTTCTTCACTCAAAACAAAACGCAAAAATTACCTAGATTTCAACATTCTCTGATCCCTGCAGATATCACTTGGCAGAAAACCAGATTCCTCCCCCTGCCCCCTCCAAAAAACCCCAATTAACCATCAAGAAACAAGAGAAGCATTAGAAGCTGAAAAAATAAAGACACATCTGACCCAGTTTCATCAGTTTATTTCTACAACAAATGTCTTGATAACCTGTCATGCAGACATCAAATTAAATATATAATTCTGAGGAAGGGCAGCATATAATACATTAATAACATTACTGCTACTGGCCCCACAAAGTCATAAGTAAACTCTGAGCTAGTTGGAAGAACAAAAAAAAAAAATAAACTAAATCCTATTTTGTGTCTCCAGCTATCACTGCCTGCCTTAAGACCTCGGCTCCAAATCCTGCAATGTCCAAGGCATTACTCAGATGTAGATAAGTGAGCAGACGAGATCAGCAACTGCAAAGACAGTCAATGACCCTGCTTTAAGTGCCATATGAAAGGGCCTGGGAATCCCTTCTCCCCTCAAACACTGTGGCAAAAATTGTCTCCATGCCCATATAAGTACAAGAGATTAAGATGCATTAAGCCGGGTAAAACGTTACACGCAATATCTAAACACAGAACCACATTTATAAAAAGAATCTATAGTTTCAGAGTGAAGTCAGGGAAGAGGAATCAGATACAGGCAGAATGGGACACAGGAAAAAAAAACAAAACTAAAGCACATGAGATGGAAGGCCCAAGCTCTTTTTAAAAGTGAAGATTTAAAAGAACACACAAAGCCAGAAGTCAAAAAGGTCCACTCATGTTGGGTTGTAATCCCTTGAGGCAAAAACAAAGGACATCCTTTTTTACTAGTAGCTGTGGACTTATAAACCTACTTGAAGTTTAAGGTTCAGCAAAAAGGGACTTTCTCCAAGGAGTGAGTTCTTTAAAAATTAAATGAGGTAAATATAGCTCAAGGAGGTTGCCAAGGATGGAATTAGTGAGGTTGCTTTGTAATGTGGGTGGAAGGAGAGGATCAAAATTGCAGGCAAGGGGAAGTCAGAGACCATGAATCAGAGACCAGCACTGGAGCACACAGAAAAG
The DNA here is from genome assembly GCA_035583155.1 of Acropternis orthonyx. Classification (NCBI taxonomy): domain Eukaryota; kingdom Metazoa; phylum Chordata; class Aves; order Passeriformes; family Rhinocryptidae; genus Acropternis; species Acropternis orthonyx. The sequence continues at coordinate 18,491,275 of JAWWEU010000163.1, forward strand.
TTTGTCTGGAGACCTCAGAGAGGAAATAAAAAGCAGTAACTCCTAAGAAATGAAAGTTTGGGAGCCTAGGGGAAACTTTCAACACACAGTGGTACATGATTTTTGAGGAATAATAAAGTTTCTGAATTTAAAACTTATTTTAAAAATAAATCAAAGTCCAGATTTCTGGGATGGCTTTAATTTCTGATTTTACACAAATGCCTGAAAATGATCAGAAATTCTACTTCTCGAAACTCCACCTACTGCACTATCATCATCAACTAACACACACTTGTGTGGTGACTTACTAACTGAAGTAACACACTCATCCATCCATGCAAATAATTTCTATTCTCTCAAAGCCAAAATGGTTACATACTTAATTCTGCACAACATTAATTTTTAATGAGAAGGACAAAATGTTTAAAACCACAGCTACTAGCAAAGAAAGATGTACTTCACCCTTGCCTCAAGGGGTTACAACCCAGCATGACAAGTTATAAACATGTGTATTCTCAACTTTGTTATTAACAGACATCTTGGCTCCGCTTTTTTTTTACTAGAGAGACAAAACATTTTTCTTCCCAAGCAAAAAGAGTTTTCAAAATTACTGTGAGAAAAACAGTCAAACAATAGCTATCTCAGTAGATTACCTTCCACCTGCAATGCTACATCCAGTTCTTTTGTCAGTCCAGTTTGACAGTACAGAAGGACTGACTGAGGTTTCACAAAGTCAAGAGCAATACATATAAAAAGTTGCTGGGCAATAGTAAGACAAAGTTTTTCCATTGCTACTCTACTGATGGTCCCATATACTTGAACATTCTTACTTAATTCATTTTATTCATTAAAGCTCCCAGCACATCAAACTGGGGGGCAGGGAGGGAACACAGACAGACAAAAAAATCCAAACTAAACAAGCAAACAAACAGTCAAACTGGATTAAACATAAAAAAATACAATTAATTGTGTGAAAAGAATAAAAGAGGCAGTTCCCCCAATAACAACAATAGTAAGTCTGTATTAAAGGGATAGATGAATATGTTTATCCTGCTCTTCCCATAGCAAAGCATTTAAAAGTTACCTGCTAAATCCCATGTATAAAGCATCAGTCTTTGGAAGAAAATCCATCTGAAGGTCTGACATGAAAGTCAGGTACAATACCAAAAGGGAAAATTAATTCTCAAGAGGAAGCCAAGGCCCATGAGAAAAACAAGATGTTAAATCAATACGTCAATAATCCAAGAATATTAAATTGAAAATTGATTTGATTTTAAGGAAGAATACCCACATTTCTAGTGCTGTTCTTTTGAGATAGAATGGTGTTTTGTTTGTTGGGGGTGTTGTTTAGTATGATCCTATTCAAGTTCACGAAGTATTTCTTGTTTAAAACAGAGCAACAGTTTGCATTGCTTGGGGAGGAGGAGAGGTTATTAACTAAGATGGATCTACAGTTTTCAAACCAAGTAGCTCTATTTCCAGAACAGAAATGAAAATCAAAGAAATGTGCAGAAAGTATTTCCAAAACACACCTAAGAAAGCACAGCTTGGAATTCTTTAATGAGAACCTCTGTAGAACTAAAGCTTCCAACAAAACCAATGCTTTCTCACAGAAGAAAGCTTACACCCAGCTAAAAATACACACACGCTCTATTTTCTTTAACTGAAAACAGCAAACCTGACAACCCTAGCCTTGCAGCAGAGTTGACATTAATACAAGCTCCCAAGGGAGACATTTCATAGATAGATTAGGGACCCATCTTTTAACTACCTATAGCACTTTATTTACAACAACCAAAGATACAAACAAATGTACATGACCCTTCTGAACTGGACAGCCTCCTAGCAAATAAAAAACAAATCCAGGAACTCTGAATTCTGTAAAGATTCCCATGGTACTCTACTTCCACATAAAAAGCAAAGTTTCTTAAACCAGGAAAAAAAAAAAAAATGCACTCTTTTGTCCATCAGTCTATCAAAATGGAGATTTTAAATCAGAACACAACTACTGGAACTCCAGCTAGCATGTGTTTAAATCTACTTTCATGAGGAGTTGCATTTTTAATTGTGGGACCTTACCACAGGAGAGAACTCAGGTGAAGTGTCACCAAGTTTTTAATTGGTTGTTACAGCTCAGAACAGCAGGGGTGGTTTCCCCCCTTGAATTCTCCATTGTCCTATACTGCACAGTCAGAGTTTCCTCTGCATTGTGCTAACACTGGGCAAAGCCACAGAACTCTACAGGAATCCAGGAGCTAACATCTCGGCTTCTTGTCATCCTCTAATGCCCTGACGTCAACTCTGAGGTTTACAGCAGTACATAGTGACAGCAAATACTCACAGTGAAGTGCAACTCTTTCTCAAACAGCAGGCAGCTATGTGAAGTTAAGTCAGAATAGCAGGTCAGCTGTTGAGGAAGCAAGTGAGACCCAGGTGAAAAGAAAGTGCACATTCAGATCTTTTTTAAACTTGCAAACATCCATGAAAGAGAACACCTGGCATTCCTGATAGCCACTACCTTAACAGAGCAACTCATCATACTGACTTGTTAACTTCCAGAAAAAAGAATAAATATTTAGCTGAGCATGCTAACCTTGTTGCTACTCCAAGGGCTGGCTGGATAATCTGGCATCTGATGCTCCCCAGCACACATAAAACTACAACAGTGGCAGTTAAAAACAACAGCAGTCAAGCTAAAAAAACTTGCATGCTTAGAAATTTTTTTCAAGCTACAGTCAAGATAGTCAGAAGCAGTACTGGACTTCATGAAGGGAGACCCATTTAGATGTTGCCAGATTACAGGAGAAACCATTTATTTGCAACTTTAAAATATTCTTAGTGAATTATTTTATCTGTCAGATGGCAGGAGTCCTGTAAAGACCTTCAGTTTTCTCTGGAACCTAAGTTTTTGGTCCCCTACAATGAACTCCTTTCTTATTCTACCCAACACAGATGTGCCTACTCAAAATAAAGAGTTATCTGCAGGTTTACATAAACACTGTGATCTCATTTAAAGCACACTAAACAAAACAAAAACCTAGTAACAACAGAAAGAAAAGAACATACCATAAGACAACACCAAAACCCACCTTCCAGTCTCAAGCACTTTTTCCTCAAAAGCTTTAATATCTCATTATCTAGCTCTCACTTTTCTTTTTCACGGGATACCAATGCACTTGGACAAAGCTTTGAAATAACTCTGCTGATTTCTCTATTTATGTATTACCCTCCCACACATTTTTTCACCCTAGTATCCGCATTCTTCAACCCCCTAACGTTTTCTTGATCTCATTCCCACAGCAACACACTCCAACAGTGAATATTACCACTGAGTACTCCATAGGTACCCAGCTATGACTTCACAAAGTTTGAGTAATCAAACCAGTTTTTAAATACAACATTCAGTTATTGGCACCAGTGTCATGCAACTATTTGATGTTGCCTTGGTTAAGGCAAATACATTAAAAAGAACAACATAATCACCTCAAAAAGTGTTTGGAACTCAGGTGGTAAATTGGCCCCGGAATGATTAGCATTCAAGTGGCTCCTGATGGGCATCCACCCACTAAGGAGCTAACTCCCTGTTTCAAACATCCAGCAAACTCTGTGGTCACAAATTCTCAGAATTCTTTCCATTTTGTTATTACTCCATTAGTTGTTCTTCATCAGGGTCATGCAGGTGGGAAGAATGTGCTATTATCTTGAAGACCTCAGTCTAGAAGATGAAGCACATAGGACTACTTGCTAGACCACCCATGAAAGCCTAACCTCTGGTCCTAGATAGTGCTACCATCTAGCACCAAAGTATAAAAGGTCTTGCAGTTATTGATAAACGTGTATACAATAATACACTATACAGAGTAGCAGCAACAGCTAACTCAGTGTAAGAGAAAAATGTAGTTTCAGCCCTGATTTAAATGTCACTAAACTGAAATTCAGACGCACACACACGTCCCCAGTCCCAGTCTGATGCTGTGGCTTGGTCATAGAATGCTTGGTTTGAAGCTGCTGCTACACTTTCTGTCTCTCACTGCGCTCCATTACAGGGAGGACTTTCATTTATACTAGAATAAATCTGTGTGCATGTTGTGAACTGACTCAACTGAACACACAAAAGAGAGGAAGAGAACTCAGTTCAGTATTCCAAGCTTGATGCCAGACACTTGCCAACACTGCGCCACAGCTGATGTCACCAGAGATCCATAATCTGATTGAAATTATTCCATAAAACCTCGACAGCATGAGAAAAGGTAAATTTCTTGTTCTTTCTGAAAATATCTCTCACTGTGACAGCCCTGGGAACCATGGAAAAAAGACTTCTGTTCTCCTTATTAAATTTTTCAAATACATTCACTGGCCAAGCAACAGTGAATGAGAGCATAAAGATAGACATGAGGAGTGTTCCTGGCAGTTAAGTTAACCAAAGCTGTTTGGCTCTGCCCCCTCCCCCATACAACCATCACTATCTTCAGCCCCCAGAGAGCAGCTCTATCCCCGAAGCATATTTTCCTTAGACATACAATGAAAATGACAAAACAAGGGGGTTTGCTTGGGTAAAGTAGGTCAGAAGCTGTTATTTTGTAAGCAGGCATATAGCTTTAAATATGATTTAAGGAAACAAATGAAATTATGTGAAATTCTCAGAAACTGATTACAGTTGAATTAAAGGTGTATCTCAACATGCATTCTAATGTTTAAAAGGATATCAATCTTTCCTTTACCTAAATCCACATTTGCCCCAGTATTCTAGTGGCATATTAAGCTATAAACACAGTTCCTCATGGTAAAATCCCATGTCAACTACTGACATGTACTTGTAATGTAAAATTTATTTACTCAAAGGTACAGAACATCCAGCAACTGCAGGAAAATCATGTTCAAAAGGTGGGACACAAACTACAGCCACTTCTTTTTCTATTTGCAAGTATTACATCACACATTTTCCTATTATCCATAACACAGACAATACATAAAGCCAATTCAGCTCTGTGATGAACAGGAGCAGACTGTGTCAACCAGCCTGGCAGGAGCACTCTGTCATGAAGGCTGCTCAGACTCAGGGTAAAATAGATGAGCTATAAAAAACGCCTTAAAAGTAGGTCCAGCCAAGTTTCTGCTAAAAGAAGAAACTATGTGTCATGTCCAGCCAGTAACCAGGCACACCTCCTATTCATCATATTCCAAAAAATTCCAGCCATTTGCTGGGCACAGTTTCTATTCACCATATTAAAAAAAAAAAAAAAAATCTAGCAGTTGCTGTTTTTTAAAAATTTTCCCTTGTTTACCTTGAATGTACAGTCATAATAGCACATGTTTTTCACCAAATTCAGACCAATATTTTTATTCACAACCAGTTTTAATAAACAGTGTTTCCATAAGAAAGCGTAACTCTGTATTTAGAAAAAAAAAAAAAAAGTACTCCAAGAAATGACAGGATCCTTTCCCAAAACTTCTTCCCATAGACCTGATAACAAAATTGAACAAATATTGAAGAGCCACCAGAGTTTACCTTATATAGGAGTTCCAAGCCTAAACAAACATCAGTGGTTGAAAACTCACAAAACACTTTAAAGGCCTCTAGCCTTCTTAGCACTTAGCATAAATAAACTGTCTAAGCTGTGAAGAGTTACCAGTCTTTACTCCACAGAACTTCAAACAGTGATTTAAGACTACATTGACTGGTAAACAGTTTTCAGTTGCAGATTAACACTTTCAACCTAGCTAGACAAGTTAAGAAGAGCTATAATGCAGTATATCACATCATTTGGTAATGCATTTAAAGAAAACTGCTATTTCAACTGAAATTCTTTCCAGATTCCACAATTTTTCCTATCATCTCAGACAGAGAATCACAGTAAATGCTTACCATTCAAAAATGTATCTGTGGACCATTTTCATTAAAACTGAGAGTTGCTGGTTTTGCTGGTATAGCCACATTTTTTCCTCAAGTCTAGAGTTTTGATAAGCAAATGAGACCATCTTCAGTAAACAGTTCAGACTGGCAATAAAGACCTCTTATAATAAGAAAGGCATAGTAACTTGATTTCCTACCTACCAAATTATATGGGAACAGCTGATAAAAGGCCTGGAAATGTATCTGCAGGGCTAATGCAATGAGCACTGCTGCTAGCTGCATGTTTCTCACAACTGAGATGTGGATGCTGGCAGATGTTTGAAGTCATATAAAGAGAAAAGACTACTTTTCTTAACTTAGCAGCCAAAATTCACTTCACCCAACAGCATTATAGCAGGCAACAGGCCTAGAGAAACTAACAGAACAGCCAAAGTTTTAATTGTCTTTTTTGATTGCTTTTATGTTCCTGTCCACAAAACTCAGGACCTTCAAGACATACCGTTTTAGTCCCTTCCTAACCTGGAATCAAGCACTATTATCCTATGCTCAGTCCTTCCAGCTGTGCTTACCTACCTAGAGTCTTAAAAACGCAGTAATTAAGTATATTGTAATCATACCTTTTACAGTGATTAACAACAAAAAGTTCATTTCTCAATGGCTATATATAAATGTAGAATGGTGACAAGGCCTTAAGTGAATAAATACCCCTCCCTTTGTGAGTCTGGCATAGTCACTAGAGCCACGACTTCAAACTGATTTGATTGGTGCTGCAAACACTGCAGTAAATTGCCATCATTTGCACCTGTTTATCCTGTAGCCAGCTGGTCAGAAAACCAAGTAATCAATTTTTGCATATAGTATGGAAGCTTCAAGAAAGTCTTAACAATACACTCACTATGTAGTTTGTCTCTTCTATTTACAAATAACTCCAGCAGTCTTGCTTCGATTCACTCAAGTTCAAACTGAAGTTATTGAGTGAGTTTATTTTCTTCAACAGTATCTGACTACTTCAGGAGAAATCCTCCCTCTCCTGATCTGTAACTGGGATACTTTTACTTAAGATTTAAATTATTTTTTTTTTAAAGTTACGTTTTCTGACACATTATAAGCAAATCGTCTGGAGTGGCCGAACATTTAGAAACAAACAAACTAGCCCTTCTACTACTCCCAACAGATGCTGCTTATTTCTGTTCTTTCCCTCCCAGCGTGGGTAGTTACCAGGGCACCGAGGAGGGCCCAGCGCTCCCACACCGCCGCGACTCTCGTCCGCAGAGCTGCAAGCCGACTCCGAACACCTAAGGATGCTCCGACCGGCAAGGACTAACCCGGGGCGGCGATGCCGGCACGGGGGTCACGGTTCGTCCCCGCGGGAATGCCCGCACTGGGGCGCCGCCGCTCGGCCGGGCAGGGCCACGGAGGGCGCCGGGCGGGCGGTGCCGCGGTCGGACGGGGAGCCCGCACCCAGCCCGGGGCGCCGGCCGGGGCTCCGTCGGGGCGCCTCCCGCAGCCCTTCAGCGGTTGCGCCGCTCCATCTGCCCCGCCGCGGTCCCGCCCGGGCTGCGGAGCCGCCTCTCGCCCGCGGCTGCCTCCCAAACGCCGCACCTCGCAGCACCCGGCCCCGGCCGCCCCGACCCGAGCTGCCCCCTCGCTCTCACCTCGCCTCACCCGGCCCCCGCGGCTCCCGGCCGTGCCCCGAGCTGCGCTTACCCGCAGGGCGGCGGGCCGGCCGCAGCCGTCCGTGCCACCGGCCGAGGGAGCGTCGGGCAGGGCAGGGCAGGCGCCACCCGCGGGCCCGCCCGCACAGCGCCCCCGCTCCCGCCTCACCTGCTCGGGGCGGGCCGGGCAGGGCGGCCCCGCTGCGCTACCCCCGGCGCCGCCTCGGCCCCGAGCGCGGGCATCGCCCGCTGGGCACAGGGCGCCCTCCCGGGGCTCCGCCAGGCTCCTGCCGCTCGCAGAGCCGCACCTTGGGCGGAGGGGAGGAAGAAAACACAAAGGCAAAAAAAGAAAAAAAGAAAAAAAAAGAGAACAACTTCGCGGCGACAAACTTGAAAGGCGGAACCTTCTCCGCTCCGGCAGGCGTGGGGGTACAGAGACTCCCTGTCCCCATCCCAGCGCCTGCTCCCGCCCGCCCCCGCACCCCCGGCCGTCCCTCTAGGGGGCGGCCGGAGCGGGGACTCCGCTCGGCCCCGGCCAGCAGGGGCAGGGCCGCTCCTCCCGGCTGGAATTTTCCTCCCCGAGCGAAGCGTCCCGCCGGCCGCCCCGGACTCAGCCCTTCCCCATTCCAGCCGCCAGGGCGCATCCCCGCAGGTGGGGAGAGCCGGGCGGCGGCCGCAGCCACAGACCCCGGTGGGGACTGTCCTGCCCGGCCACCGCCGCGCCCGGGACTCACTCGGCTGAGCCGCGACCCGCCCGTGTCACGGGTGATGCCGTGTCCGGTGTTAGGAACGGTTCAGACTGATCTTCACTTCGCTCGCTGAGCGTGACAGCACCTCAGCTTTCCTGTGCCATGTCCAGTGAGCTTGTCTGGCAGTAACGCGCTACGTACCCGTGTCGGCACAGAGCCTCTTTCCTGCTGTGCAGTGGGACCAGGAGATGATACTGCACAGTAAATACAACTCTTTACGCAGGTAACATTTTGGCCAGCGCTTTAAAGAAGTTGAAAAATAGCCAACTACAAAGCATTTACACCTTCCTTTTTTTCTCCAAGTACAACTTTGCATTCTAGTAAAAACGTCGGGTTTTTTAACTAATTCTAAGATTATATATCTGGGAAGAAAAAAATCAATAATTGACCAAATGATATTAACATTCATAATATTAGAAATTAATATAATACTGTATATAGTATGGTATAGATACTGTACTTCAATAACATTTTGCCTCTCCCGGTATGCCCTTCTCATTTGTACTGGTCTCCTTCAATAAAGATTTTCTTCTGCTTTTATTTTTTCCTTCTTCAGTGGAGACTAAACCTGAAGCTGCCTGTTTTGACAGACCCTAGAGGTTGTTCACACCCTGAATAACCACATGCCATTATCAGGCACGCCCCATTAATATGTGTACGTTTCTTAAACGAAAAAATTAATCACTGCTGAGTCAGATGGGTTTTCCATGGTCCAGTTTTCAGACAGACAGTGTTCAGTGAATTGATCAATTAAGAATCTCCGGAACAATCCCACTGAAGATCTTATGTAAGTTTTTGATCAATTTTCTCTTTTGACAGCCCACTTTCTTTTCTCATGCTCCTCAAATTGTTTGGTCCCTTCCTAGGTTAGGATGAAGATTGACCAATTCTTATGTATTTTGACTGTTCCTGCAGTCAGGGCACAGTAACTCTCTGCATTCAGTTTGTAGTCTCAGTTTAAGTACAAAAGAACTTCATGTTTCCAACCAGCTAATTCTTGGGCAAAACTATTACATGACAGCATCTTCTAACCGGTAATGAAATTCCCATGTTGCAAAGTGTGAGATGATTCAACACTATACTGCTGTTTCTACTGAACTGAAGACCCTCATAGCTGATTGTGTATCAGAATAATTACATAGGTTGGTGTCATGTCATCCCTTCTAACAAACTTTGCTGCACCACCAACAGATAAGGAACAGTTGTAGCACTCCCTTTACAATCTCATTTGAAAACCAATATATGCTATAGCCTTATTGTTTGGCAAGTACTAATGCCACAAAGATTGCAATCTATTGAATAGCTCACATGGGCTAATAAGAGAAACTCAGTAATGCCAGGCAGAAAAGTGGCACCAGGGAAATAACCTAAAAAAATTCATTAGTGGTGACAGTTTCCAAAAGAGCCTGGGGGATTATCTAAAAAAGCAGTTCACTGAATAATGCCAATCTCACTTTAAGAGCGGAGAGGTTATGCTTATTTTCTTACATTAACGCATCTCTTATCTAAACACATCTGAAATACTGATCACTAGAAACATTGTAGGCTCTAAACTTGAGTGCCTGCAGGCCATGTTCTGCAGTGACAGTTTTATGATAACTAGACTTAAAATAGTTTGGTTTGTGAGATACTGGAAATACAATTTGTTTTAGGCATCTCAGTTTTTAGAAACCTATTCTGACCTCCTATGGTATTTTGTTTCTTTATCAATAGAAAATCAGTTCTGTGTTCCAGTTTCAACAGATGTTGATGGAGACAAATGTTCTTTTTTCAATTTTTCTATTTTTACAAAGTTTTCAACTTTGTCCTGACCTCAAGACATTGTTCATATAAAGCCAACGTAACTCTCATACACAATAAACAAAGGGCTGCATCAAAGAATACCAAAAGGGATATTAACACACTATTCATTGTCTTTCCTATTGAATAGTCAAAGAAAAAAAAAAAACAAAAACCACAATGAAACATTTAAAGTTCCCTAGATTTTCCAAGTGATCCATGAAGTTATCATTAACAATTAATGAAGTGGCAGGTTATTAATTGCACCTTTGCAATAATGTCATCCTTTGCCAATGACTTGAGGTAAAACAATCATTTATCTGGAGGCATTAATCCACGTGACAGGTCGCCACCCACTGCACTCTGTTGAATGTACTTGCTGCCATTGTATATTTAGTATAAATGTTTGCAGATTAATACCCAGTTCTGATTACTGTTAGCATAACCTTCAAGTTAATAACTGTTAATTGCAACTGCTGTTTGAAGGAGAACTTCTATCTTCAGTAGAGACATGAAGTTCCAGGCACCTTACTAACTATTGGATTTTCATATAAGTTAAAATACAAAAACCAAAGGCTTGTCTGTTCTGAAAAAACAACAATATCCTATGGCATTTTTTCATAACAGTTGGGAATTGTTGTAGAAGGCTTTAGTGCTGGTGGTTGCTCTCCTCTGTTCAGTAGGTTGCCAGAAATGTGAATACGAATATTTTTGAATGAAAGATGCTTTAGAAATACAATAGACTGCATGATTTTCAAACAGGTATGCCCATTATTGCATGTGGTAAAAGATATTTGAAGTGCTAAACAGACCACAGGAGTCTTGCAATATTTTTCACTATTGTAAAGGTCTGCTTCAAAGGTCTCTTTAAATTTCTTAATATATAACAGGTTATTAGTGACATTTTGTGATGTAAATATGTAACCTGAATGCACTCCTAATGTAGTTCTGTACATTGGAAATCATCCTGTGTCACACAGTAGTTGTTTGGAATAATACTGTGCAAAGTAGGTGTGAAATAGAATATGGAATTGAAAGGTGTTTTCCATGTTAAATTAATCTTCTAATGCATAATTCAAATATATGAGAAAGCTGAGCTGTTTTATTCTGCCAGCATAACAGAAATTACAAAAAAAACAAGATTTTACCCTTGTAGTGTAAAGATAAAAGAAAGAATTTTTATATGACTCTTCCTTTTGTTTAAATGAAAACTAAATCCATATTAAATCTTTTTTCTACAGAGCAGGCAATCAGCTTACATCACATCCTGTTGAACAGTTGCCTTTTCTGTGTTTGCATTCCAGAATGTGGGTTAGGTTTTGGGAAGCATGCACACACATGTATGTAACTACTGAAAGTATTGCTGTAAGGCACAGGGACAGGTTTTTGTGCCCATTTGATCTGCACACTTAATTGAAGAACACTGTCCCCCTGTACTTGGCACCTGTGAGGCTGCATCTCAGATCTTGTGTCCAGTTCTGAGCCACTCACTACAAAAAAGACACTGAGATGCTGGAGGGTGTCCAGAGAATGGCAACAGAGCTGGGGAAGGGTCTGAAGGACAAGTCCTGTGAGGAGTGGCTGAGGGAGCTGTGGGTGTGTAGCCTGGAGAAAAGGAGGTTCAGAAGGGCCTTTATTGCTCTCTACAACTACCTGAAAGAAGACTGGAGCCACATGGGGGTCGGCCTCTTCTCACAAGTAACAAGTGACAAGACAAGAGGAAATGGCCTCAAATTTTGTCAGGGCATGTGCAGGTTGGATATTGGGAAAAATTGCTTCACAAAGAGTCAGGAACTGGAACTGGCTGCCCAGGGAAGTGGATGAGTCACCGTCCCTAGAGGTATTTACAAGATGTGTAGATGTGGCACTTGGGAACATGGTTTAGTGCTGGACTTGGCACTGTTAGGCTAATGGTTCAGCTTGGTGATTCTTGAGGTCTTTTCCAAACTAAACATTTCTATGATTCTATGACCTCATTTTTAAATGTACAAGAGGAATAGTAAGCATTTTGTTAACATCTTTTTTCTACAGAGCTGGGGGAGCATTTCTAAAGAGTAAAATGTTACCACAAAGAGAAGTTACAATTATTATTTCTATTTCTCATGTTAAATAACATCAGTGCCTGGAAAATACACAATTTGCTAAAATCACCTGTACTTAGCAGCACAAATGGGACAGCAGTAATTCATATCACTACTATTTGTATATAAAGACTTATCTTGTCATACAAAAGGAAAAAATAGAAAATATATCAAGTTAGGACTGTCCTATCTATGTGACCCAAACTACTAATAAAATTACCCTACAGCTAGGTTTGTACAGGTATACAATGCTATGCAATGGAGTCCAATTACAGTAACTAAAGTGCCAGGGGCTCCCACAGACTCCACTAACCTAAACAGTATTACACAGACAGTACTATTTAGTACTTGTGTTTAATGTTTTTTATTTTAATTTATACATAGGTCATATCTACACTGGCCATCTACACAAAGACAGGTTTCACCCTGAGAAGCAGATGGATCAGGTTGTTCTGGATTGTAAGTAATGCAGTTGTCTGTTTAATGCTTTGACCTGATAGATGAAGTACAAATAAGTCTACAAAAAGGTACCCCATACACTGTCAGATACAGGACTGAGTAATTTTTGCCTTTTGTATAGGGTTTTCCAATAGCCACTATTACACATAATACTGTCCCAAGTATTTTTTGTTCCTACTGTGTATATAACAGGCATTTACTTTCTTAGAGACACTGTCCTTTTTAGGTCATATTTAAGACCAGCATGATGATACCAGGATGCATTCCCAATACTACCATTATGTTTTCACTCTGCTAGCAAATGTTTTACCACTTATACGATATGATTTCTAAGTTATTTTTTTTTGTTGAACAGGATTTTTGGGGATGCATTAAATAATAATTAGTGAGGTATTCATGTGGAATAATATTGCACTTGAGTTATATTAGAAAGCTTCAGACAATGGTAAGTAGCAAGTGATTTAAGATATAGAATCACATATTCCATGAAATATCCTGTTGCAATGTTATTTTTAAAACAGCTTTGTCTAATGCTTTCAAGTCATGTTAACCACAGTAGTTGAAATGAGGGATAGACATGAATGAATTTAAAGTTAGTCTTAGCTAGGGTTTAGAAGAAACTACAAGTTCACTAAATTGCTACCATGCACTAGATTTCCACACCTGTACAAAAATCCTCAACACAGAAGTTTGCAAACTTTAAACAGTAAAAAATATTTCTGAAGAAAATCACCTCTGGGAAAAAAACACATTCATAGTGTCTGTTCAATTGATTAGTAATGCATTAGCTTATAGCTTATAGTATCATATAACACTACAGAAAACATAATCTCCTCTTTCTGTTAGAAAAATACACTTAGATCCCAAAGAGATTTGAGAATTTCTCAACAGAGATACAGAAAATGTAGCAATAGCTACGCAATCAGTAGAGGAGTTATCTTAGGTCCTAAAATCTATATTGCTATGGCTGTACTGTGTCATGAAAACAAGACGTAGTAGCCAAGGAGAAGCCTTATGCTGCACAAATTTGTATCTCTTGGTACTTAGCCAGCTCACTCAGAACTAGCCTGGTTAACTTGACAGGGCTCAAACTCTCTGGACATCCTCAGAGGTGCTATATCCATGGAGTGAAAAGTAGCGTCGTGTGTTAAGCTGCTCTAGAAGCACGAGGAGGGAGTTAAATGCTTAACTTGTACATTATGAACTGTGTGCTTTGATTAGACAGCTGAACAAATGGGGAGAAGAGAGGGAAGAGATGCTCCTTTGTAATGCTAAGAGGAAAGAGAAGCTGTTCTGTGTGCAGCATGCTTATTCAGATGTGCTTTAGGGACCTCCTGCTGCAATGGGCCCCACAACCGAGCTCCAAAGGGAAGTATTTATCATGTCTATTTTAAACATAAAATGGCACTGAGACGTTCAGCACAGACAAATCAAAGATAATTTTCATGACATATGTGCGTACATTGAATTCTAAGGACCTGGAGAAATGTACTTTTTGGAAAAGGCTCATTCCACCTTCATATGGTGGCAGTTTCAAGAATACAACACTGCACCAAGTTCCATTTAAGTTGCACTGTAGGCACATATGCTGCTTCATAGATCCAGAAATTATTAATGTTCTAAGCTTTCAGAATTTTTAGATTTTTTTTCCCAAATAAACATATGAATATAAGTTATGAACAGACACTTAGATAAAGGTCTCAGTCAGACTGCACAGCAGAATTTACCAACTGTGGTAATTCCCACAGCCTTTTCAAACACACTGGACAGGAGCCCAAGTCTGTGTATTACAGCTGAACGTGGCTTTAAGTCAAGTATAAGCCTCATCAGGGGGAGATAAACATCAGTTGCAGAAATTCTTTGAGGTTTTCATCTGAAAATTATTACTGATCTGAGTTTGAGAGTTTGCATAAATGATTTCAAGTGATTTCAAAGCCCAGCTTTGACTCTGCTTTTTTTCTGCAGTTTGCCAGTGTCTCCTTGCTGAATTACCTCGTTAGAGAGCATCTATGTGTAGTCAACACAGCGTGTGCAGACATGTCAAAGAGAGTTTGAAACTAGCAGCTGCGTGAAGCTCAGCATTCTGGAGAATGTGGAAGTGAAATTATTTATCTCCTTGGCTATGCTTAGCAGCAGTATATAAGACAGGATAGCTCAAGGGTAGCACAACTATATTCTCTGGTATGTATCCACCAGTACATACATCACTGTATCTGCCCTGTAAACAAAAAATGGTAATTAAGCAGCAAAGTAGTCTCACAGGTAACAGTATTCCCCTGGCAACACAGACTGAGAAAGCTGTCTTGCCTTTGTGTGTGTTGTATAAAAACATAACTTTTATTCATACCTATTTGCTATTAATTTACCAAACTGCAGTGTATATACTCAGCATCTTGAAATGCTTCTAATTTAAGAGGGTAAGTTTTAGCTAAGTTTATTTAAGAAATGTATGAAGCACTAGTATTAGCACTTTTTCTATTTGAGGGATTGTGTCCACACACCATAAGAAGCACTCTTTCTGACACCAGAGATGCTGTTCCTTCAATCTTCCTTCCTTCCAAATTGCCCTGCTAAAATCACTGCTTACTATCCATTGATGATGGCACAGTTTGCAAAATTCCATTTGTATCTTGACACAATCAGTAGCATAAAAAGGTTTAACAATGTAGTTTGGATTTGTTCTATTTACTATGGCGTAAAACAAATATAATGATGCTTAGAATTCTCACATGCTAATTACTATCTATACATGCAGCAGTTTAGTTGCTTTTTGACTGTACGTTAATATCTATTAATTCCCTCTAGTTAGGTACTGTGTACTAATCTGAGACAAAGGTTGCATGAAATTGTCCTAATATTTTCATAAGAGTTAAAAAAAAAAAAAAAATAAAACCAAGTTAGGATAGAGCTTTAAATGCTCCATATGGACAAAAGAAATGCCTTTAGCTCATCCAGTTTGACTTGGGCATTAGACCAGATTTAGAAGGCTGTGCAAAGTTCTTTTCTTAGCAGTACAACAGCACCATTAAAACATCTCAAGATTCAACTTTTAAGTAGCTCCTTAAAGGTATTTTTAAACCATCCCTTTGGAAAGAAGAACCCAACTAAATATAGCAAATAGATTTTGAATGCATCAGTCAGTCCCACTCCATGACCAATGTGTAGCTCCAGCGTCATGCATTTATGCCAGGAGATATGAAATTGCCATTGTCATTCTAACTGGAGCCGTAGGCCGCTGAGCTGCTATATCAGCACTGTAACTATCTATTTCTGACTTTGTGGAATAGGTCCAATGTTTTGCTCAGAAATAAAGGTTAGAAAATTAAAAGAGCACTTGTTTTATCTCTCCTATCTCTTCCTGGAGAAGACTGGGCAAGTTAATGGGAAAGAAATCCATCAAGAGTTCTTAAATACAAAGAACCATCTCTGGCTCAAAAAGTTCCTGAACCACATACTGTGTGATGATCGGAATATTTATGGAAGTATACATGCTTTCCCTTCATTTATAGTGTTCCTTCAACATCCATTTTTGGACATTGTCTGAGACAGGATACCAGGCTAGATAAGACATTCAGTCTGACACTGAGAGGCCATTCTTATGTTCTGCGGTTCTTTAGATATATTTGAAGGTCTGACTTTAAAACAGAAAGGCCTCATTTTTTAATAAAGGCAGTGCTAGAGATGTATGCGGTTTCTTTGAACTTACTGTAATTATTATTTCAAGGTTTTACCTTCGATCTTATTTTTTACATTGTAATGCACACACCTTTCAAGCACTTAAGCATTCAAAGAGCTGGAAAAGGCAGTGTGGTGGTGTTAGAAAGCAAATTACAGCTCTGGTGAATGACTTGCTTGGGGACTGACTTTAGAAGGTTTCTGTGAAGTGCTGATGCTGAATGGCCTCATTAACAACTCTGAGGCCAGTGTGCCTGAAAGTGAAGGCACAAGGACAAGGAGATGTTTTATCTCTCCCTAGCAGTGTATGAAACGCTTATTGACTGCATTGAACCTTAGAAGTCAGGCCATTATAGTAAAATACAAGTTCTTGGGCTTCATTCCAGGCTAAGATTCACAAAGATAAACATGTATATGCTAATTAAATGCATCAGAGTCTATTTAGGCCAAACAGTTAAAGAGAAAAGACAGAAACAGGGTTGAGCTGCCCAGATGTAGACACAGGAGAAAGTAAGGGGAAATTAACTTTAAATGGTTTGTACTGTTTTATTTTACTATTTATGAAACTGCATTTGAGAAATAGGTAGCTGTAGACTCTGATCAACACAAAATCAGTTGGAGCTGACTCACACAAGCATTTTTCAAGTGAACTGACTCTTGTCTCTTGATTTTACATACAGAACCCTGCTGCATAAGCCGTTTTAAGTAATTCAAGATGCACCTTAGAAAATCCTTGGCCCAAGGGCAGGAAATTTTTGAAACATTTAAAGTGAATGAAAAAGAACAGAAGATAAAGCTGCACAGTGGGTCAGAAGATAGATTTCTGTGAATATGAATCAGAATTTATGTACTTCAAACTGAAATGGCAGAGACAACTAAATTCCTAATTATCTAGACAACTGCAATTTCTGATTGGAATTACTGAATATAAAATTAATTTTTTCCTCACATCTTTCAATAAAATAAGTTTTTTAATCCTTCTTATGATAAAAAACTGTATCTATTACAAAATAAATTTGTAGCTGACAAAAAGTAAACTGTAGTTCATAAGAACTTAAACAACCCATAGTTAACCTGAATACATTTTATACAGTTAATATGATGCTTCTGAATTGCAAATCAGACTAAATACATGTTCTGTTGAAAGCAAAGCAAACAACAAAAGTGAATCTGTTGTATGCTGAGTCACATCACAGAAACATGTATTATTCTCCAGTTAAACCTGACAGAAATTACTCTCTAGAAAGAAGATAACTTATTCTACCCTATTCTACTGACTCACCAATGCAGAACACACAGACACCATGAATGAACTCCAACCTACTGGCAAGATCAAGAGCCTTTTTGATCCTTCGGTGTGCAAATTTACCTGATGTTTCAAAGTTCAAGCATAGATGTTTTCAAAATTGCTAAGATGGTTCATTTTTCAAAGGTTGTAGATATTTAAGTCTCCATTTCTCCTTAAATTACTTCACAAAAGCAGGTAAAAGACTGGACTTAGTGAGGGATCATTTAGATGGGGAATAAGGAGGAAAGGGGAATTATCTTAAACTATTTAAAATTTATGTGGAAGCTTTTTATTTTTTTCTTTCTTTTTTCTAATAGATTTTATTTTTGTGGACAACATGTACCTTGTTTTATACATGACGTAATACTATCTTCCATAATTTTTATTTTATTAAGACTTTATACTCTAATGCTACGTACAGCAGATTTTTTCATGCATAGTTTGTAACTGCGACTTTAATCAGAAAGTCGTGCCTGTTCACCTGCACAAGGCAGACAGCTGGAAACTGCTGTCCTACCTTCTGAGTGAATTTGTACCAGGATTTCCATCTGTGCTATATATGTGCCTGGAAGGATACCAATAACAATTACTGATCATTGCAAAGATCACCCCTGACTGATGGCTCTTTCAATGTAATTTTTGACCACATTCCACAGTTTAAGTTCAAAGAAAGATTTGTATCACAATGCTAAAGAAGAAAAAAAGCCAGGAGGCAGATTTCAGAGCTACAGTTTTGTAATGTATTCAAGTTCTACCCTTACAGATGTCCATTTTTCTAGTCTTAAGTAAGTCTCTCATCTTAACTCTAAATTAAATCATGAGATATATTCTGAAAGTTACTTCTGTGTGAGAATCCTAGATGTCTGGGGCTTATGATAAGAAAAAAAGCCCTTTGCAATCTTCAGGAAAATAGAACATGGGGGAGAGAGTGAGGGTAGCGTTGAGAATTCATTATCACAGTCACTGTAAAGAGGATGTTCTCTAAGAGCTGTAGCAACTATGTGTAGCTGTTAGAAACAGGAATATAAGTTGTACACAGTAACTTCAAAAAAGATTAAAATCTATAAGCTTTCTCTGATTACTGTGTAAGTCAAACACCACCCAAATAAAAAACAAGAGTGCAGCACAGAAAAGGTATCCAAGTATGATATGACAGAGAACATCAGGAATCTGTGATGTGCTTAAGCCATGAGGACTTTAAGCTGGCACTGGGAAGAAGTGAAATAATATTTCTTAAATCCTTCCATGCAACAGAGCTTACTCCTTGTGTTTATCCAGCAAACTCGCCTTTCCAGAGATCTCTCCAAGTTGCACCAGATACCAGCGAATATCACACATTGCAAAATGCCACAGCAGACTGCAATCTGATCAGAACTGTAGCATTTCATTTGCAAACATTCTACTTCAGTTACATATTAACAGAAAAGATTTAAATTATTGAAGGAGAAACTTAGTAGCTGGTAAAGGCAAGGTATGAAAAAAGCTTGCTGGAAATAACATGAAAATCTCAGGACATGACTGTGCTCTATGTTTTAGCTTTTGCATACTGTTTATAATTTTTTGTGAGAAGTCTCATCAAGACTAAATATACTTTCCAGAGATTACTAATTTGTCCTCTGAAGTCAAGCCTCAAATTTACATAGTAGGCATGGCAAAATAAAAGTGACCTATTTGGAATAGTGGAATTATAATCTAATATAAACTATTTAACTTTTTATGATTGCCACCATGGAACTGGTGGTAAAGGCATAGGGTGGTAATGCCTTTTCCCATTTCTGCTAGAAATCTCACCCCTCATCTGCTTCAGGATCTACTTCACCAGCAGATCATGCCTCAATAGTACTCCTGTTTAATCTGCATTACATGAAACAGGGTAGAATCCCTTGCCAAACTTAAAAACAAACAGCAAGTTCCAACAACTCCAGTCCTCCCTTTCACTACCCAAAGACATACAAAAGTCAGGTAACTGTTGCAACTTAATCTCTTTAGCAAAATTTGATCCAGCAGATGTAAGAGTATTTTTGTGTTCCCACACCTAGATACATGCAGTACGCACCACAAGCCTAATATTAGAGAGCCCACTGTAAGGATGAGTTGATTCTACAGAAAGAGATCTTTGTGTGAGTCAGGAAGAAAAGTATTCCTGAATGTCTTCCACCTCGCAATCACTGTAACCCTAGTCACATGTAAAATTATTAAGGCCTATAAACCCTTTTACTGGAAGTGTGAATAAGCAGGAAGGCCTCTGTATTAAAAATATGATTGAGAGCAGCAATTCTTAGCACACCATCCGCAGCGATCCCTCTCAAATATTTATTATGTAAGTTCCACTAAGGAATAGTCAATAAGCTTTGTCAGAGAACTGAGAGTTCAGAGGAGAAAGCTGTGTGTCAAGCAGCTTGTGACAGTATAAAGAGACTACAGAAATATATGCATCCAAGGGGAGAGCTGCCAGGCACTTAGAAGCTGGAATACAGCATTCAGTCATTCTCAGTTTCATGAATACACGCTGGATTATTATATGAAAGGAAGCTGCAGCTCTAGCAATACTGTGTTCTGCAATACAGGTGCATCTGCTGCCAAGGATGACCTTCCTGACAAGCACCTTATTCTCATCTCAGTGCCCTGGATTCTCAAGAATATTCTGCAAAATCCCTTTGATATAATGAATACAGACTTCCTAAAATATTGTCTTACAGTTTGCGATAAGAGTGCATCCCCCAAAGCAGAATGCCTAGTCTCAAAAAGAGGCAGAGACTGCTCTTGTTCCTCTTTCTCTGTTTCTTAAAGCTCTATTCTCAGCTGTTAAGACTGCTAACTTTCTAACAGTCATCTTCACTTCCAGAGGCATCCACCGATCAACAGCTATCTCATGAATAGGTTCTCAAGTGTTCTGTGCTTCAGCTTGTCTCTTGTGCAGACTAATACTGCCCTGCCAGTGTTTGTTCAGCAGTTGCCATTGTCTGATACAATGGGCCTGGGTTACCATATCTCAGACCTGTTCTTCCAGCTAGTCTACATTCCGTGCCCTTGCCACTTCCAGGATGGGGAGATCCTTTAAGAGGTTACTTCCTCAGCCTGCCAAAGAGTCATGCTCCCTCTTCAACAACAATAATCACTTTCATAATAAATTTAGAACTGAAACAAATGCTTTGAAAAATATTTGATTAATAGCCCTGATAAAATGATATTTTTCCTCTTACGCCTCTTGGTTCCAATAAAATAAAATATCATCTTTCTACATGCTAGCTTAATTTCATTATGTCTCTTCCAAAATTTTCATATTTACAACTTTTGCTGCTCTTTGCAAGTTCAGTGCAAGCTTTGTGGTGTAGCTTTTTAAGAAGGAGTTTAAGAGTTTTGCACTGGGCACAAACTATGTGTAAAAACTTATTAAAGTGCAAAGGGTTAGAAATTAATAATAACAAAAACTTAAAACACTTTGTAACTAAAATGAAAAAAAAAATAGTTCAGCAAGCTCAAAATATTTTTCCTTCAGGAAATATCTTACCCTCTCTTAACAAGTCTTCTCACAACTGCATTTTTCAGCTGTTTCATATATACACAGCTATAGGTTCTCAGTGTCTTCACAGATGGCAGATATGCTCAGTAAACTAAGCATCATAAAGCTCCCAATTCATGCAGCCATAACTGAGATAACCATAAATAATGAATTCGCTGCCAACTGGAGAGAAATGATGTACTGAATAGTATGAATGCCCTCTGCAGGTAGAACACAAAACCTCTATAATTCTGGAATTGATTTCAGTCTGCCTATTTATTAAGCAGGAACTACATAAACAAGTCTATATTAGTACTTACTAGCCTGTTCTGACATTGTTTGAAAACTGTAAATGGTACAGAGACATCTCCTGATACAATTGACAGATAGTTGAAAATCTGCACACACTTTTCACCAGAAACAAAGGCAGACTGTCTATATGGCTAAATTAGACAGCAACATGGAACAAGATCAAACCCTGCTATGGTTTGACTGTACCAACTAGTATTCTTTCCCATACCCTCTGTATAAGGCTATCTGCAAGTCTTACCAGTCCCAGGAGGTACTGTATATCTTTCCCATAATTCTAAATACTTTGAGCTCTCTCACACACACGCACGTGCATGTACACACAGATTATGCCTGGAGCCAGAGCAGTATTCTATTTTGTCCAGGGGACATCAAGGGTCAACTAATGCATACTGTGGATATAACCAGTTGTGTGCCATTTGACCTCTGATCTAGAGACCACGCTACTCTCTCTACAGCCTCAATAACCTACTGCAAGAGCCAGGTTTTAAGACAATCGATATTGCATTTTCCTGAAGGGCCAGTTTAGTGCAGGGGACACCATTTGTTAGGTAGTCCACAAGCATCAGGTGAAAACAGCTTCCTGTTGAAGCTGTTATCAAAATAGGTGCTAAACCGCCAGGTTTATACAGGCCTGCTCTGAGCCCACTGCAGTCTTTGTCCACTACATGTTGCCAGAGGTTTCAGAGCCTCTGTCACAGCAGTCTCCTATTCTTCACAGAAAAACAGCAGTCAGCAACTATTGCATGCCTGAACTCTGTGACATTCAGCCCTGTGACCTCCATCTCAGCATATTCATGCTGTTTTTCTGACTGGCCAAGTCTACTGTGAATGAGATCAACAAAAATATAAATATATGCACTCAGTTTAAGAGAAAAAATGATCTCATCCCTTAGCCAAAGATGAATGTCAATGAAACTGAAGACTATTACAAATTCAGAGCAGGAAACAAGGCTTTTAAACACAGTCTTTACTGGAAAAAGAAGGCTGATAGACACCATATGGAGCATAGTAAATGTCATATGCAACAAGAGTACAAAGCAACAAAAGTACTAAAAATCAAACCCAAGAAAGGATGGCAATGTGACACAGAAAGACCTATGGCCATGCTTAACTTTAATAGTCACCATCATTTTTGTTATTTCCACAGGAGCTCCTGACCAATTCCATGAGAACATGCCCAAAGCATCTTGCCTTGGGGCAGATTGACTCTAATGAATGGCTTTGACTTCAGACTGCACATGAGCTCTAACTTCATGTGCAGTACAGAGTAATAGCTGTATTCAAAGGCTCTAGATGTACAGATAAATTACTTGCCTGTACTCATCCCTAACTTGGCCATGGGAGTTCAGGTAATGCATACAGTCCATAAGATCAATACACACCATTACAACATCTGTCTGTTTACTGAAAGCATGAACAAATTACTTCATTCCAGTATTTGAGAAAAAATAGATAGGTGTTCTACATACAGGAGGCTTATCTGCCAGCAGAATAAGAACTGAGGAATACAAAACTGTTTGATCAGCTTTGAGTTCAAAGACATGTCACAGCATACGTAACTTCCAAACTGGATTATTGTGACACTGGAGTTACAAATATACCTTTCTTTTTCTCTTTATGCCTACAGCACACCTGAAGGTCAACCAGGTCCACACACATGGCTTTTGACTTGCTGTGTAGTTTGATTCATTCTCAGTCTGTCAAAGGTCTTAAGTCATATATTTAAGTGCCATGAAAATCACACTGTATGTATGCACACACAGTTTTGAATTGAATCCTAATTTATATTTTAGTGGGTTTTTTTCCTTGCTGGAAATGCAGCAATCTCAGTAGCTTATAGCAGAAAACCCAGTAGAGACATGCTTCTCATGGACACTGCAGGTATCACCGATCAAAGAGTGTAGAGATCTCTGAAGGTCCTGTATTAAGGTCCTTCCTTATATGTGCAACTGAACAGTAAACAGACAAATCTTTACTTTTTTCCCCCTGATTCACCTGTCAAAACACTAATAGTTTATTTTAAGAGAAGTCTATGACAATAGGCTTAGCAGCAAGAGACAAAGATGGATACTTTTTTTGATTTGCACATTGTTTTGCAAGTTTTTCTTGTTTCTAAACTGTATTTTCTCCTTTCCAAAGAATGCATAGGTGGTTTTGGTTTTGTGGGCATGCATATATAACATTTCTACTTCCCAAACTCCACTGTAGTGCACGCTACCTGCGTTTTCCTGGAGTTTATGTAGCCCAAGATTTGTTACTTGTCACAGACCTCTTATATTAGTGGTGACTTCTGTAGCTGTGTCTGCTGATACACAAGTTAGCCTGGTGTACATCCCTGTTCTGACAAAGACCAGTCTAATTCATCCTTCCCACACAAAATGCCACCACTAGTACACTATTTCTCACTTCTTTGGTTGGTTGTCAAATCTCTCTCTCCTTTCCGCTACAGCTACCTCAAGGCAGTTACTGCCAATGTTAAGCTTTTACTGTTCAAACAAACAGCTTCATTAACTTACCAATATATTTAATTAAAAACAGACTATCCACCTTGCGTGGGGGTTACACAGCTCCCAAGTTAGGTTCATTTTCACACTCTGTTGCATAAACTGAAGTGGGCATTTATCAAGGTGTCTGGAAGTGAAATATCCAAGAAAGCAGGGACTGTAAAGCTGCCAAGTTTCAAAGTACCTGGGCATACCACCCGCAGAACCTAGAATATAGCATGTCAACAGGTTGTCACAGCCATAGACAGAGCTAGCAGGATGGCAGAGCACGTTAAGCTTACTGCATTTTAACACAGGCCAATGCTTACCTTCTGAATATGAAATTAACATTGCATTTTCTTATTTGCAGAAGGTTTTATGGTTAGTGTATTGCATATGAAATTCCTAAGGCTCTTAAGACTATTATGTATCATTACAGGTTAACTTCAGTTCAAGCAGAGACTTTCTCTATTAAAAGAAAACTATCATCTGCATCTACTATCACCCCTCCAAATATTATTACAGTTATGCTTAAATCTACAAGACAAACCCCCTCACTCTGACATGAGAAAAGCTAAAGTTTTAAGATAAAGATGTTAACATTTGAACTGAAATTAAATAATGTAATAAGATAAAAGACAAAACTAAACACAACAATTCTTGCTAGGGTAAAAAAAAAAAAGGTAAGGATTCAGAGACTGATTTCCAAAAAGTGCTGGGTATTCTGTTCTTCCATCCTTATTCACACTTCCATTTAATTCAGGAATGGGTGTATCAGTCGTTCTATAAAGAACAAAAAAAAGACATGAACTGAAATTGCACCACCACAACTCAGTCACGCTGCAACTAATTGTCGAGCACCATCTGCTGGTCTGCTTCTAAAACAACAACCAAATCTCCCAACTGCTGTTTCCCGGATAAATCTTCAGATCTGTACGGAGTTATTATGTACTTTGTTATGTATTTATTAAAAGATCCCACGAGTGATGCACTATCCCTATATAGAGGAAATAACAGAATTCAGGTGCAAATGGATGGCTATAGAGGAGAAGTTGGGAAGTTTGAAATGGCTGCTCTGCAGTTTACGTTAGTTGAGACAACCTTGTCACAGTGATGTTTTTGTGCTGAAAAGGTTTCTAAAGTACTTTGGAAATGAAAGCAATTTGGCCACTGTTTTCTCTTAACATACCATATGTCACCCGTACCACAACTCTTGTCAGCAAGGAAAGAAGAGATATCACTATCTTTTATTTCTTGCAGATTCTCAGTACTACAGAGTTGTAGAGAAACCTACAAAGACAGAACCTCATCCTCAGACTCATCCTCGTGATTATTTCTTGCTCACCTCTTATTTCTAGCAATACAGTGCCATCTGTTTTTCTTGTCTTTCCCCTTATTCTATTCCAGAAAGAGAAAGACCAAACATTTCCTCTAGGACAGAATGAAAATGTCCCATGTTAGGAGTCTGGATTCTGACAGGGCTAATGTAAAAAATGCAGAGCCCTATTCTTTTCTCCTTCTCCCTATCGCTCTAAATACATATTTGTTTAATTTGCACATACCAAAATATTTTGTAAAAAATAAAAAAGCTGTTCATGCTTTCTGCTAAAGATAATCTATTTCCAGTTTGAATTGCCTTGTAACAACTTTGGAGCCCTCTGGAGGCTCACAAAAATTTAAATCCAAGTAAAAGAGCATGCAGAAGGCTGGTGTTCATGAATGAGTCTTTTCAGCATTGAAATATGCTTAATACTTGAAGAAATATTAACACTTCATAAAGGAGAAAAAAAATCCAAGTGCTTGGTCTGGATCAAGATGATTCTAAAAAGAGAAAATGCAATCAGTTCTTAATATCCATTGGTAATTTCAGGAATCCCAAGGGCACCAATACAGATTTTCTTTTACAAGAGTACTGGTAGTAGAGTTAGTCCAAAAGTGAAGATCCTGGAGTAATGTAAGTACACGTGTTTCTGCAATTCCTTTAAGATGTTACTCTGATTAAGACATTATTTTTGCATTTGCAAAACAGCACTTTAAAGATTTGTTTGTGCCCTTTTCTTTTTTCACAAAAAAAAAAAAGAAAAAAGAAAAAAATAGGTATACTACAATGAAAATATATAGACAACTTTTTATTTATCATTGTGCTATAGAGAAGAAAAATTTATTAACATTTTAACACAACACCTTATCTAGTTGCCTGCTTGTATCTAGTTCACTTCATCTTCTCACACTAAAACCTTCTTTCTCTTGTGTCATAAATGTGTATCAGTCCCATGATACTCTGTCTAGCACTTCCTGACATCCTGATGCACGGGATGTGTTATTTTATAATTCTACACTAGCATTGTGCCACTTATTATAGGAAATGGATAGAAGCTGTTGCACAAGTTAGTAAACCTAATCATAAGCAATAATTACTTGTAAAACATTATCTCAATAGTTTAAAAATACAGTCCAATGTTATGCAATTTACATTGTTCAAATAGCAGTGTTACAAATGAGTTCAAAGTGAGTTCCCAGCTTCTATCTAACCATAGCACAATAAGCACAATGTTGGGGTTTTTCTTGGCTCTAGTTTTGGAAGCATTAACCATCAGCTGGGAATATTTGCACATTTTCAACAAAGTTCCTTCCTCAGTTCGAGGAGGTGCCTCTTTTGATGCCCTACTAAAGTTTCAGGATGTTTTTCTTGTTGCATCCTGCTTTAGTTCCAAGATATAAGCCTTCTTGGAAGCACCCTACAAGTTTCACAGTCTTCCAAGGAAAAAAAGTTACAATAGAACATCCATCTAAGGCAGAACTGCAGCCTAATAAAAGAAGGTGGGAACAGACTAGAACAATTAATATTACAAAGCAACACAACTCAGAAAATTTTTTACAACAAATTCTGCTCCAAGAAGTCCACAGTTCTTTACTTTTACAGTTTGAGTTATGCATGTATTAGAGGAAACAGTATTCCTATCTATTGAAGATTTGCATTTTGAATGTTTATATTGATTTCTTGGTTCAGCTGGTGTTTGATAACAGCAGAAGCTGCCAAAGTGAAAAACTAGTTTCAAGTTTCCTTTCATCTTTCTGGATTTCCCTGCCCCTTTAGTCAGTGGTTGCTGTGAACTTCAGAGCAGACAGAGGTGACTAAATCAATCCCAGAAGCTTGAATTGGTTTACAGCAAGCAGAATTGTTAATATCTTTCAGTTGTTATTCTTAGGCAATACAAGATTGAATATTCCCAGAAAGTAGATAAAAATACTAGTTTTTCATTTTAGACAGGCTTTCTGCACCATGTTATCTGTATTTTTCATGTGCAAGAAATGAAAAACCCTTCTCTTATTCAGTTCCACAAAGAGTAACTTCTCCATGAAGTATAACAGCATGGGCCTTCAGTCACCTGCAGATCCATGGGATCCACAGCTATGCCATTCCCTCTGTCAAAGGTTCTCATACTCTTGTCTCTACCTACAAAATTAGAATACTGATCCAGCTCACTCACTCTCATGGTCTTCCTATTACACTGCCCTGTAAACCACTTATAATGCAATAAACTGGAAACACAGAGCTGAAAGGAGGAACTGCAAGGAAGAAATGTGTATTTTTGCCATTAATTCCCACTGGGAATGAACTGTGGCTGAACCTAAATTAAGAAAATTGCCTGTGCTTCATACCTCTGTGGTCTACATCCCCTTCCTCTCTCCCAACATGCTGCTTTAAGACTGCTGCATCCACGTGCTTTCCCCACAGATGGGATAAGTACCACAGAGCCCACCAGCAACAAGTTGATATGCCATCAATTATACATTTGCATTTCACCATTGAGGCCTACTCTTCTTTTATAAAATCTGGATTAAATTACATCCAATTTTTGAAAGGCTGAAAATGCCAATTATCCTATGATAGCTGGCTAACTGTACTTTTGTCCCACCTTTCCAGGAAGGCTTCATGGTGGTTTCTGAAGTCCCTGGAAGGACCAGCACACTATACTCTACTCTTTGATGATCAGATTTCTGCACAAAATGAATTATATCATAATTTTTTTTGCATAGTTTAAGAATTACTGCCTTACTAGACAAAACAGTCTTCCATTCCACTGCCCAGTCATTGGATGGGAACAGATTTAATATATGCTGTTAAATATATGAATGGGAGTCTGAGAGCACCATTTATCTCATGCTGCAGGCAGACCAGCACTGTTACAAATGTTTGGTGTCAGCATGCTGCTAATTTAAATGGCTGTAGAACACTGTGTTATGGTATTGTCTTATATCTTAGCTCCTTCAAAATTTAATTTAGGGATCTATCTCTTTAGGGATTTATCTCTTCTCTGGTAGACAGCTAACTACATCATCCAGGGAAGGTAATAATCCTTCTGTGAAAACTCATGTTATTTTAAGATGTCTATTATTCTGTAGTAGGTGAATGCCAAGAGTAAAGAAAAATAGACAGAAGAGAGAAGACTTTGCACTTCACACATCAGAGCACTGAGCAGTGATACAAAAGGACCTGATTCAAAAGACAGACAAGCCTTTCTATGAAAAAATAAACCAGAAAAAAAATGGAAAGAGAAGGAGCAAATGAGCAGAACTGAATTTATGTGACCGGAATATTGCTTAAATATGCTCAAATTTTATCATCTCCTTCCCTTCTTTTTTAATGTCAGTGCCCAGTCCAGTGACTTCTTCAGTCAAACAGCATAGCAAGATATTTGTATTTGTCTCTTGTCAGCTAACGTATCTCTTGCAATGTGATAGGAAAAAGCCTGAAACTTACTTGATGAAGTTCATTAGAAACATTCCTTTTCTGTGACAGATAAAGGTATGATGAAAGGAAAAAGTTAGTTCTCAGTATAAAGAAGAGTTTTAAATATATGTCCCTGTAGTCATGTAACTTTTGTTGCCCTGTAGGGTCTATTCCATTTTTTCCAGTAAGTCAGTTTAGGCTTTAAAATATTTGTCTTTTGCCCTCAAAATTCTCTTTCCAAATGGGTTGATATGAAAGAAAGCCAAAATTAGGCAGCTGTCACTCCATCAAATGTCACATGATCCCAGCTATGCCTCCTTCAATGAGTGAATTAGTGGTACAAGAGGGCCAGAACTGCACTGTATTTGAACACACTCTCTATAAGAGACACAACACTGCTTTTTCACAGAGTTTTCATGCAGTATTACAAGAACTGGAATAACTACTAATCACTGTGCATAAACAAGGTATGTGACACTCATGTCCTTTTCCCGAGTCACAAAATGCAATGAACCAAGCGTGGAGACATCTTCTAAGCTTTTTTTCCCCAAAAAATAAAACCAACCTTTGTCACCCAGTGATGTATTTATGTTACTCATTCATGAGTGGAACGCGATATAATGATAGAGAAACAGCATAATACAGTCGAAGTATAATAATTACTGCTTATGTTACTACAGCACCTAAGAGGCCCTGTCACCTATCAAAAGCCATCATGCTAAGCACTGTACGAATACAGAGGAAAAAAAGTAACACAGCCCCTGCCTTTAGAAACAAAAACCACGAGAGATGAGTACAACATACTGCCATGAATCTTGGGCAGTCAGTCTTGCCAAGGCAGCAACAACTCTGTCAGCTTTTCTGCCCCCATCAAGACAAAGGACACCACTGAAGAGCCTGCCAAGTGTACTGCTTGTGGCTTGGGTACTGAAAGATAATTTGCATGACCCCCATCTAAATGCAGGTTTTACAGAGTAATATCTGTAATTTATTCCTACAGTGTCTAATAGTAATTTTCACTTAGATTCTAACTTTGTCTTCAGCTTATTACTTCTGTATTAGTATTAATACAGGAAGTCCATGAACCTTATTGGGAATTTCCAGTGTTTAGTGGTGGCCACTGTGCCTTTTAGGAAACCACATGTGAAAATTCACACCTGCTTGTGGTTTTCTGGAATGTGTGTTGCATGTGACTTTGGAATTCTATACAGTAACTGTAGCTTTTCCACTGTAGCACCTATAATCAGCATTTCGTTAGGAGGGAACAGAAAGATAAGCAGAGAGATAATCAAATATTTCTCTCCATGAAGACTTTTGAGTTGTGTTCTTAGCATGTACCTTAATCTCATCTTCTCCAATAAGGCTGAATGACAGAAACTGGAAACCTTCTACTTATTTCCTTTGCTGGCCTGAACTAAAATCTTATACATTTTAGAATTTACACCAATTAAAATAAAAAAAGAAAAAAATCCAAACAACAAATGTTGCAGCACACTTTCTAGGCTGAAACTTGAGAATTCCTTTTAAAATTAGGTCTCCACGTAAAAGAACTACTATAAAAATATAACTCTTCTGTGCATTATGCTTGGGTTTTGATTTCTCCCTAATTCCTGCTATGGGAATGTGTTCAATCTCATGTTTCTCACTCACAATACCTTTATTTAGTCTGCCACTTTTATGTCGTTTGCCCTACTCAGTGTTCACACCAGCTTCCAAATAAATCCTCACACTACTTTTGTTTGCCAGCGAGTTGCAAATACTGAACAGTGTATCTATTAAACAGATAAATATCCTTCCCCATCAGATCCTGATAATGTGTGTAATATGACATAGAAAAATTTTATGTGTGAAAAATGTATAGAATTATGTCAATTTAGTAAACATGAGCCATTTTCCTGCCCGCCCTGCACAGAGAAACTTGAGGTGGAAGAGAAACTTGAGGTAGAAGAAAAATTCTCTAGGGAGTCTAAGGTAGTACAATAGGATTTGGTCACCTGACAAACTTTCAGGAGGAAGTATTTTGTGAATGTGCAGAAGTCTGTGATTGATAAGAAGCACACTGCACTAGAAAGTCAGAAACTCTCTGCTAGCTCCTGTGAGAATGGTAATTGTACATCTGGTGTCCTGAAATGCCTTCTCAGCTGGAGAGAGGAACTTGGAGAAATAGTGAGTCACACTACCAGCTTTTGATGTGAAAATCCTGCCAGCAAGCACTTGTGAAACTTTGCTGTTCTCCCTCCACATGGACTCCATGAAGTTCTGTCACCACAGAGCATTTGGAGTTGGGGATATTGCTGCTCCCAGCACTCCTTCCACTTTTCTGCACAGCACACCTCCGCCTGAGCCTATCATCACCTGGAAAATTCATGATTTAAAACCACAAGCATATGATTACAGGAACGCAATTAGTTTTGGCAAAAGAATCCTCTAAGAGCAAAAGCAATTTTATCAGCAATGAAAACATTTAACTGACCATTACTACCTCAGACTTTACACTTTACAAATTAGAAAGAATAATGAAACAGATTTTCTTTAAATTTGCATTTATAAAGTAGAAAAGCATAGAAAGACTTGTCCTTCATAAAGGACATGTAAACACAATTTAATATCAACACAGCCTCAGCAGAATATTTAAGTTGAACTGGCAATACTACAACAGATCTTACAAATTATTCCACTGACACCTCAAAAAAAAAAAAAAAAAAAAAACCAAAACAAACAAACAAAAAAACAAAATAAACCCACCCACCACCCCCCAAAAACCCACTAATAATTAAAACATTCATTTTGGAAACACTACTTTCAAAATGTGTGCTTTTCTTATGAGTATTATCACTATCTAGTGACCCATGCTCAAAGATCTACTTAGCTAGAAGTCTTGAATGTAATAGCTTTGTCATGCAGGATGAGATGAAGGCAAAAACCATTCCCATTAAGCAGCATAAAGGTGAAGTAGCATTATACATCCAGTTGGCAAGAGGAATCACAATGATCACAATAATGCAAAAATTAAAGTACACAGTTTGACTTGATAACAAAACATTTTCAAAATCTCAGCATTGATATGACTGAGGATACTCACATAACGTCAAATTACTCATAATCTATAGGGATATGTGAGTCTATTTTTATAGATACACATACATATATATATATATACATGAGTCCTTGATGTGCAATGAAATTTGGAAAACACAGCAAATCACCAAAATTTGATAAACCATGACAAAATTAGTAATCGTGTACTGAAAAGAATCAGAGGACAAGAATGATAATCAAGTTTAGAATGTCTTCTTATGGCATTCACTCAAGCTGCACGTGCCTGATGTACAGCAATGTTTCATTTCAGTTCCAGAAATAATAAATAAATGTAAGAATCAAACTGTGTTTGTTATACATGTAATTTTCTTCTCTGCCAATCCTGAAATTATTACAAAGACAGCCTACTTGAATCTTTTTAAATTCACCTCTGTGGATTTATACATGCAGTATCTTTTAATTAGAAGACCACAAATTGTAACAGTTACAGTTAAATTGTGTCAGTTACAGTTCACTCAGAATACAAAATTGCCTTTGACTCAGGAGCCAGTAGAAAGGAAGCTTTCAGCACTAAAGGACAGTTATTGCAAAATCAAAGACAGAATTAATAAGGGTCTTTCAATTTAACAGCAGAATTTTAATACACAGAGATCCAGACATACTTTTTCTCAGGACTTCAAAAAGCCCTATGCTATAGTGTGCTAATAAATATACATGAAAAGATTATAAAATTAATAAAAATGAAATTAAATCAATGGAACATGGAAGCTGTTTACATTCCAAAACATTTAATTTATAGCTTTTAAACAGCATTGCAGACTAAGTTAAAAAAATGCAACCTTCTTGTTAGGCTTGCAAGTTTTTCAAGTAATGTTTACTGAAAGACACCTCTGAGAATTCGTGTTTCAGCAGTTAAACCTTACCTAGAAGAGGAAGGCAGCATAAAATCAAGCATGTAAATACAATTATACCAGTTTAAAATTCTTAGTGCATATCAAAGCATAAAAGCTCTTTGTTCCACTCTCCTTTAAACTGGCATGTATTGCTCCCTGCGAGATGTGACCGCTCTAGGCTGGAGACTGGTACGCCACCTATGGTGGAACTGTACTGTTGTGAACAGAAACATTACTAGGGAGGCAGTAGAACATTTCTTTTCCATGGCTACACTCCTGGGGATGCAAGACAGTCATAACAAACCCAACTGCCATCACTAGCACACCGACAGCAAGAATCAGGCAGGATATGAGGTTATCTGAATGGTTCCACCGCTCCTTGGACAACCTTAGATAACATGCTGATGGGATGATAAAAACAAGTGGGGTAGCACTCAGAACTCCCTGTGTGTGGAAAAGAACAATAGAAACAAAACCTCATAAGCATGTATATTTAGATGTGAAGAACAAAAACCTAAATTTTAAATGGTTGTGATTAGACTGGTGCAACAGTAAAGCCAGTGAATAAAGGCTTTTTTCAGTGTTCCTAAATGGAAACCTTTTTCTTTTTCCAAGTCCCAAATAACTTACAAAAACATCTGTAAAACTATTTCAAATAATTCAGATTTTTTCAAATGCTTTTGCTTTGCTGATACAGAATATTTTATATCGCAAGTACTATTAAATCTGATTACCAGAAGTTTCTCAGCTTAAGAAATACAGTACAAGTCCAAACATAACAGTTCTGCAATACTGTAACCGAATTAAAATATTTAAGACGATTCCATGGAGGAGTTTAGATAAAACACTACCTTAAAAAAATAAATAAAAAAAAAAAAGTAGAAACATCATGTAGCAGTTCAAAGAATTCTGAGCAATTTCTACATTTATGACCTGATTTAGGTTGACCTCCCTTTGACAGAGTGGAACCTCTCCTCTCACTAAAAATTCAGCTCCTCTTTAAGTGCTCTCTTAGATACGGACAAATAAAAAGCACCTCTTTACGTGCTTTTATAGCAAAGTCACTGCAAATTAACATAGGAGTTACATGCCAAAGGAGAGTGATTTTATGCAGAAATGTTGAATGTTTACTTTGTCACGTACTTAACAAACACTGTTTCAGCTTAATTATCGCGAAGAAGCCTAAGGAATAACATTACCTTATCATTTGTACAGATGTTTTTATATTTTTATGGTAGAACCTGTTAACACTGAGCAGTACAGACATCAAAAATAGGTACACGTACAAAGCATTTTCTTCATGAAATAGCAAGATTTAGGTCTGTGAAGTAACACAAACCAGCATCCCAGTAAAAGAACAATGTAGCCAAATCTGTGGAGCCCTGACTCCTGTATGACCAAACAGTTTCCCTGGGGAATTACCACAAGGCAAACACAATGGCTTGCGTTTTGTTTTAAAAGCAGAAAGCAAGGAAAGAGTAAGCAGAGTCAGAGAAAGAGCAGCAAATGCCATCTGTGCTGAACAGGCAAAAGGCAGCTCTTCTGCTGGACAGAAAGCCAGATGAAAAGACAGATCACCTTTCTTCACATGCAAAGACTCCATCTACTAATTTTTCTCTACCCGTGGATATCAAGACTGAGAAATCTTTCTAAGTGCAATGATACATATAAATACATACAGCTTTATTGTCAAATTCTCTCTTAAAAATGAAAAGGAAAAAACCCCTCCAAGACATGAGCTATCCATGCAAATGCCTGGTAATCAATTTCTATTTGTAACTAAATCAAGACATCAGCTTCACTCCTAAGTAATTACTTAGGCAAAAAAATACTGCATTGATGGAATGCTTGCTTTTGAGAGATTTGTATATTTGGCCTGAAGAGAGATACCTATATACACACACAGGCAAATTTTCTGCACTTCTGATGTAAACACAGAGGGGGAAAATGGGAAAGAAATTA
>JAWWEU010000163.1:18525819-18613513 GCA_035583155.1 Acropternis orthonyx
GATACCTATATACACACACAGGCAAATTTTCTGCACTTCTGATGTAAACACAGAGGGGGAAAATGGGAAAGAAATTACCAACAGTTGTAATGAATCAGAAAATTTCAGGGAAACATGCATCCTGACCAAACCAATAGCAATACAGTTAATCTTTATCTGGTTATGATTTGGAAAAGATCAACTGAGAAGAAACTAGGTAGGTAATTACTTTAAAAGGAGATAATCGGACAGCTTATCTGCATATTCCAGCCTGTTCTATAATACTACTGCAAACATGACCCTGCTAAATCACTGCTACAGAAGCACTCATTATGGCTCTTAGCAGATAAACTGCACTGTGCATCAGAACAGTGTACACGTATCATAATACACATACGAGTATGTGTATCATGTAGCTTAAAGAACAACTCCGTTTCACTCTGTCAGTAAGCATGCAATATATGACTTGAGACTGTCAATTAATGCAGGGACAGGGATGTAAAGAGGCAAGTAAGTTCAAAAGTATGCAAGTTCTAAAATATTTCTATATAGAAGCAAGGGCTACCCTTTAAAAGTTTCCTCCACCTTCTAACTTTCATATTTCCACATATTTTTTATTTATTAAAGATAGATGATTTAAAAAGGTAAACTGTTAAGACAAACAATGTTTATCATAAACATAGATTGGAATTTTTAATGTAACATTTCTTTTGATTAAATGTACATTCTGTGCCAAAACACACTGACTTCATGGGGTTAGTCCACTTTGCTGAGTGGTCTAGGTCTCACCTAGATTACACATCAGTGTCAGCCAACCAACCAAAGCTAAGTAACTGTGTTAAAACTGGTTCAAGGCAGCAAGTGCCTTCTATGGCCTGCTATGAGGTCACACCAGATACAGGAATGTTTACTGGCAAACAAAGCAATTCCCTTAAAACAGTCACACACTCAGGTTCTAAAATGATTCAGTTTTGCTCCCTGTTAAGTCTAAAACAGGGAAAAATTCCAGTTACTATCTCTGCGGTCTCACCACTTCTGGTTCTTTCTTTCGTTCTTTCTGCCCCACCCCCCTCCCCTCCTTGTTTTTTTGCACAAGACAATCACTAGGATCTGCCCCAGTGTTCAGTAATTTGCCCAACTTCATCAGAAGCAGGGACTAGAGAAAGAAATGCTAGATTCAGTATCACTCTACAGTTTGGATGAGTATTTTACTGATTTCTACTTCAGTTTAAACACATTTGTTAAGTCATAGCCACTTGCCATATCTACAAAACTGTTTTAGAAGCCCCAACCATATGAACTTTACTTCCTCAACCTCCTTTCACCTTCAGTTACCTGATTTTGAAGCAGTGAACATTACTACAGACTACTATGTAAAATTACGTAAGATTTTCAGTAGAGCTGTGGATTTTACAGTGTTCTGTTTTATTAAAAAGTGATTTGTTAAATAAAAGAGTATGCAGGGTCACTTACATTCAGCTCTAAAACTATTCCAAGGCAATCATATGCTAATGATACACCAGTCGCCACGGCAACAATAACTACTGTCACAACAATATGGAAAACTGTTGAGAGGTTCCCATGGAAAAACACATTGGCAATCACCTGAAACAGAACCATAGTTTTAAACCTTGTTTTTATTCCTTATGTTATCAGATTATTTCAAATCTTCTAAGCTTAGGAAACTAAAAGAATGTGTGAGAATACACTGACTGAATTTTACTTGTCTTGCTTCAAGGAAACATCTCCATCTGCTTCCATAAAATAACTCACAACAAGCATTACTAAAAGTGCAGAACATTTGCAAGACTGACTTAGCTATACCTGCAGGATTTATAGGATACTTAACTTTCTTCTCATTTGCCCACTACAGAATAAAACCCACTTACAATTATTTATTAAACAGATGGATTTCCTAGATGGAGATGCTTCTAAAAAGATAAACTATTAAGTGTGAAAAGTATGTTATTTTTGGCTATTCCCAACATAGTAACAGTGGCATTTATGCCTAATTTGGAATTTTAAGCAGTCCTGTATAAACGTAATGCAACAGTATATGGCCAATGTCTAAACAGTACATCTAGTGCCTCCTATTCATTACATGTAGCAGGATAAAATATGCTGATATTTATTACAGATCAACCATAGACTTCAGCTACAACAGATATTAATAATGTGAGACTATTATTAATATAGAACCACATTGTTAAAGGGAAAATGTAATAAATTCTTACCTCTCTGGTCACAAAACATTCAAGGGGGAAGGTCAGAATTACAGTAACTCCATAACAAAACCTTCCAAATGTAGCAAGGTTGTCATCTCTACAGTAGTTTTCAAATATATCTCCTGAGGCATAGCAAAACATAATTAGCTTGAATTTAACATTATTTGCCTATTTGCAAATTGAAGTGCAGGTTACTGGAGTTACTGGAGACTTTCTGATCCCCTCTCCTGACACACATCAAGAAACTGTAGTTATAGTCACAAGTTACATCCAGGAGAAACTTTCAGCTCACCCTGCTAGTAGTCGTGTTTTTCTCTCCATTAGCATTTATCTTTAAAAAATACTTTAAAATATACATATCAGAGTTTGTTATCTATTGTCTTCCCCTCAACACAGATTTTGTATGAGATGCTGGTGTTTGTTTAAATAAATATGTGACAGATTCAGAAAGAAAGCTTGTGTGTAAAAGATATAGTTTCTCCAAAAATATAACTCCTAGAACAACAGTTACAGAACGAAGACCAAGGAGTTATCTCTGGAGAACTGCACTTTCCTGACAGTATCTCCCCTGCTGGACCATGTGGCTAAATCATAGATGTTTAGTCCTCAGAAATGTTTTGGCTCTGGAAGTATTCAAAGGGGACTTGCACCAGTGAGGCTTACACTTGGGAATCTGACACCTACATCTGACATTTTTGTATCCTGTTTTGGTTGTGGGATAACTTCAAGGAATGTCCTATTTCTGTCCAAACATACTATGATTTTGGCATTTTTATGGTCACTAAGATATTTAAAGCAAAAGTCACACAGAAAGGCAGAAATGTAAGGATTATCAAAACTGAGGAATCGAGCAGTTTACCTTCTGTGTATCCTGTAAAAGTCATATATCCACATGCAGCAAACACTACACTGATGACAAAAGCGAGTGAGACAGAGACGTGTGTGACTTGAGACCAGTTCTTTAACGTGGGTTCTTCCAGAGATCCATATATTAAAAAGCTGTTATGGTTGCAGATGAATGCTGAAACACACATGACAGTTAAAGCAAATGTATGAATTCATGCATAAATGCACAGAGAGACACAGAACTGTTTGAATCCACTCATTATTAAATAGAAACATTAATTCTGCAATGAGTGGCAAAGATAAATGGCTTGAACTTATACTTGATTTGATGAATGTTTATAGTCATCCTGATTCTGATTACATTACCCTTAAATG
Source organism: Acropternis orthonyx (assembly GCA_035583155.1). Lineage (NCBI taxonomy): Eukaryota > Metazoa > Chordata > Aves > Passeriformes > Rhinocryptidae > Acropternis > Acropternis orthonyx. Next base: position 18,529,245 of record JAWWEU010000163.1, read on the forward strand.
CCATGCCATTTCCCACTGTTTACACCTCCCTTCCAGCTTTTCTTGTTCTTCTTTTGCTTAAGAACCCAACAGAAGATTTGAGGGTGTTTTTTTTTTGTTTGGTTGGTTGGTTTTGTTTTGTTTTGGTTTTTTTTAAACCACAAGCCATTTGCTACTTTCAGACTTCCTATAGCATCCATTTTAGGCAGCAGCAAGCACTGGGAGGTCCCAGACTATCACAGCCTTAACTAGAAATAATATACCAGATCCTGCAGGCAGGAACAGATTTCAGGATGTGGACTTTTCTGTTAGAGGTTATTCAAGGGAATGCAGAACAATCTCAGCCTGCTCAGTTTATCAGTTAGACTAACCACATTGATGCAGGGCCTTTAAGATGACCTGCAGTCAAGCTGGATTCATATGCACACCACTCTCTGCTACACTGGCAACAGCCAGGTGGGCAATGGATGAGGATAATGTCTTACACCATAACAGTGAAATTCATATGGATGACTCAGTCAATTTGACTTTTTTCTTACATCAGTTTAACAGGAATATTAAAAAAACCCATAAAAATTCAATTTCTTAGTCCAAAATATTATTTCTTACAGTTGATCTGAATATTGGGGAAAAAAAAAAAAACAAACCCAGGAAAAATTACTTACCAAATGACATCACCCCAATGGCTTGTACAGCATTTGATTTTGCAAATGTCCATGCATTTTCTGATTTGGGTCTAAAACAGACATTTATTTTAATAGATTATTCTCTTTTCAATCATCAGTTATTAAAAACATTATTTTGAAATAATATGCTGTAATACAGAACTGCTGCTAGTCAGATCTCCAGAACTCTCTGAAGTAGGTCCCAGTATTCATCAACAACTTGAAACTAGGGAGATACCTTTCTCACCTCCCTTGTTTTGACTCAACTATTTCTGTAACCAGTTTTTACAGTAAAAATCTCAGCCTGTTTCAGTTTTGTAAATAAACTCTTCAAGCCATCATATAGCAAGAAATACCAACAGGGAAGCTAAAAGCTGTTACTGATTCTGACTAAGGTTATCGCAATTCCAAATGTCTTCTGGCTATTTAGAGGCAATTTCTACCTCTGAATTTGCACAGGTAATCCATGCAGTCTCTAGAGACACCTTTTCCTAGGCTACAAATCAAGTGAGGCAGTTTATTTTCCTTTACACCAGTTCCAACTATTCCTCATAGTAAAGAGATTCTGCCACTTCTCAAAAGACAAATGAGTACATAAGAGAGTACATGGAGACTTGTAATGAGGCAAGAATATAACATTTCCTACATCTTCTACTCTAAGATATGTTCACAGTTTTGAACCTGTTGTAATTGTAATGATTAGAGAAGCACCATGGAAAACCATCAACAAACTTTGTTAAAAAAACATTAACTGCATGAACTTCATCTTTGAATAAAGAACCAAACTGAAGAAATGGGGAAGGACACAAAATATCCTTTCCCAGGAATACAATTTGCTAAAAACATCAAAGGAAATTCACATTCCATTTAAACATTGTCTTTATGATATTAAAGCACAAACAAAGAAACGAACAATGCACAGAAGCTTGCTCTTAAGAAGCTGGCTGCTGCTAACTGTGACTGCTCTGTTTTCATTGAGAGGGAAAGCTGCTGCCACCTCAGGCTTAGCTGCTCTTTTCCTACTGCCCTAGAAAGCAGTATGGCACTCAGGCCAGTCCTGGGAAGGTAACACTGACAGCTTTGTCTCTCCCTCTCTCTGGTGATAACTAGTTGGTTTTAACAGCTATAATGGCATATACTGTAACAGGTTTCATTGCTTTCAAATATTTAAATTCCACCTCCAGTTCCTAACATTTAAAAGAAAATAAAAAATGTTGCTGTTCCATCTTATCTTACTATTTCTTGAGCGCTCAAATAGTCAATCCTCCCTTTTGATATGAAAAAAACCCCATGCAGGTTTACAGTATCTAATGCACATTCAGTTCAGACTAGAGCACCTGTTCAGCTCTTAAGCTGTGCTTTCTAAACCTAACTTGGAAGTGAACAGAAGCCAAGTTCATTTCTTTTTTGTCCTCAGATGTAGCATATTGTCTTGACTGCTGTAACATCCTGCTTCCAGTCTTCAGCCGCCAAATAAGGCCCTCCCAAAATATCCTCAGACTCAGCATGTAGATGTAATAAATACTATGGATGAAATAGAGCTATCTGGCATTTGTGTTTTGAAATAGGACTTCTGACCCTCACTAGCTGCTGTAGTTCTTTATATAGGCTCCCTTAACTTGATGCCACTGATTTCAAATCACTATCACTAGAGACAATTAATATCAATAATTTTGAATGTATTATTTTTCAGTAAAACATTCAGAACTGACTGGAAAAGTATCAATACTTCAAACTAAAAATAGCATATAGAAAACTAACACCACAACTGTTCCATTCTGTGACCACTAGAGGTCAGCCTTGATAGCAAACATACAGAAGGAAAATTTGGTTTATATTATCCCTTGACAGCAGAATTTATCAGTTTTCTTTGTGCCTTTTCCACTAATAAACACTTACATTATCTAATACTTTATAAACCAAAACATTTCTAAATGCACAGAAATAGTGGGATTTTTTCTGAAACATTTAATTTCTGTGAAAATGGTACATCGTGTGCAACGTTATAGCTATATTATGAGCTCCTACAAAAGGGGATTTTAAAAAAGGGAATGCAGAAAGCGCAAGAATTTAATCTGAAACATTTTGAGTAAAGTGGCCAAAAAGTCAATTAAAACAAATAAAACCCACAGGAGCTGGTTTTCCTCCTGTACAGTGTTAGTTTACGCACTAGGAATATGCAACAGACCAAAATACAGCTTTGCTTTAGGGATGAATGGCAAATCAGATTAGGAGTATTATTTTGGGGAAAAAATCCAAAAGAACAAAATCCTGCTTATTTAGCAGCCTAAGAAGATAAATTCCTTCCATTCTAGTTGCAGAATTGAGGAAGAATTTCAGATTCCTGATTTGAACACTACCAGCAGCTTGTAATGTCCTACAATGCACATTGGTACAGAGGTACTGTTTTCTACAGTAACACATATACTGCTGTATGTGCTTTGAAAAACATTTTTATACTGTAGGAATAGAGAGATCAGGCAGTGAAAGCACATGGTGAGAAATTTCATTTCTGAGAGTCAACAGCTGTAGAGTTGTGACCACATCAGTAAGTTCAGTCTACAGGACAGACACACAAAGCTCCTGGAAAAGGGTGCAGGTGACATGGAAGTGTCTATATAAAATAAGACTTCATAGTCAGAAAGAAGAAACTGTGTCGGGAACAGTAGGAGATAGTTATGGGAGTGCTATACAGTGAACAATCACAAAAAATTACTCACAAGGCAAAGGGCACCTTGTGGAAACATCAAATGTCAAGCTAAACATACACACATTGACACAAACATATGGGTCTATGTAGGCAGATGCACACACACTGGAAGAGCCCATCACAAGAATACAGGGTAACATTACACCTGTTGTTCTTTTTCAATCCTGCTGCCACAGTTCAAGACTGACTTATTTTTTGTTTGTTTGTTTTTTGAGAAGGACCTTTGTTCTGACCAGTTTGACCTACATTCCTGTTAGGAGTTGTTAGAAGATTTTAACTGCTGCTTATACAGGAATAGCAGTAGCAAAAATGCATGAATGACAAAATCAGCCAGCTCTCTTGCTCTCACTGAATGTCTAAAAACACAGGTTATGCCTGCATGAACAGAAAGGGTTTTTCATGCTGGAGAAGGAATATCAGATGAAAAAACAAAAAGTTACAGGAGAAATACATTTTTGATAGTAAAGGCACTTGTTGACAGCTGTACTGGCTATCATATATAGTAGAAGCTGTAACACCAAGTAAAACCTGAGATGTAATATAACTGTGATTCTTGGAACAAAAGTAATAAAAGACTGAGGAAAAAGACAGTCCAAGGGAGTTCCCAGACAGGAAAAGGTTTCAGCTGAAACTAAGACAAGACAACAGACGGAGGGTAGTGAGGCCTAGCGATGAAGAAAGCGTAGATGTTAAGAAAACAAGACTCTACTCGGTCTGCAGCATACATAAGTGAAAGTATAGCTTAATAAACCCATTAGTGAGTTTTAAAAAACTTTGAAAGTATTCATGTTTATCTACATAAAAACAGGGTGAAATGAAAAGAACAAATGAACCAAAGGCAAAGCTTAAGACATCGCAGCAAGGTAAAAGGAATTTCACATCCAGGTCGCGAGTGAGAGTTGGGCAAATGTGTTTGGCATTCTAAAATGGCTTATTTTCTACTTCTTGTAAAACACTTACAGCACAATAATCCCCACCTTAAGATCCATCGTATGCAAACATCTTTTCTGTCATTTATGTAGAAACACTTTCAAATATAATACAGCAGCAGAGTGCATGAGAAGCAAAACATCTTTAAGGAAGGCAAGAAAAACATACATCCCTGATCTCATTCCAGCCTTCGCTTATGAAACATTGACCAAAGGAAAAAAAGTTAATTTCTACAGGGGCACAAAGTCATATTTTTTACAGGGGAGCTACATGTTGGAATGAGCGAAAGACTTACATTGTTTTGGACTAAAAATCAGGGACAAACCACCAATTTTAGGTGCAAACCACCTGGTAATAACATAATCCAGGAACATCTCACAGATTAATTCAGGTTTAATTCATTTATTTAGACCTTCAGGAAATTAAATTTCAATTGAATTCTAAGGTAAAATACCTTTTTAGTTCTTTTTAAGCTTTAAAAGTTTAAAGATACTGAAAAGTTTATAGATGCAGAATATAACTTCATCAATATAACAGAAAGAAAATGAGTACAGCTCACATAAGGCTTAAATTTTATATTAATCAAAGTCATCTTGTGAAAGAACACAGTCAAGGCAAAGCGATTATGTCAGCCCCACTTAGTTACAGGTGCTTTAATTCTTCTTTATTCCTTAATGAATTACTTAGCAGTTCTGTAAATATATGATAGCTTAGTTCTATTTTTTAATTTCATCACACATTGAAGTTCAACTTTGCTTACTACTGGATTTTTTTTATCTGAAGGAAAGAATCACCTTTCTACTTTCAAGTGTTTTTCCTGAACACTTGGTGTTTCATCCCTATGATCAGCTGCCAGTTGAGTAATTCTCACATCCTCTTTAGGTGTAGCAGATGCTCTTGAAGGTTTTCCTAGAGATTTCTGTATTATATAGACTCTGACATCATGACATTCTTTGCAAAACAACAGCAAATTAAATTAAAATGATCCATCTTTATAATATAAACATTAAATATTTCCTTTTACAGCAACAAATGTTAACTTCATGCTTCAAAGCTGAAACTATTTGATGCAGTATTAACATACTGTACGTTTACAGTTTGAGATAATTCTAATCTATTGGTTTTGATCACAGCAGGTAAATACCCAGCCATATACAGGTGGAATAAGGATCAGATCATCCAAACATAATTTTATCCAACATCTTAAAACATTGAGAGTAAACTCGGCAGGTTCATTATGTCATTCAGGCAACAATAATCACATGGATGATAGTAATTAAAAGCAAAACTGAAAAAAAAAGTACGTTGGTGTCATATTTGTTATAAAAGAAAATAAATTAAACCAAGTAATCCTGCATCATAAATACAGGTTTTTTTCTTCCTGAGAACTAACATGACAATAACAGTCCTATAATGTCCCTGGACAATCTGCTCCATCCCTAAAGCAAATCAAAAAAAGGGCAACATTTCAAAGACTTGTAATTCCTGTTTTTCAGGCTACAGTTTCATGCACATTGAATCCTTAAAAATAGTACTAATGTCATTGTTTCGCTGATGGTCTAACATGTTGCAGGAAGTTTCAGATTATTGAAGAAAACGTTCTTTGCTGTTCAAATAATAGATTTAATTTTCAACCAGAGAATGGATTGCATTAAGCAAAAAAAGTTGTTATCATCCCCAGATAATCTTCTTGTATCTCTCAAAGGGAAGCAGTCTTCACTTTGAAAAATCTAAAGGTAAATGAAAACTGATTACTACTCAGACAGTAATTGTTAAAGGCGGAAGATATCCAAATGGGATTCCAGTGGAGCCTGACCTGAGTTCACTATTTTTTTAATCTATTCAGCAGTAACTTGAATGACAGATTAAAAAGCAAGAAGCATCATTAACAGAAAACATAAATGTGCCATTGACACAAGCATGCAACAGAATGAGATGAAAAAAGGAAAATCATACATTGGGAAATGTTGGGAAATGGAGAAATCATCTGATAAAGCAGCATTCAATCCTGTAATGACAAATTCTACAGTTATGCAGGGGGAAAGGGACCTTAAGACACTTTGCATTTCAGATTTCTTCTCTGCTTCTCAGAGGGAATACCACACACAGGTGAGGCACCACCACCTCACTTTAACTTGCAGAAAACTTAAGGCAGCCTTTGAGCATGATCAGAAGCACAGAAAATGACAAGAGGAGAAACAGTAAAGGAATTGTGTTTGTTTACTCTATAGAAAGGATCCCCAAAGGGGGACAAGTTACAGCTTTTTACAGGTAGTTTTCAAGAATTTGAAAAAGAATGAGCTGTTTGCTGTCCATATACACTGTGGTTAGGACAAGAAGCAACCAATATGAAATGGAGTAAGAGACATGCAACATTTAGGAAGAATTCATAAGGACTGGAATGGGAAACCAAGAACAAATCACCTGTCATCAATGGCAGGCACATCATCAGTTCAGCCATATTACAATTGTAGGGATTAAATATTCTTGGCCCCATCAAGCCTTCATCTAGAATTGTACAAATGCTTTTCCTATACGACAGATACGAGGACTGTGTTTTCATAATGATTTTTAAAAATCTCTTTGGAAACTCCAACTCATACTGTATTTTAAAAAGGATTCACAGTAAATGTATTATTTCACTTGTTTAATTTGTAACATGATGGAACCCATACTAAAATATATCACTGTCCTTTATTCTCATTGCAAAAAAGAAGAGATAGCACACCACTATACCACTAACACAGTAGTAGAAGAGAGTTTTAATAATTGAAGTATATGTCTATATCTAACTGTAAAATAAAAAAAGTACAAATAGTAAAAGTAGACATTAACAGAATGTTTGCAAGGAAAAAATTCTTACTAACATGCTATCAATTTGCTATATGCATTTTTGAAAACAAGAAGTGTAAAGGCAAAAATGGAAGTCTCTAAAGAATTAAAAAGTAAAACTTCAAGAATCACTCAAAACCCAACTTTACTTGTTGTAAGAAAAAATAAAACCATGCATTCCATAAATTTTAGTGCATCACAACTGTGGAGAAGAAACATTACCATAGGAACAAGGTCAGCAGTAACTCTTATATATAGCTTCTTCCTTTTTTGACAAGGGATTTTGAGATTAACCTTTCAAATACCCCTTTAACACACACAGAGTATAAAAAACATGCTGCTTCAGAAGAAGGTGGGGAGGGAAGTCCCACACTGTTCTGAGTGTGTGATTTTGTGGATGATAGACAACATCATCTGGCACAACTTTAGAAACTGCTATTTTAGGCATCTTCCCAGCATTAAACCCAAATACCCTGCAATTAACCCACGTATCACAGCAGTAAAACAAATGAACAATTATGCATAACACTGCTGAAGCAATCCTGGTGGAAGCATCCACTTCTTACAGACACAGAACACATACCATATAAATCTCTTCCAATAAATAAAACAGCACATTCAGAAATAGAATTTGTCATCTTTGCTAACGATCTTCACATTTAAAGGACTGAGAAAAAGGCAGCTCTTCTAGGCCATTAAAGAAGAAGAATAGATTAATAATACTTTCTTGTAATATACTTATAAAAAATATGTGTAGGAAGTTGTTTAGAACACTCCAATATCCAATGTTAAATACTACTTTTAGAGCATGAGCACTGGAAAAGTTTTGCATGCTTATATAGTGGTTTTATCAAATGGCAGAATGAATTTTTTATTATTGTGTTCCCTTTTTTAAAATTACATTATTTGTATTTGATTTTTATTATGAAATTATTATCTTAACAGAAAAAGAAATATTCTCAAGATACTAGCTATTTCCAGATTGTAAATATAGGCCATCTGACAAATGGACAAAATAAAAATTCTCAAATGACAGACAACCTCACATGCCCATTCAGGACACATCTGCTGTTAGTCATATCATCCACTATTTCCAGTTAAGTTGTAGGGTTTTTGAGACTTTTTCTAAACTTGCTTATGTGCAAGGAAAGGAAAAGGAAAAAAATAAGGATAAAGTATATTTAGCTGTTCATTTTGTATTACTGTTGATGCTGATTTTTCAATTATGCGTCTGTCCCAAAATAGACATATTCCAGAATTATGCAGGTACATGCAAGAGTGAAGTAACAGATTATGTCATCAAAAATTCACTTTGTGGCATGTGTCAGAATACTCACACTTGTGGACTGAAGGTCACCATTCTCACCATGACAATTATCAGGATGACAATGGTTAAAATCAGAGAAATAAGAGATATCTGTAAAGGTAAAAATATTACTTCGGTCAGTAAGCTGCTGAAAGGTTGTTCTTTTAGCCGCATAATGCATTTTTTAATTATTTACATTGAGTTATGACTGGCACTTATTTTCTAATGGCATACAAAAAAATCCCAACAAAAAAACCAAAAGAGAACTGCTGTTATGATTTACCTTTCCCAATTTTGCTATGTCTTGATATAAAGATAAAGGTAACGTAAAGATGATGGTGGTGAGAAGAATTATGAAGTGACGGTCAGTAAGCACGTTATCTAGTCCCACTAAAGCAAAAAAGAAAATAATTTATTTCTTTAAGAGACTGACCTGAGGAACAGATTAGTTACATTTGAAAGCTTAGGAGTAACAAACTGTCAGTGATCAAGCTTTTATCCCCTTTACTCAACCTAAGTAACACTGAAAACTAGGCATTAACTAACTTTGAGGAAGCCACACACAGCATGTGAGCAATCACAAGAATTCTGCAAATTCAAAGCAAAGGCATAACTTATGGGATATATTAAACCAAAATTGGAAAGTATAAATATATAAAAAACATATAAATTAGTATTAATGTCTTTCATCATGTCTGGGTCAATGTCAGGAGACTGCAAGTAAAACATTCTACTACTTCTTTCTGCCATTTACTCTTTAGGATTTTTTGACAACTGTGGGTTGACATCAATTACTGTGCTGTTGAATATAGGTCAATTCTTAAAGAACAATCCTAAAATAAGTTAATTTTGAGGTTTCTTTTGAATACTTTCATTCTTGATATCAGCTGGCTTCCATTGCAAAAGAGATTACCATGTGAAGGCAACAATAATGTTATAATATTCCATGCAATCAGTGGGATTTATTTGTATAATTGGTGTTTTTTTCCAAGCCAATGACAACTTAAAATAAAACATATCTCGGTTTCAGTCAGGCTACCATAAATCACAGGCTTGAATGAACACTTGCTGAAAAATTACGGCTGGAAAGTGACTGGCAATTGACACAGAAAAACCTGTGTTATGTTCCCTCTTTTCTCTGGGAGATTATAAGGCCTTCCCACCTCTTTCCAGGCAGGTATTCTACCAGACTGTAAAAAAGACTTGCCATGCTGGGGGTTCCTCCTATTACAGAAGTCATATTATAAATAAATTATTAGGTATTCACTGTCACTATCAATTTGCTCAGGTATTCACAGAACAACAGTGTGACAGTTAAAACTACATCCACACCTTTCAGGCTTCATATGCTGAAAATTATAGTCCTCTTGTGGAAATAGTTCATACAAATATTAAATTCCACTTCATTGCAGACATGTTCTTTTTTAGTTAAATTTCCCACTGAAGAATGTTTTAACTTAGCTGGCTTTGTGCTAAAGTATATGGCAAACATGCACACAAATTGCTCCACTGATTCTGCTGTGAAAAATCAGAGCACAGGGAGGGAAACAAGAGCGTAAGTTAAAAAGTGCAAAATGCCACATCTGGTTTTGAAGCAAATATCTAAGAGAACTGAAAGTTACACAGTTCATGACCAACTACTACAGATACGCATATGTAAGCATTACATTCATTATATTATTTGCAACTCATCCTGAATTATTCACTAGACAAAGTGTAGTTTCAGTTTTCAAATGTCCATTATAGGAATTATCTGAAAAAGATGACAAGAAATTATGACCTCATATACAACTGTGGAAGACTCACTCCTGTTTGCTTAGTATTTCACTGAAGCGTGTGGTCTGTTCACTGACACTGAGTCCACTGATAACCAAGGACTAGGATTTATAGTTTTTATTTGGGAAAGACTTACTGAAACAAACAAATAAACAAACCCCCAAAACACAAACAAAAATCTAACCAAAAAAACACTCATAGAACTATGCTTCAAGTTCTTAACTTGAACTATATTTAAGAGCAATTTAGAAGCCAAGTAACAGGTAAACCCTAAATATTTATGCTACACTCCTATCTAATACATAATCCTCCATTTTGAATTTTTAAATGCCTCTTACCTCCAGGAATTCTCTGAAAAACTTTAGTTAAAGTGTCTCCTGTTATTATGTTGTAACTGATCATAGCTTAAACAAAAGAATGTTTTTTGTTAGTACAAGTCATATCCAAAATATTTGATAAATACTGAAACACACAATTTATCAACTTCAGGATTATATGTCACTATCCCTCTTATATGAATCCTGGCTAGCACCAACAACTTGTAAGTTTCAGGTTTAAAACAAAAATTTAAAAAATAATTATTTAACATTTCCTTTTTTTTTTTCCCTTTGTTTTTTTCACAGGTACAACCTAAGCAATAATCTAGCCTGATAAGCAAGGTCATTGTGCTGACTTTCCATATAAACTTACACTGGAAGAGGTAAAAAACGCTTTTTAAAACTGTTTGTTTTAAATAGAAATTCTTTGTCAGTTTATTTTCAAATTCTTGTTTCTATTTAGTGAAGTTCTTGTTTTACTCTAATAGTCAGCCCTGCAAATAAATGCAAGGGACTTTCTAGCTAATGCAAAAAGAGAGCAAAATCTTAAAACCAGAAGAAAGGAGAAAAGTGATTAATATATCAGATGTGGACTTCCATTCCTCTGTCTCATTAATAAATGCTGTGGCATTAACATTAATATTTCATTTTTATCTAATTCTACACTGCAAGTATGTATATCTGTGCACACACAAAACATATTTATACTCTCTATGGTCTTCAAGGTTCAGACAACATACATTTACGTATTGACCTTAAATAATGCATAAATATCCACTGTTGTGAAATTCTACATCACTAACACTACTTATAGAAATAAATTCAAGCACATAGAAGCACATAACTAGTTCCATGGCAAGGACTGAGACCTTTGCAATTCTTTTTTGTATTATCTACAAAGTAGTTGATTTACAAAGGAGGATAATTGCATGTGTAACAGTGTTGCCTGCACTAAGAGTACCTTGACTCCCGTAAAAATCTCAGATACCTGTAAGCACACTGATTATTCCCAAAGTAGGAATTTTGACCTGGGACTCTGATCATCGAGTCCAGACTCTTGGTATTTCAAGTCACCATCTCTTGCAGTCCCAAGTGTGAAAATATCAAGATTATTTAAGATTTGATTTAACTACATTACTATTGTAGGGGACAGATTCAGAATATCACTTTATTTAAAACTTTTGGTATAATAAATTCCTGTCCTGATTATACCTCTTTGGTTTTTTTATTATTTCTTCTTCAAAGGGGTCTTGACTGCCAAATTTTCCAGTAGCTTGTTGGGTATGACCCTGAACTAATGCTTTTGAAGAGCAATGACAACACACAATATTCAAGTGAGATCTGATCAAGGGCTTCTCCAATTACAGTAACATTGCATCTCTGAAAAAACACTGATTCAGTATACTCCTAAAGCCATATTCTCCTTTTGTTTGAAGCACATCAACTTTTTGCTCTGTTACTCACTCTAGAACAGAATCTCCTTTGCTATTTTTCTTGGCTACTTTTGTCATTAATTTTTACATGTGTGATCATGAATTTCTCTGCTATTGCATTTCAGTTCATTTCTATTATTCTTGTCCTCCATTGAATTCTTCCTCAGTCATTCTTCATAATGCACACAGTAAATTTAATTTTTTTTAAAATAGCAAAGAGGCATATACAGTACATTCTTTACATAGTTCTTAATATCTAACCACTGAAAAATGGGGTAATGTGAAAAAGCTTGTTACTTATAAAACTCAAACATTTATATTTTATGTAATCTTACCAATAAATGGATATAAAAACTGAAGAGTTGAAAGAATTATATAACCTACACGACCATATATTTTTCTGACCAGCTCTTGATAGGTTTTGGTACTGGACAGGTTTCCTCCTTTGATCAGTAATATAATGGAATAATCTGTTAAAATATAAAGTACTGTTAAAGACAGTATGAACCAACTTGTGGTTCTCACCTTTCATGCCTTAAAAAAAAGTCTGTAGAAAGTAAAACAGTGGCATTGGGAGGAGTGGGGATTAGAAATTTCACAAAATATTTCAACCCACCAAATCCAGATTATAGGTTCATTTTGGAAGGAAAATAGTCAAAATTATAGGTCATCCAAAGGTTTTCATTCTGTGGTACATTTAAAAAAAGTGATATACAACCCACTCAAGGATCAGTCTCTTAATTAGGGTAAAAATAGTGGACTAAAATGGGTCATTATGAGGCACAAATAAAGAGATTCTTTCAAATGTTACCTTGACTAGTCTAAGAAACTAGGCTTTATGAAAATAAAGGCACACAAAAGGCAGCTTTCTATGTTGCACAGTGTAATTCTACACTTTTACTAATCTGCTCAAGGGATTAGTGAGGTAAAGGAAAAATTTAGTAATTTTTACTCTCATAGATATACTTATTTAAGGTATCATTAAGCTCAAAATCAGACAAAATGTTGCAGGACTAATTTTCCCTTTACAACAAAAACTGCCTTTAGAGTACCTGTGATATAGGCAACCACAAATAAAAGCAGTACTCCTAAAGGAAAACCAGCTTCCTTCATTGAATATGGCAATCCTGCAAAGAAGAAAAGGAGAGATTCATAGAAGAATCTTTACAAATAATTAATTGTGACAACCAAAATAGGGAAATATCCAGATTTTAAAAAAAAATGCTAGTAATCTCCCAAATTGGACCAGGATGCGTAATAACCTCAGAAAGACCATTTTCAGTGGACAAAGTGTTCCCTAGGTGTGAAGTTGAGTCAGCACCTGTCAAACCTCTCTGATCATTATGGCCAAGTGACTGTGGGGTATTTATCACTGAGATGTGACCTCAGCTGACACCTCTGCATTTTTGCACAGTAAGCAAATAAATATATAGAAAATCTTTAGAAACCACAGCAGAAAACAAGATGACAGTGTTATTCTCCAAGCTGGATAGTCATGCATGAATAAACAAGGCTGAACACAAGATCCCAAAGAAAAGTAGACTTACCTATAACACCTGATCCTATGATTGAATTGACAATGTTAAACGCAGCTGATGCCCGATCACAGTTTCCTCCTTTTTTCCTGGACTTACTAAGGAGAGCTGTTTGGTCATCTGTTTCTACCTATTTCAGGAAGACAATGAAAACATTGTACATGAGAAAAATAGGTGAGAACAAGGATTTTTACACATCCTCTATGAAAGATTAAAAAACACCTTTTCCTAGGCTCAGATTTGTAGAGGTATTCTGATAAATAAATCCCATTTTTTTCAGTGAGAAATCAAAGGGGTATTAGGCATCTAATTCCTGTGTAAGTCTGACCCATAATCTTCTGTCATTCTTCTCTGAAAAATAATAAGTGCTAGGACAGAAATATATAAAAACTCAGAGGTAGGCTGCTAAACAAAGAGCTTTTTAGTCATGTTTCAAAGGTAAAAATGTGAATCAAGTATTTTTGAAAATATTTTGGCTAATACAACTGGTCAGTAAAAATTGCCCCTGAAGCAGGGAAATTAAATTAATTTCAAGAGTTACTAATTAAGCATGCCAACATTTGAATATACTCTAATCCTATGTCTTATGTATTTTAAATATTTCTGTGTCAATCAATGCTTTAGTTAATTATGAATAATTAATGACACTATAAAATCACCTCATCCCAGAAAGTTTCTGTGGGAAAGTCTGGTACAAATTAAAGTTCAAAGCACAATTTGTAGCAACTAGCCTCAAAAATTAAAGTTTGTATCTTCATAAAGTATTTCTTCGTAAGCATGTAGTGATCTTTTTTCGTCAGATCACCACTCTGCTGTCAGAGACTATTTTAGAATTATTCATTAGAAAGTAATTTAACTGAAGTTGTGAAATTCAAAAGAAGAACATGCATTTAATCAAGAAAATGCCTGCCTGTGTTCAACAAAGGCAAAACATGTACTTGGTCTGAAAGTAAAACAACTATTAAAAGTATGCAGGAGCCTATTTAACTTATACAGCAGGTAGTACAAACTCAGATACTTGTCACTAACACTCCTGTAAAAAAAAAAATTAAATTACTGAAAAATCTAAGTCATCTGTAGATAGAGGCATAAGCTGACAAGCATAAGAGTGCCTGCCTGAAGGAGGGCTACATATTTAATTGGAACCTCTAATCCTTAAGCAGTACTAACGTAAGAAGAGTAATACTTGCTCAGATCAAAGGCCAGATAGCCTGGTATCCCCTTTGTGAGAGTGATCGTGGAAGGTGCCTAGGGAAGGGCATAAGGACATGGGAAATAGCCAGTCCCAGCTTTCCTCAGTTTGTGTATTCTGGACTTCCCGAAGCAGACATGTTCTTGGTGCGTAACATCCCTTAATGGATTGCTGCTTGAATTTTCCCTTTTTTGAAACCAGTATAATTTTGAGCATCTGCAGTGTCATGTGGCAGTGAATGCCATGTTTTAACTGTGCATCATATAAAGAGACAGGTATTTTTCTTTGTTCTGAATCTACTGCTAAATATTTCCACTTGATGTCCCCAAAATTTCTGTGTCATCACAGACAAATCAACCACTATTTCCTATCTTCTTCATATCATATGCAATTTCATAAGTAGCATTCTCCCTCAGCTATTTCTTACCTAGACTTACTGGTGTTACATTTGTGTTTCACTGATTTCAGCAGCAGAAGCATCCCTGTCATTCTCTCCTGAAATTTTAATGCCCTCTGCTACTTAGAGCACTACACACGTGAAATTGCACTGAACTAGAACAGTTCAGATCCCTCTCTTTAGTTGTTAAAAGAAATGAACAAAATGTGCATTGCACAGCCCTGGTCCCTTCCCCACTTGGAAGGGACACATTTAAACGGGCAAAAAGAGAAGAAAGGGCAACAGAAGGTGTGACACAGGTGACACGGCTCCTGTAGCGCTCCCGAGGGTACGCCTGACCTGCGGACGGGGAGGGATGTCAGCTGGGAGCCCGGACAGCGAGCTGTGCAAGGCAGGAGGCAGCGGGAGGCGTTTGCCTTTCTCAGGGTCCTCTCCTGAGGGAGCCATGGGCTGTGAGCCATGGAGCAGCCAGGGCCATCTGCTGTGGCACCGACAGCGCCGGGCACGGCAGGGGATGGTGGGGCGCTCACGCTCTGGTCCTCACTCGACACCGAATTTCAGCCGTGCCAGGCAGCCGCCCTTCTCCGCCTCGCAAGGATAAAGCCCCTCAGACCGCATTTCCCCCCACCTCCGCGGTACCTATGACTCCTTCCTCCCTCGTACGAGCTCGGGGGCAACTGAACAGAGATATAGAGGCCACCGGTGCCGCCGGCGGGTCGCTCGGAGCCGCCACAACCGGCAGCGGGCAGGGGAGAGCAGCGAGAGGTCGCGGAGAGCCCCAGGCCCTGGTGTGAGCCCCGGTGTGAGCCCCGGTACCTGCGGAGCGGCGGCCGCCGGCGGCTCCATCGCCCGCGGGGCGGGGGCGGGCGCGGCGCGTCCCTCGCTGGGCTGCGGGGGCCGCTCGGCGCGGGCAGGGACGGCGGGGACACCGGGCAGGGCTCCCCCGGGCTGGCTCGGGAGCGTCCCGCGGCACCCCCGCGGTGCTGGGAAGGCGGTCGTGTGCCGGGATCGGGAGGGTGTGTGCCGGGATCGGGGGGCGGTGTGCCGGGATCGGGGGGCTGTGCCGGGATCGCCGGCCCGCCCCGCACAGACCTGTTGGGGCGCGCGGGACGCCCCGGCCCCTCAGGCGGGCGGGGTCGGTGAGGCGGCGGCGGCCCCTCCTCGGGGCGGGCTTTCCCTGCAAAGGCTCCGCAAAGTAAGAGCTTCTGCCGAGAGTTTGTGAGACCCGGGAGTTTACACGATCCTAGTTTCTCCCGAGGGAAGTTTTCTCCGTGGGATGTGTAGTGAAAAACCAGCTCAAACGTCACAGCTGCTAATTCGTGTTTGCTCTTTTAACACCGGGGACATCGGCGAGGCGTCGCTATTGCAGTCCTAGTTTATTCTCCTCAGGGAGGGCAAGCTGCCCCTTTAGGGTGCTAAGTCAGATAAGGAACACACTGAGATAACAGTGAAAGTATGGTAAGAGGCCAAACTAATTCAAAGATGCAAAATGACAGTGCTGAAACTTTAGAGTCTGTAGATACCTCTGTTATCTCAAGCGGCTTCCATCAGAAACATGCTTTCTAAACATGGAACAAACCATACAAAGAAATGTACATCTTATACAAAAACTTGTAGAAAAGAGTAAGCACAGATAGAAAAATGGAGACAGTCACTGATTTTGTGAAGTATTGCTGGACACAAAACTTAGGTCCTAGTGAGGTAAAAAACCACTGGGAATTTAGTCCATTTACTGGAGGGCACCATCAATAGGATGCAGACCCAAAATTTTCAACAAGATGAAATCATTATGGGTAAAAAATCCCTGAGAGATGACAACTTAATAGTAGAAGAAAATAGAGCGTGATAATTTCCTTTCTATAGTCTTAAGAACTCCTATATTTGATAATACTTTGCTAGGGTGCACTGTGGTGATTAAAGGAGCACATGTGCTATGCATCAGTAATTTTGTCCTTAAAGATCTATGATGCATATGATTTAATATGGAGAACAAAGTGCACATGAAGAGCATATATGACATTTTTGTTCAATAGCTTAAGCACATTAGCTTCAACTCCTTAAAAAAAAAATCTCTAATCAGCTCCATGACAAGCTACAAGCTGACATGTATTCTTGTGTGACCAGTCAGATGACATGACTCAGCAGAGAAAATTTTAGAGGCATAAGATGCAGAGAAAATTATTGTGATTCGTAGCAATGTTATTTTCTTTCTTGAACTGTACAAAGAATTCTGAGTGAAAACACATAAGGAAGCTGTTTTAAAGCAGAGTGTAATAAAGCATATAGTATGTTTTCATGACAGTCTTCTACCACTCTCTGTGTTTAGTACCGTAGCAACTTCCTCGCAAAGCCTCTGTATCTAACACCCACATGCTCGACAATAGTCCTCCTGAGTTATGTGATTTTGTTTTAGTGCCAGTTTGAAATGTGCATTTGCTACCTTAGAAAATAATTTCTGTTTTGTGCAAATACTTTCTCTTGTATGGCCTTGTTATTAAACAGATACATTCTTCAGGCCTTCTTTTGACACAAATTAAGTGAAGCTCCCACTATGCAGCTCTTACTATGTGTGAGGGGGACAGTGCCCAAATGTCACACCCACTTATTTAAAAGTCCTAGAATTTTACTTGTGTCACTCACAGTGGCTTGATTCCAGGTAGTGTTTGTAAATTTATCAGTTTTAATTCAGTACAGTAACAGTGAATTAAGGAAAGCACTTGGCACATCCCAAAAGATTGTGTAGAGGTTCTTTTTCATGTGCTATGAGAGTAGGTTTTGATTACTTGGATTTCTCTGTGCTCCTTGCTGTGCTTTGGGACGTGGTTATTGTATGGAAAGCTTAATATGGGTTTTGATCTTAGAAAGGAGACTAGGAGTACATTCTGAACAAAATTACAGGATGCACTGAAAGTCCATAATCCACTGTTTGCATTATGTTCTTTGGGAGTTTGCTGCAGGACAGTTTGTACAATAATTTACCCCTCTGATTGCAGTGGAGGGCCAAGCTCTGAAGGATGCCAACACAATTAAACCATAGGGGTAGGACAATTATAAAAGAAACCAACCCAGAAGGCATCTTCCAAAATGAAGTTGTGTCCAAAAAAAGAAACAGAAAGAATCATAAACCCTCATGAAATGTGGAAACATATTAAGGCAGGCTAAAATGAGTTAGAGCAACAACCAGCAATAAGGAATTGTTATTAGTAACTTTGTATTTATGAACAGGAATACTGAGGATACACAGAAAATTAAGGCTGGGTGGGAAGAGCAATCACAAGAAAATCAGAACAGAGAAAGCAAAGAGGGCGTATTTTTTGTTCACTGGAGAATAACTTGGGAAGTTTTCCACAGCAAAACACTTCCCACAAGAAGGGCCAGACAGCGAATATACCTTATATTGAATTATCGATACAGTGATAGAAAATATAAGCAATAATGACTTGGGATGATCAAATATATTCATCTTGGAAATATAAATTATTTGTGTCTGGAGAAGGAGCTGCTATGTTTTTGTTTACTGTCAATGGTACTAGTGGTATTGGAAAATGACAAATTTGACATAAATATGACTGCCAAAAAGGACTCCAGAAATGATCTGAGAAACTACATACAAACAAACCTGACATCTTCACTGGTCAAGGCAGTAGAAACTATAATAAATAGTAGGATGGGACAGCACTGGGTGTGTTGGCAGAGCTTTGTGAAGAAGCCTGCACTGCTACAGCTTTTGCTTTTCTGGTATTACTGCTTGAGAACCAGATTTCTAAATGCCAACAAAACCATGGTCATCTTTCACAAGCATTAAACATATTAAAGCAAACAGGGCATTAAAAAAACCCCAAAGACAACTCAGAACCCTAAGCTCTTTGTGTACTCCAAGGATGTTGTCTTGATCATCTGAAAACTTATTAAGATTTAAGATTAGACACAAAGCAGGCCTAGAAAAGAACAGCCATGTGATGCAAATTGACAGACATAAGAGAGAGGTTTCATTTTCTTTCATATCTATCTTTAAATGAAGGAATAAAACAGAAAAAAAAAGGCAGCATTTTTTGGTAGGGAATGATTGTTATAATCACATGTCACTTTAATGTCAGCTTCCCTAGTCCTTTCTGAAAAGGTCAGTAACTTTTTACTTTTTAATAGTGTCTTTGTCTGTGAGGACTAGAGTTTTCAACAGTAAATTAATTTAGCTGTAAGATACCTGATAGTCTGCAGTAAGAGACTATGAACTACTTTTAAAAAAGAATTTGTGAAGAAATGTGATGTATTTGAGCAATGTGTGGAAACTGTCCAAATATATTGTACCCCCCTGCAAGGATCGTCAGAACTATGGGGGAATGCACCCTCCTAATATTGCATCTGCAGGGAGTCTGCTTGTGTTGCTTAGTTGATGAACTTAATAAACACCAAGCATGTGGTCTCCAGTAAGAGTATATAGACCATTGCAGAAACTACTTAAAAGAATTCTGGTTTGAGGAAAATGTTTGTCTACACCTGAAAACTTCTAACCTGGCCTTCATAAGAGCCTGTAGTCTTTGTAAAGTTAGTGGATGAATGCTAAACAACTGAGCTAGAAGTTATCAGTAGTTTTTCCTCTCCTGTGAGTTGAAGCTACCATAACCTGTTTTGGAGAAGTGTTGTAACCTTTTGTTGATGGTTCCCATTGTGGATTCTGGGTCTTCAGGGTATGTGATAACATTTTCTGCCTCATATCCTGCACAGTTGTGCTCAAAAGAAGTATATGGAGGGAAAAAAATCTCAAACTGCAACTGGCTATGTGCTACTAGTTGGTTGTGACAAACAATATACTATTTATTTAAATCTGACATAAAGCTAGCTAAATAAGAGAATTTGAAGCTATACTTATGAATTTTTCTTACGGCATATTTGAAATGTACACTCACTGTTTCTGTCTTAGACTCATTAACTCATGGGATCTGTATCTGGCAAAATCAAAACCAAAATTCTTCTCATTCAAAATAGCCACAATGGAGCCCAGAGGGCAGCCACACTGGTGTGGGAGAGCTGTACTAAGAACTCATGACTCTGAATTGAGAACGGCCTTGCTGTGTTACACTCTACAGCTCTTCAGCTAAAGTGTATGAGCCCAAAAAGAACTGCTTATTTGCTTGCCTAGAAATTTCTTTCATCTTTCTTGAAACTTGGAAGGTTTTTTTTCCCCTTAAATACTTTGTTTGACTTGCAGCAGCTCTACTGTTGATTATTTACTATAATTGAGAAAGTAAGTAAGAGAATAAATGGTTGGTTCATATTTGAGTTACTCTAAGTGGACAGCATTTGGGTGCAGCTAACTGTGCTTGTGCTTAACTGAGGGTTTAGGATTAAAAGATGGTATCACACTTTCACCTGCTGGACTGCCCTTGTTGATGGGGAAAATTGGAGTTTAACTCAGAAGTCAGTTATGTCTCCTTGATTGTGTACTGGGTATGAGCTAGAATTTGAGTGAGGAGGAAGTTACAAAAATTGGGATTTGCTTGAAATGTTGCTGTAGGAGGTCTGGATATCTCCTTTAATCTGCTTGAACAGATTTGAAAAGGTATGAGAAAGCAGGCCAAGTGTGGCCCTTCACCACCTGAAAAACACCTTTTGTCCTCAGTCTGAACAGATCTGTCTTACAAATCCTAAGAATAGTACCGAAATTTTTATGCCATGTGTCTCAAACTTGTTACCTATATAAAAATACAATGTAGTATGGTTATCAAACTTATGTTATTGTAGGTGTAAATCTTTCTTAGGGCACCTTGCTAATTCCCCCTCCAAGTGTTGGGTACATAAATATCTATAAATTGTACAAAAGATTAAAGATTGGTCTACAAGAAAGTGGGTTTCCTACACTTTGATCCTGAACAGGTGAATAAGGGCACTGAGGGTACAGATTTATCAAAATATTTATCTTAAATGCAAAGAAGTTCACAAACTTCATTTAGTAGTGCTGATGGGTTATAGAAAAGTTTGTTATTTCTAGAGTGCTAATGTAGAACTTAATATAAAATCTGCAAGGGAAAAAAAAACACTCTAAGAAAGGGTATTTTGAACTGTGAACTGATTGTGGAATTTTCACAAAGAGAATTTTTCAACAAATGCCAAAAACCCATCACATTTTGCTTACAGAAGTGCAAAAAGTATCTGGGGGAAGAGAAAGTATGAAAGAAAATCTTGCCCTCTCCTCCTGTCTCCTCAGAGTAAGCATGCCAGCTTCCACCAGGAATGTGGAAGAGCAAACTGAGAGTTGGGTAGCAGTGAAGAAGGCGTAAGAGAGAAACAGAGTCTGTCTGTGTCATTAAGAATTTGATAAATCGGGGTGAAGTTAGGAAGTATTTGGAACCGTTTGGAACCATTGGGATTGATGAATTACATGCTACAAAGATAAACTGCTGAGGCAGAGTCAATCAGTTTAGAGGTTTTTTTCTCCCATTTCACTTTGCTATTTCATACTAAAATTATAATTTTTATCTGGAGCTGGAAGTAAATGGTAACAAGCACTGTTTGCCACAAAACAGCCAGGTTTGTAGTAAAGGAATGTTCTTGAGAAGACTTTTACAAAGGTTTTGGTCTCTCAAAAATCAATGTAAGATTCTTTTTCCCCAGTGTTTTTAGCCAGGTCTACCAAAAAGGTATAAACAAATAATATCAATATGCCTCATATTCAGTAAATAAATTTTCATGCTGGTGGTTGGTTGAGAAAGCTGACCAGTTGTAAGGAAAAAACATTAAAGCAATTTTAATTTATAAAGGTATATAGGAACTGATTTTGGTAGCTGCCTTAAGCTGTCACCATAAGAAAACCAGCTTACTCTGTTATGCCATTCTGTGCCTCTCCAGTGTTGACTAAAAGGAGACAATGGTGTTTGGCTGCAGCCTTGGGTTATTAAGTAGTCTGGGTTACCCTCCTTCTCCATTAGAGGCTTCAGCTCTTAGTATCTACTGTCTTCCCCCCCTCCCCCCCACCCCCCGTATGCTCGATCTTACATTTTTAGTTTATAACAATCTCTGTTCCTCTTAGATGTTTATGTTACTTTAAGCCCTTACTGTCAGCATTTATTTTTTTTCCTGGATGGTAGATATTGGTGTCCTGATAATGTTTAAAGAAATCATAATGTGCAGTGCATAAAATAGGTTGCTTACTGAATGTGCAATAGCAGATAAATTGGAGTTGTCATGGAGTTGAACTGTGGGATCTTCAGGCTTCTTGTTTAATATTCTCTTCTGACTACAGCATTATAGACATAAAAAATAATACTACAGAATTATTTGAGATGAAAGAACATAAACATAATGAAGTAGGAGACCTAGAGGCAAGAGAGTAAAGTGCAAGTGACTGATGACTTCCTAGCCCCCAGGTAGCCTGAAGGCATTCAGTGTTCCGAGAATGAAAGGTAAGGGCACAGAGGCATGCTTGGCAGGCGTTATGTTTAAGTGGTTTTGTGAGGTGTTCTAAGTTTCTTTGCCTCATGCATGGTTTTGATTTATGCTGAGTGCAACAGCATCGTGGTTACCCATTGGTCAGCTTAATTGGTTCAGTCCTCTTTCTGAGATGAAAGAGAAGATAGGGCTGGTATTCTGATGGATGTTTGTGATTCACTGATGACATGAAGCCATGTGCAATCCTAGAGCTTTTGCTATAGTATTTCTCCAGTGCTTTTAAAAGATCCTGTACAGAAGTAAACTGTTACTTTGATTACTACTTATGTGCTTTTATTTTCAAAGGGTTAAAAGAGGTGTTACGGTATTAATTTCTGTTACTAGGTCTTGCTGTTTTGGCTGTGCTTTTTGTGCTTTAATCTTTGAGTGTCTTCAGAACAAATACTAGTCATTGGCATGATTCCCTTGCTTTTTAGGGAGTATATCTTCTGTGTTTTCTGAAGTGGACAGTGAACTGATTACTTGTAGTAGCATAAAAAAATGCTGCTCTTAATATGGTAAGCTCTTGGTTTATTTGGTCAATTTACTCAACATTTTGTTTTTCTAGTTTAGAACACAATATACTTTTGAGTATAAAAAGACCTCCTTTCCTCATCTTTTGACATGCATATCGCTTGTATCCTTAATACACAATACTACTTCTTTCCTGAAGTTCTTTTCTACTGTTTTTAACTCCTCTTTTCAGAATGGAGTAGTCCCTGCTCAGTTATATACTCATACTAATTTCTAAGATACGTTATGAGGAACTCACCCAGCAAGGGTTAAGGAGCACAGCTTTTTGCTGGGCGTTGTAATTTCTCATTACCTCAACCCTCCGTGCTCCCACTACAAGTTCCCGCTGCCATTCCCCGCGTTAATGAGCGGTGTCCGAGGTGCGTAAGGGGCGCGCTTCGCCGCGCGGGCACCAGGGGGCGGTGTCGGGCCGTGCTGACACCGCCGGCGCCCCCGGGCAAGGGGCGGCTGCAAACACGGCCAGCATCCAAAAGGGATGGGCGAGACAGCGCCTGAACTCTGAGTCCGCTGGGGGCGATTTGACACGCTCAAAAGACTTATCAGGGCTGGAAAAAAATATGGCAAAAATTATGTGTGGTAAATGATAATCGTGTCAGAAATTAGTCAAATTCCTGTCTTTTATTGACTTGTTCATAACAATCTTTGTAAGCTGGCATTCCTTACAACTGTCTGTCCAGTTGTGAGTCTTGGTCATTTTCAAACTCTTTTTTTTTGTTTGTTTGTTTTTCTTTCATTTTTTTAAATTTCTCTTTGTTTCTTTGCAGAATGGTGAGATAAGACGTTGCAAATCTGAGCAAGGGAGTTGGTGTTTGAATCATGCTACATAAGAATTTAAGATATTTATGGCATAAAGTGTTACAGGCAATAAACTGATTATAGTTTATTTATTATATACCAAGTGCAGAAATATTTTTGCTATACTTCTGGAAACTATGAACTCCCCATAAGTTTTTGCTTGTTTGCTACTTTAAAATATGATTTATAGAAAGAATATTAATGATGAAAACTTGGACAAGGAAAAGTCAGTGGTGTCACTCCTAAATGCTCTATGGTATAGTATGAATGTAGCATAAGAGCTAACCAATTCCATACATCTGTAGGATGTAATGGATTACTTTGTTATGCTTCTTGTGTGGTTTTGTTAGTTGTAGGTGTGACAGACTTGTTTGTATGTAACCTGTAGTAGGTTTTACAGTAATGCAGGTTTGGAGTTCATTAGTTAGTACGCAAAAGACTGCTGTGTTTTTAGGAGTAGCAGAATAGGTAGTTTTTATTTTGCCAAAAGGACTAGCAAGGCAAAAAAGAAAGAGGGAGAAAACTAGAAATGGACTATGGAAAGTGATAATTTTAAAATGGTAGTACAAAAATAAGTAGAAGGTAATCAGGCTTATCAAATATTGTTTTGCAAATTACTTCCCTGCCATTCAGTTTCTCTTCTGACTGAGTTTGCAGCCTCTGAGATTTTTCTTTCAGAAGCGTTTTCTGATTTGTCAATCCTAATGTTTTATCTTAGTTAGGTGATTAAGTGCTTCCCAATCACCATTCACTTTGTAATCATATCTGATTGCTCATTTTAATCCTAAGTGAGTGCATTACATTGTGAAATGCAGCCAAGAAGTATCTGGCAAGAATTGTTGATTTTATTTTAGAGAGAGGTTGAAGAGCTACATGCAAATATGGTTTTCTTATTTTTATATTATTGTAGAGAAGTGAAGAAAGAGGAAGGGTCTTGAGGGGAAAGAATAAAAAGTCAAGCAGATCTCCAATGTGTTGTCATGATGTCCATTGAAATTCAATAAAACAGTAAATCTCTTTTTAAGTATCTACTTGATATAATCCAAGGGATTTGGTAAACATAGAGAACAATGTTTAATACAACATACTCCTACTGCTATGCAGGGATTCCATATAATCACATACAGAGATTTTCCATTAGCAGTAGGATGTGGATGTGTACCTTGCAAATATCTCTTTCAAAGCATAAATGGCAAATGGTATCAGTGACACCTTAGTTCAGTCTTCTGCTTCAAAATAGACTTGATGTCACTTAATTCAGACTAGGAATGAATTAAATTTGACTATCTATTTTTATTGGTTAGTTAATAGTATTATTAGCATTTCCCACTTGTTTTTTTTTTTAACATTTGGCAGAATAAATCCTGACTCACAACAGGGGTCCTACCCATTAATATAGTGTGATGAATAAGATAAAATAAAGAAGTTGCATTCAGCATTCCATTTAATTAACATCATGGAGCAACAGTAAAAATATATATAGCAATATTTTCTAAAACAATGAAAATAATTAGGAATGAAAAGGATTGTATTTTCAGAAAGGTATTCCTGATTTTGGTATAATCTTCTCTTATGATGTTGCACATACAGTTCACTCACTGTGCTTAAGTTCCCTATCGCTAAAATGAGGATAATGCTAAAACTATAATGTATTAATATTTTATCTCAGATATTAATGTGGTATAGAAAATGTTGCAAGTAAACAACAACCACAAAAAAACCCTGTTAGCTTCATTTTAATTTGGCAAGAAAGGAAAAACACATATTTTCAATAAAAAGTTAAAGAATAATGTTGCTTATAGCAGTGAGCTGAATTTTTTCCACTTTTGATCCATTTGGAGAATGACTTATGTAGGAAGAAATCTGAGAGAAGTTAGAAGTTGCTAATGTGGAGCCTGCATGAAGTTGCTAAAAAGGAAAGCTATGTAGGAAGAGCCTATAATTTTCATTCCTATCTTTGGACTTGGATTAATGCCCAGAATAGTGACAAATAGAGCGTCACTGGGGAAAGACTGAGAATAATCTCCATTGGCAATAACAACTGAAGGAATGGATAACTGAGATTGTAACAAAAAAGTATTTGCTGATAAAACCAATCCTTTTCTATATTCAGTACAGATAACTGACAGGAGAGACTTTTCTAGCATTTTCAATGGGAGGAAGAAAAGGAATTGTTGCTCTGTGTGTGCAACTGTGTGAATATATGCATGAGATATATACACATATCTATGTTCAACAGACAAATTCAACTGGAGGTATTACAGAATATCTTCTACCTCTTAAGGTCAAACCCATACTTTTTCTAGGAGTTACTGCAAAGGCATCGTTTTGAAGAGCTCGGCATACAAGTTGTATATATACCTGAGAACATCTTTTTCATAGAAGTAGGAGTGGCATGTAATACACTAGTGGTACTTACTTAATTTGTTCTCTCTGTCATTTAATCCTCTTTGTTTAAAAAAGTATAGACATGCTCTAGTTAAAGTGTTAAGTACTTCTGCACACATTTTAGACCCAGTTTGCTATTATTGCTATCCCTTCAGAACCTTGGCTTTACCCTCTGCTCCTCAAGAAACACTACTTCACCTGCTGCCCTATTTCTGCCTTCCTTCAGAAGACCTAGGCCTGCAAAACCACCTTGTGCTGTCTGTGTTATATCCTTTGAGAAAAAGGGTTATGGACTTTTCTTTCTTTGAAGCCTGAGGGAACAACAATGGTTCCTGTAGTTCTCACCTCCCTTATTCAAAATTCAAATAATTTTGTCTCTAGGTTTTGGGGACAAAATATGCCTGTAAGATGCGGTGGCTCTGACTTTCTTTAGAAAACATTTAAGAAAGTGAGACTCTGGCAAAAGAATAACAAAAAGAGAGCCAAATGGAGCAAAATTATAGTATTTTGTAATAAATAATTTCACAAATTATTTTTAAAACTTAGATTTTGTTTGGTTTGGCTTGATTTTTTTAGCATGGTTGTATATATGGAAAAAGAAAGCAGCTCATACCATCTAGGTCTGTGTATGGAACAAGATGTTACTATAGCACTGCATGAACAAAAGTTCCCCCTGTGTACAGAGATAATAGTTGTATTAAGTTTGTGCTTTTTTTATTTCTTGTAGTATTTTTGAGGCATGGTTGATCTACAAGGAATGCAGAATTGTAAGAAATCCACTGCCAATACTGACCAAAAAGCATCCAGAAACAAGAGGTGGGATTTGAACAGTAGACATATTTTCCTTATCAAATTGAGAATTTACTTAGATGTCAGCTTTTAAGTATTCGCGTCACTGTAGTATTTTCTGACCTTATGACTTTCCTTATTTCTGAACATTGTTACCAACTTAGGAAAGGGATAAATTATATTTAATAGAGAGTCTGTCCAAGTTGGGACTATGTTGAAAGATCAGCTGATCACTGAATTCACTTCAAGCTTAGTATAACAAAATCGGTCTTCCAACACCTCTTCCTTTATTATAGAAAAGTATGCTGATACAAACATGGGGTTTTTTTGAAGTTCTTGCATATCCTGCATGGTTTTTTCCCCGTATATATAAAATTTGATTATGACTATTGAAACAATCTCATTTTCTAAAAGAATTGTAGTCTTACCTCTTCTATTTGGGGCACTCCTTGCTCTGTGTGTGTAGTAAAATTTTGAAAGATATAGTGAATAATTGAAGCAAAATTTTAAGTTTTAAAATAAAAAGCATCTTTTATATTTACAGGAGTAATTATCACTATATGATCAAATATTTTAGACAATTTAACATATTCTACATCTAAAGAGGCAATGTTATTTCAGGCAAAACCAGAGAGAGATATATATAGGCATATTTAATTTTTTTTATAGTAGAACCAAGGGTTAGTAGATACTAGCTGGTAGAGAGATCCACTTTTGGGCTGAAAGACTGCAGTAACTCAAACTAGTGACATTGCTGGGGAGGTAAAGACATGCTCTAAATATTAACTGGTATGAAATATCTTGTTGAAGCCTGTTGTTGACACACATTCTTCAACAACAAGAGTCTGTTTGCAAGCAGAAATAGGAACATGCGATGATACAGCTGAGCAAAATGCAGTTCTCCATATTATGTGCAGTTGCTAAGGATATAAACCTATTGGTGATACCTCATTTTAGGAGTTCAGAGAATGAATAATAGCTCTGTGACTAACTATTAATGATATAGAGTGAAAAAGAAGCAGTGTTGGGTAACAGAAGGTAGAATCATTTTACTATATGCAGCGATGAACATTACCTTGCACAAACAGTACAGCCTTGAAGTAGGGTGGGTGGAGGTGCAGCTGGGTGGGAGGCAGAAAAGAGGATTGAAAGAATATGATGTATGGGTGCGAAATACAATCCTGTAAATAAATTTTTACATTAGAAATTTAACACTAGAGATGCTGCAGACTGAGCTGTGAGTTTCCAGATGCTCCCTGCTTTCAGTTTTGGATTAATGACAGTTATTTCCACAGCAACCATTAGTGACATTGCAGAAAGGACTGCAGTTAGAGTTTGCCCATTGTTAGACAGAGTTATGGATTACTGTTATTGTAATGCTGTTTAAGATGATTCTCTATCAATTCTTTTCCTCAATATGTTTTTGCTAACAAAACTGTGCAAATAAGCATCAAATTTGTATAACTGAAATCTAGCTGAACAGCCTTGCCCAAGCTTTCTAAATGTTGGTTTCCTAGCATAGCAGTAGAGATGGCATATTTATTTTAAAGATTATTTTAAGATTACCAGTGCTGCCTTAAAAACATAAGTACAATTGATTATAAAACTGGAAACATCTGCATGATTCAGGTGATGGCCAGTAGGTTATTGCTGCAGTTAGAATGAAAGAATTGTTAAGGCTGGAAAATACCTCCAAAATTATTGTCCAAGCTTTCACTGAAGATCATCATATCAACAGTTCACTGAATATGGTTCAGAAGTGCCCTAGTGTTGTAACAGTCTTTATAGGCAGGATAAGCACAGATCTGCTTAAAACACATTGTTGTGAAGGAGTTGAATATCTTGATTCCTGCTACAGCCAAAAGATGGAATTGCATAATGAGTTACAGCAGGTTACTTTCACTCAAAATCAAAACAATATTTTCATTATTATTCTATGAATAATTATTATTGAACCATAATGTGATATTAAAAGCTTGTCTGACTGCTTTCTCTTCTCTCAATTTTATTGGCAAAATAAATATTTAGTGGTTCTGATCTACAGTGCCAGTTCCGAAAAGAACACTTGCAGGTGTGTTTAATCTGTTTTTATTGCTGAATCCTCCAGCAGCAGCAAATTAAGGCCAAGGAGTTCTCTCCCATGCCTGTAACTGCCATGTCACTCCTTTCCCATTGTGCATCTCTGTACAGATGAGACTGCACACTATTGGAACAAGTTATCTTGAGCTACTGCATTACCACACTAGCACACGAGAGTGCAGCGTAGGGGCAGACTAAAAGGGTGTTGGAGACAAGAACACAAATATAACTGATATAGTAAGTCTAATTTTAGGTGCAAGAGCCTCAACAGTTTCTTTCCAAATAATGAGAAACAGGTTTATAGCTATCTCAGTAGATATTATACATGAGCAATGTTCTTTTCAGTGTTATTTTTTTGTCTCCTTTAATTTATATTTTGTGTATGTGTGTACAACTAAAAAAAAGTTCATTAATTTTTTTCTTCTCAAATTGTAAGATATTTCAGTCACAATTTCCACAGATATTTTGCAGCTATCTATGTATTTTAATACGTTTCACTGCATTGCATTTTTTAATTGGTCTTTAAGAATGTTAGGAAATATTTATTTCACTGAATATGAAAATAGTCTACAAAGAAAATATCTAGTATGATACATTTTAAAGACTTTCTTGTGGGCTTTGGTTTGAATAGCTGTTTCTGAGAATTTTATTTCTTTAAACTAACAGAAACTTCTGTATGTACAGCATTTTGAGGTGGTAAGTCGTTTATTGAAGTCCTGCAACCCATCTAGTACCTACACAGGCATAAATACTCAGAGTGGGCAGAGAAAGACACGCAGCTAGATACATGTATAAAATGCATGCTACAGTATCAAATGAATCAATTATGAATAGCAAGGAATCACTTATACAATATGAATATTGGGCAGCTTTGGCTCCAGAAGTGTATCTCACCTTTTACCCTGCTGATTGCATACACTGGACTGAACGAAATGAAATTCTGTATGCTTTAAGCTAGATGAAGAAGGACCTTTTGAGTAGTATGTCTTCCACAGGAGATCTCTGCTTAGTATTGTAGAAGCTGACCTGGTCCTTCCTGAGCTGCCTGACAGCAATTAAGGCATGGAGGATTACAAAAAACCCAAACACTTTTACAAGGATATTTCTCAGCTTGTTACTTCATTTCTTCCTCACATCCCCAGACCAGTGAGTGGATTCTTTTTGTTTTTTAAATTTCACTTACCTTTAGATCTATTTGTTCTAAAGGTCACTTGATGGAGTTAAAACTCCAGTAACATAGACCTTGATTGTGTTGGAGCACCCAAACTTACATGCAGAAAATCCTGACACCAGAAATGTGTATCAGTAATTTCAATTATTCCTCTGGATAATGCTCTTAAAAAATACGTAAGTAACTGTGCATGGCATAAATTAACTAAAACATAGAATTATAAATAGTGAGACTCTT
Source organism: Acropternis orthonyx (assembly GCA_035583155.1). Taxonomy (NCBI): domain Eukaryota; kingdom Metazoa; phylum Chordata; class Aves; order Passeriformes; family Rhinocryptidae; genus Acropternis; species Acropternis orthonyx. The sequence goes on from JAWWEU010000163.1 coordinate 18,559,735, forward strand.
TGGTGTCATAGCAAGAGTCAGAATTTAGGCATGTTCCTCACATGTTTTACTAGCAGTTTAAAGTGGGAAAAATGGTTCAGACAGAATTTGCTTTGCTTTCAGGAGAAGTCTTAAAATTTTGACTTCTTGTTGCATACTAATATCAGAAAGAAAGTCCAGCATAACCTCGTTACATAATGCAAGGTCAGTAATGGTAAAAACAGTTGTAACATTTTAGGTTTTATATGCTGCCCAACATTTGAGATGTTTGCTTTCAAACATTTTCACTCTGCTTCCTGATCTGTATGTGTTTGTGGAGTCCTAGTTCTGTCAAAAGGGTAATGGTTATAAAATATGCATAGTATTGTTGATAGTACAAAGGTAAGCTGGTATAAAAACTTCTTTAGAAATTAGTGCCACAGACTGAGGATGCAGTAACTTAAACCTGTCTTTAGATAGTCTCTATTTTAAAAGCATGTGCTCTTAGGCTTTGTAGTACTCATGTTTCCATGTTGTTGCAGAAAGCTTTTGGTTGCAAATGGTCAAATAGAAAAACTGTACTCACATTATTTAATTGTGTTTATGGAATTTGTGGAAGCAAGAAAAAATATAAATAAGTAATTTTAAGCCAACAAACCAAAGTTCTTATGTTAATTGCTGAAGAATAACATTGCACCACAAAGTTCAGTTGAAGACAAGTCACTAATTAATGTGTACCCCTGGCATTGACACTGGGGCCAACACTGTTTGACATTTCTGTCAATCACCTGGTGATGGGATGGTGTGCACCCTCAGCAGATTTTCAGACAATACAAAATGGTGAAGAGTTACTACACAGTATTGTAAATCAAGTGGTTTTGCTGCCATTCAGGTGGACCTGATCAGGTTGGAGAATAGAGAAGAGAAAAATGTCATTATATTCAACCAATGGCAGTGCCAAGTCCTGGCAGTACATACTGGGAGCCAAGTGGTTGGAAAGTAGCTATGCAGACTGGGATTTTGGGGTCTGGGGGGACAATAAATTCATCATAAGCCAGCAATGCACCCTCACAGCAAAGAAAGCCCAGCATCCCGGGCTGCAGCAGGAACAGAACTGCCAGCAGGCAGAGGCAGGTGATCCTCTGTACTCAGTATTGATGAGGTCATATCTGGAGTACCAGGTCCACTTCTGGGCTCCCCAGTAAGAGAAATATGTGGACTTCTGTACTGAGTTTATACAAGTACTACAAAGATCATTGAGGTCTCGGAGAGTGTTTTCATATGAAGAGAGGCTTAGACAACTTGGACTTCCAGTCTGGAGGAGAGAAAGCTCAGCAGAAATCTTACGTGCTTAAGTACCTGTTGAGAGAGAATGAAGGGAGCTAGACTCTTACCAGTAGTGCCTACTGTAGCATAAGAGGTTATGGGCACCAATTAAAACTCTTGAAATTCCCTCTGAACAAAATAAACCCCTCTTGTTTTTTACTGTGAGGATGATCAAACACTGGAATGAGTTGCCTGGAGAAGTTGTGGAGTATCCATCTGTAGACACATTCAAAATATATCTGGAGAAGGTTCCTGGACAACCTGGTCTCTGTGACCCTGCTTGTGCAAGGGGTTTGGAGTAGATCATCTCCAGAGCTCCCTTCAAACCTATATGATTCTGTAGTTTCTCTTGCCCTCAGATAACATCTTGGAAAAAGTTACCAAAATGACTGTGTATGTATGTAAATCTCAGGTGGGGTTGTGCCTAATGGATTAAAATGTGGAAAGAAGCTGTGGTGGAATCTGTCACTGGAGCAGCGATGCATCCTGTGCTTCTTTGCTTCCCTATAAACTTACTGAATTGTCCTTAGACCAGTGGACTCTGGTATCTTTCCCACCAGGATTTTACTGTTCCATGCAGATTCATGGAAGCAACTTCCTAGTTGCAGCTTTTATAGGGCCAGTCTGTCACTAGATAATGGGAAATGTTCATTGCACACTGTGGTGTGACAGCAAAAAGAGAGAATGACCTAATAAAATACACAACTTTCACTTAATAGAAGCAGGTTTGATGGAAACATTTTCAGACAATCCAAGATATTTAATGCATTGAGAGATTCAAAACTGAGGACTATACTAGTCATAACAGCTAGATGGCCACTATAACACAGTTTCTTTGCTTTCAGCCCCATAGAACTCAGGTCTTCTTTTTTTAAGGCCCATTCTTACACAGATAAGTAAAAACCTATAGCAAACACAATTTTTTAAAGTGGTTTTATTCATCACTACCAACTCAGTGAGATAAGACTTCATGGTATATGAAATTTTTTTAATCTAAAACCTGATTTTTATCATTATATGTATTAAAAATGCTTTTATTCTTTTTGCTAGGCTTTTCTGATCAGTTATGAGCATGTATAAAGTGTCAGTTTTCTGCTATAGTAGATAGAATTTTTCTGCACTTGTAATCTACTGCCCGTGGTGCAGCTACTGGCAGTAGATAATGTTTTAAGCATTTGCATCAGTGAGCACATTTTACAGGCACTTTGAGCCATCCTACCATGCATTTGAGAGAAACATTGTGTCTCTTTTGACCGCAAATTGAATTTATTTGCAGGTCTCCATTTTATAAAATGTAAAAAGATGTTCGGTTTCTGCCAAATTCAGTTTTGTGTTTTAAAATCTCTCTTCTTAAGATAAACTGAAAGGCATTTTGAATTCCTGTTAAAAAAAAAAAAGGGGGGGGTGGTTAAAAATGGGACATGAAGAATGAGGGGGAGCAGAGATGGACCTATAGAATTGCTTTTAAATGTTCAAAACCATGTAGAATTCAAACCTAGAAGTTGGTGGGAATCAAAAATAGCTTTTATTTCACAAGATAAATATGTGCCATCCCTCTCCATCCACCATGTTCCCCCCGACCCCTCCCTGACCCCCTCTGGTTTTTTTTATTTTATTACAGTATTCAAACCACCTCTCTACTACTGTCTCATTAGGTGCTGTGTCACGAACAGTGAGGTTCTATTGGGTCCCGTGCTGAGTGCCATTTTTCACCTTCTCCCATTAAAACTGACAGGAAACAAATACACTGAGAAAGGAGTTTAAGGATATGTAGAAGTGAAAGTTAATTTTGTTTTATTTTCAGAGGCTATCATTAATAGCTTCTTTTTTTACAGGGACTCTTTTAGCTGTGTGCAAGCAGGTCTAGAGAAACTGCAAAAATGGGAATGATAGCCTAGAGAGGAGGAAGTGGGCGCACTGGAATTTTGTGAATTTCTGGAGTATGTTAAAATTTAGACAGTGATTCTTGTTTTGTATTAGTATGCTGCAGAATGTTTTGGTTTTTTAACTATCCTTGTCAGACATATCTTTATGCAAAATGGTGCTTTTTGTTCATGATGATTTATTCACTGAAAATCCCCCCAATGTATTATCCCAATGTAGTGAGTTTTCAGTAAACAGTGAATAAACAAATGGCTGTCCACATTTTTGTGTGCCATGTAATGTCTAGTCTAGTGGTATCACAAGTTTATGGGTCCATTGTTTTTTCTGCTTCTTAGAACATTTTAATTCTATTTTAATTCTGCTAACCCTGTATCTGGGTATGTTCCCTCCCCCCCCATTCTCTCTGTCCTGTAGAGCTGTTAAAGTTCCAGTCCTAGGAAGATTTATGTGAGTAATCCTATACATAATCAAGTTTTTTGTGTGTTTTACAGTTGAGCAACCTCACATTTAACTTGCTTAACATTTATGGATCTGACCAGCAACATAAACATTTATAATATACCCTTTTTTTATAGAGAGAAGTTTTGACTAAGGCTCTTACAATCCTGAAGCTACTTAAGTCACTTATTTGTATTAAAAAGGTACATTTCCTTCTGGAAGTTCTGAGTTTAATATTCTTTAGCTTATAGAATTAAGACTGGTTGTCACTTAAGTTAAAAAAGAGATCGGATCTAATTTTTTTCATGGAGCAAGAGCTGTTCATAAGTGTTTTTGCCACACCTTAAGAAATCACTGCAAATCTTTTGAGCTCCTTTATAAGTAACATCTGTATGTGAAATTAATGTGCATCAATGACTTGTGCTACTTTTTTTTCAAACTGAACTTTGCAATGTAGATTTTTAATACATGTGCTTCACTTTGATACTGTTAAAATGAAACTACTAGTAAACGTGACTCCATATGGTGTTTCCATTCTGTAGCAGAGTGTAGGTGTTCACCTGCTAGAGTTCTTGCCTCTAATGTAAAGAGAATAGGGAGGAAACAAAGGGATCATGTCAACAATCTGTCAGCTAACCCAGTAAACAGAGACGGAAATGTCAGCAGCTTATCTGCCTGGAGGGATGAATCACTTGTGTCCCTGTCTGGGTAGAATCAGAATGGAGTGAACTGCCTTGCCAGACCATCTGTCCAGAGGTGCTGTCCTGGAAAGGAAACTGTTTGCTTGCTGATAGATTCCAAGTTAAGCTGCAATCTTTTCTCAGAGGGTACCGTAAGGAAATGGATTACCTAAGAGAATGATAGAAAGAAGAAATCCAAACCTAGGTTACTTTAAGGCAGAATTCCTCAATAACAAGATGCATATGATTTAAAGAAATATCTGATAACACATAAAGCTGTTCTGCTGGGAAAAGGATACTGGAATCGGGCAATTTGTATGGGCTTTTTAAAACTTCTAATTCTTGTTTAAAATTGTTCCTTGAATTTTATTTTTTTTTTTTTTTGTCTTACGACTTTCAGTTTGTCAACTGTTTTTTTTTTCTTCTTAAGTGAGGATGCCAGAATGTGATGAAAGATCATGTTCCAGTCTGAAACAGAGGTCTGTGTTACTATTGCCCAAAACCAGCCACATGGACTCTGCATTGGGATGCTCCCTTGTATTTGTAGCATCTCATTTACATTTGCCTTTGGATATCTGTATTCTATATAGTACTGATTTTGTAGTACAGTGTCTCAGAATGTCATGTAAGCCTATTAAAAGACTGCAAGGAATTTGATGTCAACAGAATTACTTTGATCAAATAAACCCATGTCCAGGAAAAACTCATGTTTGGCAAGACATAGTTCTTAAGCTGTTCTGATCAGTTAGGCTAGCATCTCTAACTCTAAACTGATTGCAGTCTGTATTTTCTGTTCTATGATTTTACTTAGGATCAGTGTCAACATAACAGCATGTCTGGTCTCTTTCATGCTTTGAAAATACTTTGTATTAATAAGAGGAAAAGGTCAAAGTAGGTGTTAATTAAAAAATAAAGACTCACAACCATTTGAAGAGTGAATTTAGGATAAATATGAGAAGCAGAAATTACATAAATGTACAGTGAGGAAATATTAATATTGATGTTTCTGCACTAATGGCAACCTCAGCCTCTAGTCTTCTATGTTCTTTTAATGCACCAAGGTCAGGTATTTTTATAATCAGTTCATGTATCTGTATTTTGAATAGTATTTGCACTTTTAAATGTAAATTTATGAAAGATGGCAATGTATACTTAATTTTAAAGGAGATATAATGTCCTGTGACTACTCTGTTTCCTAACCTTTGTCCTTATTAGTTATTCTTTTTATGAATGTTAGAGCCCGTCGAAGCAGAAATCTTGTTTATAGTACTGTGCACTTGTCTGTAGAATGCCACATTCTGTCATTAAAATAGTTTCTATGCCTTACATAAAACAAGTAGATTTTCCATGGGGAAAGTCTGTAACACTTGTTTATGTAGATGTTACGTACATGTGTGTAACATGTACATTTGGACTCTGAAAGGAAAATATAACAGTTTCAGCCAAAGGTCTGAAGTCCTGCAGAGGAGGAGCTGGGAACTGGATTATAGCCCTGTTTACTTCAGCATTTGTGTTTTAACTAAAAAGCCATCCTTTGGAGCAGTGACAGGGATGAAGCTAAATTTACTTAGTATAGTTCATTAATATAACATGTATTAAGTTCTTGCACCTTTGTCTTCCAGAAGATATGTCAGGACACTGAGTATAAATTTCTTGAGTTCTTTATCTTCCTTGAAAAAAGAGTGCTGTGATGCTCCTTGGTCCTTCGGCAGTTTTTCCTGTGTTTGCCCGGTTTACAAGCTCCTTGGCCCAGAAATTAATTTAGTTTGTGTATCACTTTTCAGCTTGTAATGAGTATCACATTCAATAAATAACAGTAAATCCATCCTGTAATGCATAGTTAAATAGTAACAGATAGAAATATAATGAAAGGAAAAGTTACTATCTGTAATGTGAAGTGTTTGTGTGTTGCAAGTTGAGTGCCTGGATTTTTATTGGATTTTGTACAATGATATAGAGGTCACTTTGTTCATCAACTCACAGCTTATTTCTTACTTAAAGAATGTTCTGTGAAATAGCATTTTCTTTGCATGGTTTATAATTTGAAAGGAATTGCGCAACCTATCTCCTGAATTGTTTACCTCTACTGTTCTTGTCTATTTCTGCATATGAGTTAGCATCCCTCTGTAATTTGTTTTATTCTCAAAAATATGACTTTTAATTATCTGCTGTTATTTTGAGTTCTGATGTGGCTTTGTATTAAATATTAGTTAATGTGTAACTTGGTTTTTTTTCACAGAAATTCAAGGAAAATAAGAGTTTGTTCTTTCACACTTGTTTAAATTTTAATTGCCTTTTCAAGTAACAAACAAGCTTCAAGCTAAGACTTGCAGATATTGAAAACTAGGTCATCTTGTTTATGCACAATCCCTGTTTGCTGTACTGCAGAGTGATGGTCTATAAAAACACATTAGAAGGACTTTCCTAGGATTAGGCAAGTCAATAAGAATGTTAGAGTACCCTTACTGTATGTTGCCATGAGATAATAATTATTTTTTATTAGTTATTGACCTATTCTGGTTTTTACTTAATTGTATTTACTTTACTCATCCATAGTCTGACAGTTAATTTTTAAAGAGATTCTTCACTAAAAATGTAAGCCATGAAATCAGACTGTTATTTAACCAGCATTGATCCAGTGCTTTCTATAATTTGATCTTATTTTTAGGGTACCTTTACACAGGACTGTTCACCACAAAGAGAACAGGATCAGGCAAGATTATATGGCCATACAGGACCATTACATAGCCATCTTTTTAGCCATTAAAGGAATTTAAAATGTGGTGATATAAAGTTCCTTCCTTCCATCAACCCACGTTAGTCAGACCATATGCCCAGTCAGCCATTCAGTTTGCTAAAGTGCAAACAGGCCAACAGTTTTTGTCTTAACTGCAAAATCTTATTTTTTGACCATTAATCAGAAGTATGAGGGAAAGTAGTAAAATGCTGACATCACAACTACACATTAAAAAGGTGTTTAGAACCACAGCAGCACTTTATACATAGTTTGTACTGATTTTTAGATTTAAGCTGTCATTTATGAAGAGAGTGTAAAAAATTTCAAGGTCACAATAGGTAAACTGGGGTAAACACTCAAAAGGCATGGTGAGATTTTTGAAAATTTTATTCTGCCTTACCTGTGCTGTGTGCTCACAGCCAGCATCATCAATGAATTGATTCTAGTGAGTTAAAATGTAACCTCATTTCCTAATGAAGCCCTACTTGAAGTTCAGTTGTTTTCTTTTGCTGAATCTCTTGCCACTTTATGGCAATAAAACTAAGCTATTAAGAAAACTTCATTGTATTTTAGTGTGCTTTATGTCAGATTGGCAAATAGCATAAAGAACAATGCTTCCTTTACCCCTGCTAGTATCCAGTCTTGCTCAGAACAAATAATACAAAACTTTATGACAACTGAGAGAAAAGTGTTAATGTTTTATTAGTCTTAACTTTTCTATCTTGTTTTTCTCAGATTCTGTAAATGAGCAGAGGGCTCTTGCTAAAATCCCTACTAATACCAACCTAAGAGACTCAGTGTCTGTCTCAGGACATACCTTTCTTCTGTATTTGTCACCTTTTTATTACTCAGAAATAGGATAAGAATAGACATACTAGAATCTTACTGCAGTGTTTGGTAGGTTGAATATATTGTCCACATGAAAGGCTTGTTATCTCTTTCCCTTTCCCTGCTTCCTCCTGTTCTGCTTGATATCTTCCCATCAGTTCTATTTTAGAGACATGAATATATGTAAATAGATGATCTTGTACAATTTTCTGGTAGTGTGTGTGGTTTACTCAAAACATTAGAACTTTGAACTCAGTGGAGGAAGTTGACTTAGTTGTTTAGAAAATTGCTTACTTAGAAAATTTATTTTATTATTTAAATTTGTAAAATAACTAAGCTAGGCTGATAGTGTTCAGATGAGCGGGTTCTAACAAAACCTCAAAAAACTGAAAGATGGAAAGGATCCTATTTTCATCTGAAGTTTTCAGTGTTTCAATGTGAATAATACTGCAGTAAGTAAATAATTATCAATTTTTATGCCAGTGCTTTCACTTTTCTTGGTATACCTAGTTCTTTGACTTCACTATGTGGTCTGCTATGAATCCTGAATCTTACTCTCCCTTCTTTCCCTCTCTTCAGCATGAGGGAAGAAATAACATTTCCTAGTGGTTTTATTCATCAGTCCGTTAAAGATCAAGACATATTTTAAAGAAAAGCTTAAGGCTTGAGGCACCTTTAAGAGCACAGTCAGTAGCAGCCACGTGACTGTCCAGGGATTGAAACAGAATTCAACCCTTGCCAGCATTTTATTGAAGTCTAACCCATGATGTCTTTTATTCATTTGTGCACAGATCTCAGTTGTATCACTTGAGAAGCTATGCAATGCAGTCTGTACAAATGCCATAAAGCAATTGGATAGGATGTGCAAAGTGGGGCAATAATCTCTTCGTCTCATCTCATTCTAAAATGTTAAAACAACTACACAGACGTTGTTGATAATACTGGCTGTGGATGTCTTGTCAGATGCTAGATTGGAATTGCAGGTACGTGTGATGTGTTTTCTTGGAACGATTAGTACAGTTGGCAAAGCAGCATTTGGTCAAAAAAGCTCCTTTTTTGGATCTGAAAGAGAACAAACTTCAAAATTAAATATCATTGAAAATAATTGTTCTTAGATTATATGACAAAGTAGATAGGCGATACCTATGGGGTGAAGCAAGGAGGGCAGATATAAGCAGGGAAAAGAGGTGCCAAGGTGATGCTTTACTTGGGGAGAGTAATAGGTAAATTGTAGCCTGTGGGACAAGAACATATTTCAGTCAGCATCAGTAGAAAAGCCAGAAATAACTTAGCTTGATCTTCAAATTCTGTTTCTGAAATTTGAATTTGGAAAGGAAACAAACCAAACAACACAACTTAGTGAATTATTTACTTCAGTTTGTTCAATTTGCAGTCTAAGTAATTTATGTGAGCAGCACTGAAGCAACAGTATTATTTTAATGCAATTTTAAAGGCATTTTCTTCCAGAAGGCTTGTCGTTGTTCAAGTTCATCTGCAATCTCATGTAGTGTATATTAATTCATTCCGAAGAAAATACAAGACTCTTGAATAGGCTTGAATTTTTTGTTTGTTGGGAGGTTTTAATTTTGGTTTCTGCTTTTTTTCTTTACTGTTCTGGCAGAGATATTTGTCCTCTTATTATACAGTTGACTTGCTTTACAGACTGTATAGACAAGTAGATTCTGTGCCACTGACCATGACCCTCTAGGACCTGCCATTCAGCCAGTTCTTAATCCACCTCTCCATCCACTTGTCCAGCCTGCACTTTCTGAGCTTGCTCATGAGAATATCATGGGCAACAGTGTCCAAAGCCTTGCTGAAATCCAGGTAGACAACATGCACTGCTCTCCCCTCATCTACCCAGTGAATTGCCCCTTAATATAAGGCAATCAGGTTAGTCACGCATGATTTTTGGTGAATCCACACTCTCTACTCTACTCCTGATCCCCTTCTTGTCTTCCATGTTCTTAGAGTTGACCTCTGGGATGAACTGTTCCATCACCTTTCTAGGGACTGAGGTGAGGCAGACTAGCTTGTATTCCCTAGGTTTTCCTTCTTGCCGTTTTTGGGTGACATTTGCTTTCTTCCAGCCCTCAGGCACCTCTGCTGCCATGATCTTTCAGTGATTGAGAGTGGTCTTAGTAATGATGTCTGCCAGTTCCCATGACAGTTGTGTGTCCAGCCCCTCAGGGCCCAGGAACTTCTGGAAGTCAAGTTTGAATAAATAGTCTGTAACCCAATCCTCCTCAACCAAAGGGAAATCTTCCTTTCTCCAGACTTTTTCTTTGGTCTCCTGGGTCAGGGATTCCTGAGGGCTGGTCTTCACAGTGAGGATTGAAGCAAGAAAGGTGTTCAGCATATCAGCTTCTTTCCCAGTCACTGTTGCAAGGCTCTCTGTTCCATTCAGTAGCAGGCCTATGTTTTCCGTAGTATTCTTTTTGTGCTTTTGTATCAGGCATGCTCATATGTATGTGACAAGGAGAACAGAATCACTACCTTCAGGTTAGAGATCCAGATTTAATGTCTGATTTGACCATGGGCAGACATTGATATAATCTCTAGCACCCGTAAATGAGACATTGTTGTCACCTTTGTCTGTGTAACACTGCTGAATCTTTGTACATTAAGTTCTCTGAACTGCATTTTGTATATGTGTATATAATACATGCACATAACGAGGAAAAGCAACATTATAGATAACTGAAAAATCTATTTCATTTAAGTGTCATTGCGTGAACCTTTTTTAGAATATATTTTTATTCAGGTATCACCAAAATCAGTGTAAGATGTCATGACTGGTACAGAGATATGAGGAGAATTTTTATTCAAAACCACCTCACCTATCTTGAATTTGGATTTGCAAGTGATATTTAATTTTAAAGTGAACTGAACCAAAATCTTGGCAGTAATTCCCCTGAAAGACTGGTAAGTCAAAATCCATGTCTTAGTTTTGTGGCAGGCTTCCATTTCTGATGATAAATTTAACGGAAATTAATCAGTGCCCCATAATGTAACTGGTGCAACACTCATAAAGTGTAACATGAACAAGCCAGGTGGATTGTACAAACAAATAAAAAAATTACAGATTTTTCTTTGCTGTATCTGTCATATTTAAATTTGTATATCTCTTAGAGTACTTTCTAAAAGTGGAAGAAGACATTCTCTTCTTCAACCTGATGGGTATAATAATTTTTTGCATCATGAAGACAGAATTTTGACTCGGCAGGCTACCAAACTACTCTGCCATGAAAATGTTTAATGTAATCATTAAATCAAGAATATTATTATATTTATCTACTACACCCCCCTCCCCCCCTTCTCCAAATCAGCTGCACTGGAGGTAAGCAGTGACCCAAAAGAAGTCTTCAGGTGATCTTGTTCTCCCTGTGACATAGTTTTTGTACCCAGACAGATTCATTCAAGGACTCAAAACAGCAGCATATCTGCAATGTTTTCTTGTCTATCTACTGCTAGGATTGTTATCTTTGTCTGGGTAAACAACCAAAAGCTCTGTAGCCTTTTTTTATCAGTCTGAAGATACATCCCAAATGTTCATTACAGAATGACTTTTTTTTTCCTTTTAAATACCCTTTTTGAAGCAACATAATAGCTAGCCTGTAAAGATTCCAGGTTGCTAATCCATGAATGAACCTAAATCCTCAATCCTGCTTAAGAAGTGAGTGAATCTCTTCCACAGTACTTACACAAGTGACACACATCATGGCTCTAACAATGATGGTTTAAAATACTATTTGCCTGTACTTTTGAGTCCATTTAACTGTTTTTATTAAAGCACCCTAAATACCTTTTGCTAAGACATAACCAGAGTTTGGATTTCTAATTGTTCAAAAGGCGAAATGTATTAGATACATGACATCTCCATGCTAGAGTATTATTTTTATCTAGTATAAATATTCCTATGAAGGCACCACAGGAGTCTTATAGCTTTGCAAATAGTAATTTTGATCACAGATGAGGAAAAGTGTCTCAATGGATTATAGTAAAATAAATTATCTGTGTGTAAAGTAGAATCAACGTTTCAATGTTAATTTTATAAAGAGTTTCTACAATTCATGAGTAGAGAGAGGTTTTCATTGGAATGAGAACAAATAAAACACATTAAGTGTGATAGCAGTTTGGGAGTTTCTGCCAGAGACCAAGCTTTTCATGACACTGTTGAAATTAATCACCAATTAAACTAATATAATTTCATTATATTGTTTTGTATTAATGTATCAATAGGATCCACACAGGATGGAAAGAAGGGCTGTTTGTATTTTAGAGCAGTATTTAAGCACATTTGAGAATTATTTTGCTTTGATGGTCATAATTTCCTGACAGTTTTATACATATGTATAGGGAAACCCTTTTGATGTTTGTACCATTGCAGATGCCCTTTGGTCTTTACCTCTGCAGTGATGCTTGCTCTATGCCACGTACAATTTAACTGGCAGCCAAAGCAGTAATGAAGTTGTTACTCAGCACCTCATGAAAGTTTTTTTAGTATTTTTGATAGACCTTCCTGTGTTTGGAAGAGAGTCTGACTTGGCTTTTTTCTTTTTTTTTTTTTTAATTGCACTAATTTATTGGTGTAGTTAAATTATGATTTATAACTCTATTACTATTTGTTTCAAAGTGACCAAGTTTCCAGCTTACATTATCTGTCCAACTAGAATTACTATTGTATCTTGGACAATATTGCTCTGTTGCTACTTTGTTAGGACATATAATATTCATTGTGTATATCTTACAAGTAAAACCTACCATCTGATAGGTGTCTTCCATTCTTTATTCACAAATCTTTAGGTAGTTTATATGCAAATGCAAGAGACTAATTTTTCTGTAATAAATTGTATCGCTGATATTAAAAAAGTGTATTGTGGTATATACCCACAAGATGGCAGATTAACTTTAGCACATGTGACCTTTAGCATTTGCTGAAGTTTGGTTTTAGACATGAAGATTTTATGTTTTATTGATGCCAGAAAGCCTCTGCCTGCCTGTTAAATGAGTATGTCTTGGAATGTGGAGTAAATATAGGCAGAGTTCATAAGCACTTCCCCTTTGTGCAGTTGTAAAGATTAGTCAAAATCGAAACAATAAGTATCTGGGAGCACTGAACCACTCTTAATTTCTCCTAACTTTACTAAAACTCTGTCTTCTCTGCTAACCATATGAAAGATAAAATGTTTCCTCTTTTCAAATGATCCAGTGAAGGATGGAAGAACATCTGATGTAATCTTCTCCTGTGACAAGGTGCCTCACTTAGTGGATGAGGGAAAGGTTGTGGATGTCATCTACCTAGACATTACTAAAGCCTTTGACACTGTTTCCCACAGCATTCTCTTGGAGAAACTGGCCAGTCATGGCTTGGACTCTTCTCTGGGTGAAAAACTGCCAGCCTGGGTGGCTGGGCCTCAGACTGATGGTGAATGGAGTTAAATCCAGTTGGTGGCTGGTCACCAGTGGTGTCCCCCAGGGCTCAGTACTGTGGCCAGTTCTGTTTAATATCTTTTTTGATGATCTGGATGAGGGGATGGAGTGCCCCCTCACTCAGTTTGCAGATGACACCAAGTTGGGTAGGAGTGTTGATTTGTTTGAGGGCAGGAAGGTTCTATAGAGGGAACTGGACAGGCTGTATCAGTGTGCTGGGAAGAGAAGAGAAAGGAAATAGTCACTGTCCTGCCCAGTATAAGGTCAACCTAAGGTACGGGCATGCAGCCACATCTGAGAGCTATGAGGTGTTTCCTAATTACACAATGTATGCATAACAGATCAGAAGGAGGAGATCCTCTGCTCCCATCCCATTTAGGCTGTCTCCTCTCTTCGCTAGGATGCATTATGCCTGTTTGTTTCATTATTTATACTGTTTACTGCTTCCCTTCACTGAGTGATACTCTGATAGTAGTTCAACCAGTTTCTCTGTGATTTTTGGTCAGCTGATGTTTTCAGTCTCATAAAACTGGCAGAATGCTGAAAGCTAGATACTGTTAATTCCAGGCAAACAGTATGTAATAATCTGTGTGCATTTCCCCTGGAATAAAAACAGTGTGTGTTAACAATCGCTGCCCATCTTGATTTCTGTTTCTTTAATGACTGCATTTTCAGATTTTGGCCATAAAGCATCCCTTTTATGATTTTATGATCAAAATTGCATTTTCATAAGCATGTAAATTCATGTACATTTTCAAGCCACCGTTCGTTGTATTGATTCATTTTCATAGGTCTTTATTAATAAACCTGGAATTTTATTCAGATTTTATCTTTTGAAAACTGTTGTCATTTTCTTTGGTTTGTGTTAGAATCAGGCTGTTCAGAAATGTGCTGTATGCATTCAGCAGCAGCAAAACAAAGCTTTGCATTCTGGCTCATTGCCTCCATTGCAAGGGCAGACAGGTGGTGATGTCTTGTCACCATGACTACATACAGCCCTTAGGGAGTGCTCTTGTAAGATGATAGTAATTCCTGAATGGGGGAAGGGCATGAAGATATTCCCCTTCTAGCTGTGGGTTCTTTTGTATGGGTTGCACATGATTACATGCCTACCCTGTCTATCCTGTCACGTGCATGTGCACTCCCTGAAATGCAGGAATGGAAAAGAATAAATCATTGCAGACAGCACGGCAGGGGCTGCTCACATTTACCATTTAAAGTCTTCATGTAGATTGGAAAAGCAAGAGGATGACCACAGATGGACAGCCTGAGCTTTTGTGTTGTATGAACCAAAGGTTTTCCCAGACTTAGGCACTTCAGAAGGAAAGGTATACCTGTGCAGAGGTGAAAGCATGTTAACATGGCAGTGGTTTAGGGCATTGGTCTGAATGGGAAGGGACAGCTCTGTGGCTATGACCACTTCTATTGGCAGAAAGTAGACACGCATGGTGAGAAATGTTAATGAGAATAAATGGGGAAAGTCCTTCGGCTCAATATGTCCCAGAAATTTTGGTAAGTAGAAATACGAAGCTTGGTTTTGCTTAGAACACACAGACTACCAGCCTTTCCTTGTGAAAGAGGCCTAATAGCATTTTCAGTGAAGAAATGTGGTATGACCTTGTTGATGTCATAGCAGAAAAATGGGGTGCATCATCTTTGGCTTCAGATTCAAGTGGCTCATAAAAATGCCACCTAGTGAATTGCCAGTATTTTCCTCCTACATGCTTTCTGTGGCCTGACCTGGCACGGCCTAGTTTAAACTTCTGAGCTCTGCCAAGACCTCAGCTGGACTTGGTATTGCTGCAGGATAGTTGTCATTTCAATTCCACTCCTCTTTTGCAGCAGTGCAGGTAAACATCTCTGCTACTGCAAGTTTGAGTAAGGAGAGAGAAACTTGAGAGGTGTGTAGTTAGAGAGTTACCATAAACAAAAAATGGTAAGGCACTGCCAGACTTCAAGGGACAGAACAAAGTAAATGAAAGCTGGGATGTTTTGTGGTTTACATGACTGAAATTGAGCTTTAAGGACTGTGCAGCTGTCACTCTGTATGTCTACATGTAATAGCTGGTGAAGATGAGCTGTGGAAAAGTGTTTGTAATCTGTGATGTGACTGATGTTATTCAGTGTTGGAATTTTCAGCCTAAAGTTCAGCCAGGAATGCTGTACACAGACAACAGGAAGGCATCCCTGCTTCAAAATTAATGTGGGCTGACAGAAATAAGGAGCATATAGTGCTCTAGGAGAGTAAAGATGTAAAGAAACCTTGCCTTTTTAATGGGGAATTGTTTAGAGTGAATTGGCTAAATGGTAGAACGGATTTCAGCTAGTACTTCCTTGAAGTGTGTAAATCCCCATGTTGAATGAGAGTTACTACCTGGATCTTTGTTTCCCAATGGGAGAAACTGTATGTTTTCAGTGCTGTGGAGCAGTGTGGGAGCAGCAGTGAACTGCAGAGAACAATTAGTCTCCTTTGTACTCCATCTTCAGATGCAGCACTTCCGTCAGTCTGCTGTTTGTTTCTAATGATTCTGGAAGAGAAAAAGCAGTGACCTAGAAAATATAGAAATATCATTTTACTGTAAAATATTTACAATCACTAGCTTCAGCAAGACAAATTCTGCAGAATGTGAAGGGGGAGCAGCCAAGCTAGTAAATTGCATTGTCTTCAAAAATTGTCAGTTGCATATTTTAACCTGAAGTGCAACAAGGACATGCTTGTATATATGTACAATCTGTAAAACAGAAATAAAATTTTTAGAACAAGAAATACAGGCTTTCAAATTCACTTTGAGAATTAACTACCGAGCCATCAAATTATCCTGCCAGTTCCATTGACAGCATAAGTGTTCTGAGATTAACAAAACGATGGTGGGGGGCAGTATGTTTTAGTTACCTACTAAGTTTTAGGACTTGTTTTTGCACACCAGTCATGGAGACAGACAAATTGTCAATGTCAGAGTTCTGGTAAACTGAGATCACAATATGCAAAAAGACTATAATCATGCTGGATCTAGGAACTGAGAGTTCCCTTATAGGGCTGCCCACTGAGGGCCCAGTATCCCTTTAAAGGGTATTTGTACACATATATTTCCATGTATATGGGCAGCAAGCACAATATTGCTTATTGTTCCCATTTGGAACTCTTGAAATTTTTCTGCTGTGTATCAGAAACCTGGAGGGCTTGGGTGGAGGATGCAGGTAATTTAAATACCACTGCTGTCTATTGCACAACCTGAATGCACCAGATAGTTTGTTCTTATTCTTTCATAATAAAAGAAAAAGAGAAAAAAGTGTGCTAAATGGAGCAGTTATAGTTTTTTTATCTCTAAAACATATAATTGAAAATACACACGTAAATCAAGCATTTAAAATACAGATTCTGGGTTAAAACACTGCATTATGAAGTGAAGATAACAGTAAAACAAAAATCATTGCTTGTCCTAATTTCTGAACAAACTCTGCAACACATGAATTAAGGATGTGCCTGGTGCAGATGGGAGATGTTAGTAACATCCTTTCAACACAGCACACATTCGTGCAAGTAGCATATGCTTTGCCAGTTTTGTCTCTTTTCACTTTCAGAGTTTGAAGAGAATGTGCTGTTCCCTGGACTTGCAGTAGCAAAATCCCCTCCAAAGAATAAATGGTACCTATAATATGTGTCCCACATGGTCAGATCTGACTATGCCAATTAAAACTAATATCCTTTTATCTTTGCTGTATTTTTGTGCTTATGCATTTAATTTAATGTTTCTTAGCTGGGAGAGAATTTATACAGGTTTCCCATTGCATACTTTCACATGCTTCTCAGATCTTCTTCTACTTATTTGCATGAAGAGGTAGGATAAGGCCTTTGGTATTCAGCAGAGGCAAAAAGCTGTTATTTTTTCTGGGTCAATCAATTTCCTTCCTCAGATCAGAGCTGGGATTTCTGAAGTGTATACCAGAACTGAGCTTTCCGTAGTCGTAAAATTAAACCCATCACTGTCATCCCCCTGTAACAGCAAGAAGATAAAAAATGTGAAGAAGTGTAAATTTTTGTGGCTGTTTAACTCAGTCAATCAGTTCCAATTGTCTCAGGAAGAAATTTGTAATACCACCTCTTACAGTGTTTGTATGACATAATTAAAAAACCTGTGCATGCTATCTTTGAATGTAGCTGCTATTATATGGCATGTTGTTAAACTGCTTCTTTTGGTTTGCTGGATTTGATATCACTGCATTAGACTGAGGGGAAAAAATGGCACGACCCACTTTGATTTAGGATGACCAACTTCACTCATTAAGGCTGTAGGTTGTTGTACTTCGCTGTAAGCACATACCTGGGGCCTATGCCTTCTGAAAGCAACTCAAACACTTCTACATAAGGAAAACGGTGAGGCAGAATGTTTGTGGTCCATGTACAGGCTGTAAGCGTTTCAGAATAAAGAGTAGATAACCCTCTGATACTAAAATTCCTGTGAGAGGCTGATAGTTTTATAAAAAAACCAGCAATGCCATGAAAGGTCTGGTAAATCCTTTTTGTTTTTTTTAATGTGTGTTTCCTATAAAAACAAAGAATACCTTTTAGGGGTGATACTGTATTCCCTGTTACTCCTTAATGTAGGTTATGAGAAAAAACATTAAATTACTTTTATTATACAGGAAATGTACTTGAAGTGTAGAATGCTTGGGAGCGAATGCCTGCTTTACTGCTATAAATTGTTCATGATATGTCTTTTCTTATATGCATCAAACATAGCACTTGCTGCAGAGATGCATGTGATTTGTCTTCTCTCCTGAGAGATGGTAATTGGCTTCAGTTTACTTAGGCTACTGCAGTACAATTTATTTTCTTAGCTTAGCCAAGCCTCATGTTGCAGTATGTTTTCTTCTGTAAGGGTGAAGTATTTAATTTGTAAAGTGATGGAGAGTGTGTGTTACGTTACAAATACGAAGCACACCCCTGCTCTGTGGTGTTTAGTAGAAAGAGATCAGAGCACTCCACCATCCCTCTTTACCTTGTCTTGTTATTAAATTGTACGTGAACTAATCATGATCTTTTAGAAAACATCCATTGTAATTAGCTCACTAATTTGAACACATGACTAATGAACTGTGGTTGCTATTTGCTTTGCCTATTTATAATTAAGTATTTCTGTTGTTTTGAGCCTTACTCACATGGGGTTATTTCTGTTTTCCAAGACTTATCTTTGTCTGGATAACCAAATATTCTTCAAAATGGCAAAAAATAGAAAATAACAAAAACTTTTTTTAAGATTTTATTGTTCGTTCAGTAATCTTTCCTGCTCAGATTTCTTTGGGTTTTTTTCCAATTTTACCTATGTAGATGAAGAACTAAAGAGATGAATATAAAAGTAATGAATGGCACTTCAAGAGAGTTAAGCCCTTCAATATAAAAACCTTCACACAATTGTGACAATTCATATATCAATAATGATAATGTATCATTTAAGAGATTAACCCTCTGAGCAAGGGCTTTCTTAATTTTATTTATTCCCATAATGATTTTACGTTCTAAATGATTGAATTTTTTTTAAAATAAAGTACAGTATGCAATTAATAATGGACTAAAAATTGTTGAGTACTTATCATTTCCATTAATGGATTAATGAATTTCACAATAAATACATTTGACTACTCAGGATCCTAACTTGCTTTAATGGCAGTGCCACTTTTCTTTGTTGTGGCCAGTCTGCTCCTTCTTGGAGGAAATGGTTGAGCTTTTTTTGCCACCACACACTGATCTTTCCTCCTTTGTTAATCTTACTTCAGTGTTGAATTAGCTTCAGTTAATTCTGCAAGCTCATTACTCTTTTATGACTGTGCACATGTTAGTACTGCTGCCTTAGCTAATGTGAGGCACTGGGACTTCTGGGAGCACTTGCTTGGGAACAGCATTAAGCTGTGCTGCCCTATGAATTAATTTGTAATGGACTGAGCAGGAATATGTATCCTTTCTGGGCATCCATGTGGAAACTTTTTCATCAGAATACTCATTAAGGAAAAGTACCAACTAATGAACTTCTTCTAGAAGAGTGACCTAACTCTACTGTCAGCATCGCTAATGCTCTCGTTTTTGCAATTTGTGACAGATAAGACGTGTAATACAGAATGGAAGGCATTTTGTCTGTGGTTGGACATGTTGAAAATTCACCTGGACATGGATCAGTATAGTTATACAATGAGGATTTTAGGAGCTAATAAAATAAGGGATCCTCCTTTGCTGACTGGAAACAAAGAAGGGCAAACAGTGGAGAAGCACTACAAGTACCATGTGGTAGGAATATAAAACCATGCATGACTGGAATAGCCATCAATACTGGCTTGCCTAGTAGCATGTAGAGAGTTCTTTCAACTGGCATGTTCTGGAAGCATAGGAGAAAAATAATGTTAGATTTAAATTATACAAACTCGATTGAGTTCTGCGGAAAAGGGAATAGGTAGAAGGGAAGAAGTTGTTCACAGAAGCAGCAAAGTGTAATTAGGAGGACACACGTTCTCTCAAAGAGTGAGCCTGCTTCCTTCCAGTCCAGGTTAATCCAAGACCTTCAGCCATTCCTGCATGCCAAAAGCACTGTCAGTGTTTTTGCACATACAGTGCTTTGGTAATGAAGATGGATACAAGAACTTTAATTCTCAGCATACTGTAAGAGACTCCAGGTTCCTAAAAATTAATTATGAACTGTCATTCCCCATCAGAACACTTTCCAACCTGTTCACAGCACAAAAGATCTTAGGTGCAGATTTTAGGTGCTGTTTTGAACAGGTAATATGAATACATAAGAGTAAAATACAATTGTTAGCTGTGAAGTCAGGAACCGAAGCAGAACTCCAGAAGTCTCTGGAAGTAAATTGAATCATTTATAAGGCTAGATGAGGTAGTCAGAGGAGCAGTGAAATAAATAATGTACAAGACTTTGACTTCAAGGAGGTATGTATTGACATTGACAGAAAGTAGAGGATTCTCTCCTTTGGGCCTTCAGGCCAGGTGCTTGCAAGGATGCCCAGAGAACTGTGGAAGGCCATGTCTTGAGCTTTAACCCTGGATTCTAAGAGGGGCAGGGACCAGCTCCAGGAGCTAATGGTATGAGCAGGCTAGACAATTCTGCATTGTTCTTAGTAAGGCATTTTTCTGGTGTAGGGAAAGCCATTCATATAAGTGAGCATGGCTTCCCTATTACATGGTAGCCCAACTCAAAGGCTGCTGCAGCTATTGCTAGTGCTCATCATATTAGAGATTTTAATAGATAATGGTACAGTTTTCCATCAGAAATTTCATAGTTACATAAGCAATTTAGTATTTAGCCAAAATATGGGTAATATGGCATCATATCCACATATTAAGAAACACTGAAAATATGGTGTTTCAATGTTCTATATCTTTCTGCCCTTGAACAGACAACAACCATATTAAGTCCAAAGTTACCATGTAGCATCCAGTTAGTATGGTTATGAACACTACTTAACACAGGTGAGTTTCAGTGTGGTTCCTCTTTTGAGAGATCAAGTGAAATGGTATTTATTACTTTTGAGAATTACTGGAATAAAAAGCATCACTGTACAACCAAACCCAACTTTTATCTGTTTGCAATGAACTCTTTGGCTGAATGCTATATGGGACCAAACAAAGGAACTTTGCTGGAGAGTTTGCTTGCATATTTAAGATTCATAAAACTTGAGCAGCTTTGGTAGCAGCACTGTGGCAAATTAAAATAATACCTTAGGTACTGAGCAGTGCCTTTATAGTTGAGAAGGGCTCTTGAGGGTTGACAGAAGAGTTGTTGGGGCCGAATGTGTAGGTGTCCTGTGCTATCCCGAGGCAATATGCTGATGACAAAGAAGTAGAGATCAGTGGAGTCTGATCAAAGTTCTTAGATTTTTTTTTTTAATTCATATTACATAAAAGTTAAAATATGAAGAATAAGGTACTTAGCTCTAGTCAAAAAGAAAGCATTCTTTATTTGTACCAAAGCCAGTTTTTGTCTTGCTTTAACCAACAGAAGGACAGAGACAAAGCAAAATTAGCACAATAAAAAAAAAATCTTTATTTTTTGGCTCATTTGTAATATTGTTTGCGTTGTTTATGGTAATAACATTTTCCTGCATGCATTTCACCAACACATTACAAGTCAAAAGCATTTGTAAAAGAAAGATTCTACATTTTTTGTTACCTTGTGTATGAAACACAAAATGTCCTGATGTCCTTGATTATACAAATGTGCCATTTTTTTTCTTGGGAAATATTTTATTTTTACAAGCCTAGTGCAGCGTGATTCAGAAAAGAATAAGAGTAGACTATGTAAACAGACACTGCAAAGATAGCAAGGATTTAACAAACTATGAGACTATCTTGGAACTTCTGATGCAAACAGTGCTAGAAATTTGAACATTCCCCTAATGCTTTCCTTGCTATGTCCTGTAACTATTTGGAAACAAGCTGGGTTCCAGATTTACACAATTTACTTCACATTGAAATATATGCAGATATAATATTAAAACAAGATAGTCTACAAATACTCACTTTTTTTTTTCATAGTGTGATGATGCCAGTTTGGAATTACTGTGGTTAGAAAATAAGCCATGTGAATGAGAAAAGAAATATAAGAAACAGTGACCTAAACTTGAAGACACTTTTCTTATATACAAAACTGTTGCCAAATGGTATTTCTTTACATTATTTATATATGCTAACCACATTTTCAACAGGTTAAACAGTTTGCAGTATGGCCTGTACAGTCTGATTCTACACCATATAGCAGCCACTTCAAATTTAAAATGCAAAATTAAAAAAAGCTCATAAATAGCTGCAAACTATTGCTTAATGATTTGAAAGAATGAGGTTGGGTTGGACAATTTGATTCACTTTACCACTGACACATGGCTTCCTATAGTGGAGACTGTGGACAGTGGAAGGAGCAAGGTACAGCAGCAAAAGCATTGCAATGCATCAGTGATACTCTCCTAACTATCTATAATGACACAGAATATAACATGTCCTGTTGAGCTTTTGTGAATTAACCATACTGTGGTACATACCTGATGCATTTCAATGTGGCAAAGCCATTTAATTCTGTGCTCAAATATGCACATAAGTATGCTGTTAATATTTACATGGAAAAGGGTATTTTATGGATTCATTGGATGTTGGCCATAATGAGAGAAGACAGTAACCAAAGAACAGTCTAGAAAAAAATCTGAACTGTTTTAAAAAAGGAAAATAAAAAAGCTACCAGATATATTTTGGTGAAGCTATTTCTTAGTGCAGAAACTGCACAATATTTTTTGAGCTGTAAATATTTTAACAAAACCATGAACTTGGTCATATTTAATGATTCGCATAAAAATAAGTCATTGCAGATTCCTGTAAATTAGAGGAGACTTTCCAGGCACATTAATCTGGATGCACATAATCTGGATGCAGCCATACAAGTAATTAGAACACCTCAAATTTAAGAGCAACCCTGACATGAAAGTTCTTAAAATCTTTAGCTTTGTGCAATGTCATATTTTTATTTATGCATGATTGACAAGTGCAGCTTGCCTATGCAAATCACTTTTATCTGTACATTATAGAGAATCTGAGAGTAGAACTCCTGGTCCTCATACCTCTTTCCCCAACATAAAACCTATTACAAAAATAGTCACATATAATAGTAAACAACCTGTGAATTAAAAAATGATAAATACACTAATACCAATTTTGTAAAAATATGACAAATGTAGCTTTACAAATGATGAGCAATGTTTTGTTGCATTACAAACAGTGAAGAGAATTACTGTTCTACATGTTGTGAAACACAAAGTATCCTTTTGCACTCATTTCATGCTCTGTCTTCTCTGTGGAGCCACTTATTTCCTCATTCTTAGCAGTGTCAGCTGTAGTAAAAACAGTAACCTCTTGTCAAGTTTTTTACCCTGATTGACAGAGTCACAGTCTGATGATGGAGGTTCACTGTTTTGTTATAGGCACTGACCTTAAGAATATATATAATGTATATATATGCACACACATGCGCGCACACACACACACATATATATGTGTAAAAACTGTCAGTTTGGCATAAATCTCCTGCAGGAGTCCAGTTGATGCTTCATTCTCAAAGACTGTAAACAAGTTGTCCCACAAGCAAAATTCTTAGATTGTTATTTTTTATTTTCCCTGATGTCTTTACCTTTGTAGTTCTTTTCTGCTTTATCTTTCTCATATTTTTCTTTGTCTGGCTTTGTTACACTGTCATAAGAAGGTGGGGAAGTTGTAGAGGAACTCTCATCTGTTTTTTCTGGAGTGGAGTTCCCCTTTAGTTTTTCAATAATTATCTCTTTTATAACTTGTCCATCTCCTTCTTTGTTTTTATTTCTATTATATATACTAGATACCTGTTTAACTTTTAGCCTTAAAAGATAACGTCTATAAGCACGCTGAATGATGACAGCAGACACCTCCTCCTGCTTTCGTTTCAATGTGGTTGTAATTGGTTCATAGGAGACTTTAGAAGGATTGGCTGCCATAAACCGATCTTCCATCTGTATTCTGAGGGCATCCATCTCCCCACTTTCCCCCAAAACACGCTTTGTGAAAGCAAACAGGATGTCAAGGCAGTGAATTCTGTCACCACTCACCATGGGCAGATCCATTGCAATAAGCTGGACTTTGTTCGGTTTTGCAATGAGAAGAGGTGGATCCAATGAAGCTGCAAAATCAGACAGTTTGCTATATTCTATGAATTGTGTTGCATCAGGATCAAATTTCTCCCAAACTTCATAGAACATCTCAAAGTCATCCTCGCTCAAGGGTTCAGCGCTTTCTTCGGTAGCAACACTGAAGTTCTCCAAAATCACAGCAATGTACATGTTCACCACTACCAGAAAGGAGATGATGATGTAGCTGACAAAGAAGAAAATCCCAACAGAAGGGTTGCCACAGTCACCTTTCACAGAGCTCCCCGGATGATCTTTATGGGGGTCACAGTCGGGCTCCCCACTGTTCAGAATTGGGGCGAGCAAACCGTCCCAGCCAGCAGACGTGGTGATCTGAAACAGGCAGATCATGCTGTTGCCAAACGTTTCAAAGTTGAACATGTCATCAATCCCAACTTCCCTCTTAACATAGGCAAAGTTGGACATGCCAAATATGGCATAGATGAACATGACCAGGAAGAGCAGCAGCCCAATGTTGAACAGAGCAGGCAGAGACATCATCAAAGCAAAGAGCAGAGTGCGGATTCCCTTGGCACCTTTGATGAGGCGCAGGATTCGACCGATTCTGGCAAGTCGGATGACTCTGAATAGTGTGGGGGACACAAAGTACTTCTCAATCATCTCAGCTAAGAACATACCTAGAGAAAAAAAATGGAATAATTAAAATACAATTTTAAATTCATTCATTACCTATAGAAAGATTTATGTATTGCTATCTCCAAAACAATCAGTATAGGGAATCTATGTTATAGCAAAACATTATAAAAGTTATTACATTATTAAGGTGAAAGCATCTTCCTTATGTTGAAATGCTATCTCAGAGAAGAAAAATAAAAGAAAGAAGACTGCTTGTGGACAGGTAGCTCGTGCCTGTCTAAGGTTTTGGTGGTTCCTAAAGCAGCTGGGAAAGGGAAATTTATGTCTCATATACAGTTAATTCCTGAAGCTGAGCCCATAACCACTGTCTTTTATGAAGGACGATATTGGTTTATTTTTTGCAAATGATATCTGTTTTTAACAGATCTACAGTGTATCGGCACCATCTCTCTCAGATGTGTCACTCTTTAAGAATAAAGTTTTGTCACATGCCTCATTTGCACCATGGAGAGTCATTAGCTTTTAACTGACAGAATTCTAAGTATTTATCAAGATCGTAGTTTAGCAAACGCAAAGAAAAATCTTACCTCTTTCACACAGATTTCAGTTTTGGTACAGAAAGTAAATATGTGGTTAGATTGTATGTATCACTAAACGTTACTCTTTATATTTGTGCATGTAAATCTAATGTGCCTAACAGCTCCTCTATGTCTTTTAATGTGCAAAATGACAATGAATCTAATGGGAAAGATAAAAAAATGCAACATTTCATATATTGTATGCCCTAAAGTATGAAGATCTGAATCAACATGTAAGTCATCTAGGAAACAGAAAATTTCATATTCAGTATCACAACACTCTTGAAACAAACGTTCCTTATTTCTTCCACTAGCTCTTTCTTGAAAGGGAATTGCTCTTACCTACTATAGAGAGAATCACAACCACAAAATCAAAAATATTCCAGCCTATAGTGAAGTAGTAATGGCGAAGTGAAATCAACTTCAGGACGAATTCTCCAGTGAAAAGGATAATGAACACCAGGTTGATCCGGGATAAAATTGTTTCCATTTCTTTACTCTGGTCGTCTGTTTCTACCATCATTGTTACCATGTTAAGGCAGATGAGTATCATGATGCTGATGTCAAATACTTGTTTGGTTACAAAATCAAAGATCATGCCTTGGAATTTGTTCTGCAAAAACAAAGATGAAATAGAGTTTATACACTGAAAATATTTGTCTTTAAAAAAGCCAAATGGGAAAGCAACTCCCTTCAAGATTTAGGAGTGCAGAGCAAGACCTATTCACAATACAGGCACTAACGTATGTCTAACCCATGCTGGTTTGTGTCTCATCCTGTTAGAGTGAATCAAGAAGTCCAACACTGTTGGCTGAAGAGACAGGAAGGGAAACAATGCAGTAATAAGAGTAATAACAATGACAATTGATATTATTGGCATAAAAGAAAGGTGTTATAACTTGATACCCAGCAAGAGTACCAGGCAAATAGAAACTAATTTTCTTATCTTTATTCTCAGATGGTTTTAGCCTGCTGTCTTCCTTAAACTAATTGTGCTTGGTGAGATCATTAGGCCACTGAAGTTACATGTCTCAAACACACCATGACTGCAATATCCTAGTTTTTCTTTAGTACTTAGCTCAATGTTTACTGCCATATGTCTCTCCTTAGAAAGGCTATTTTTAACCACTTTGTGCATAAGGTGCAACAAGTTCTTTATTTTTTCCAAACACTGTAGGAGTTCAGTAAATAACAAGAGTAGTGTCTTATCTTTAAAACAAATTTATCTTAGATTATGCTCTACTCCCTAGGGCATTCTTTTATTCTATAAGATTTTCTGCATCTGCCTTTTTCTTTCACATTAGGTGACCACCACCCTTTTCTGTCTTCAGCAGTAAGGGCCAGTGCATGCCCATTTCCTACAGGTTCTTTCTGAAGAGACAAAAACAGAAAATGAAGTTTATCCCTGTTAACAAGAACCAATAAATTATCCAGTCAACTGTACTTTTCTAGGATTTTGGCAGGCAATTTTGAAATGTATGACATTAGCCTTATTAAATCCTACAGTTCACACTTCAGAGTGTATGTTTTTAAATGAAATGTGAATGATCTAATCTGATGGATTCAAAAGTGGACAAATTTACATGAAAATAAGTGGAAAAATATTTTTTTGCCAGACATATAACTTTTTCTTGTGACTAATATCATAATCCCAAATGAGTATTTAGTATTAAGGGTATATGAATCAAATCATTCCTACCACTGGCCTTGGTATGGGTTTCTGTGGCTTTTTGGATCCCAGTTTTTTCATTGCATTGTAATATTTCTTCTGTTCTTCTGTCATAAATATATCCTGACCTCCAAAGTAAAGAAATAATACCAAAATTAATTACTATCATGTCCACACATAAAATATTTAACTACAGTATGTTCCTCTGTAATATGACACTACATTTATATTTTATTTATATTGAAAAAAAGGTATTTTTTTTCATGTCTTTATAGTGTGGATGCTTATATAGATTCTTAACACACAGAAAATTTTGTCAGGTTGACAGTAGAGTTTTTCCAGTGTCTTCATGCTCACATTTGCTGACATGGCTAAAGTGGTTCTTTCTATATTGATGCTGTTGAATAACTTGCTGATTAGGATAAGTTTAGGGAATATGAGAGTGGCTACTGCCTTATACATCCCATATTCTATATAGATTTTTAGGATTACAGCCAGACAGGCCTAAAAGTGGCATAACTTTGAGACACAAGTTGTGTCAAGGGACAGTGTTTGTGTCTAATCTGTAGGTTTAATGACAAAATAAAAAATCACCTTTGATATAAACTTAAAAGTAATCCAAATCATGCCATAGCAAATTATTAATTAAAACACCACTGGAACTTTGACTAACTCAAATTAGCCCTTGTTTACAGATGCAAATACTGCCATTCAGATGTGCAACTGACTGTCTGAATTTCAGTATAAGTAAATTGTGTTTATTGATGAGTCTGCACTAAGTCAGATGGAAGCACAATGTCAAAGTCACTGTCTCCTAAACTGGCTATCATAGCCTGAAGCATCACATGATTGATAGAAACTGATGAAGTAGCTCCAGACATGTTTATGACTCTTTTAGGAAGCTAAAGAATATTTTCACAAGGAAAAATTTCTGTAGTTCACAGTTTTCTATTAACACAGATTCTGTTTAGTACTGCTGTTTTTTGTTTAGTGATTGGATAAATGCAAATCATGTTAAATGGCTTTTTTCCAGCATACAGAAATTTAGAACAACCTTGACGTTCTAGTTCTTTTTGGCTTTTGAAGGCTAAGAATTGTGAGGCTTCAAAGTATTTTAAATGTGATTAATTGTATTTTTAGATTTTTAAAGTTCTTTAAAACAGAACTGTATGTATTATCAATAGAATTATTTTAAACATACTTGTATGTCAGATGTACAAATAAAAAAACACCCTTCCCTTTATACCTTTGCTTTATTATTGATAAGAAATTATAGATTGTATTTGACGACTTCATCTCATTTCTCACAAAAGTGTTAGAAAAATAGACTCTTTTGTACACATTTTAACTTCTCTCTGTTCATCTGAGGTCTATTGGACTTATTCTTAACCCACTATTTAATCAGTTTGCAGATCCGTTGTATCAACACAATGCCATATTGCATCTTCATTAAGCATCAATAAGTTATAAGATTAATTAAAATTAATTTACCTTAATTCTTTAAAGTTAATTTAAAAAGAAATTATTTCATGGCAGATAATATCACATCTAATCAAACCAATATTACACATTCCCATTTTTTCATATTCATTTTAGCTGTTTACACAATCTGCAAACTCTTATACCCAGATTTTAACGTAGACTGTTATTTAAAAAGAGACATTTTTATTAAAACTCTTGAAAAGGCTTTTGATTTTTATTAGCCTTACATAAATAACTTATTAATTCACTATAGCTAATAATTTATAGCACTATGGAAACATTTTAAATACTTATCTTCTTCTTTTGTTGGTTGAAGTTGTCTATAATGACACCAATGAAAAGGTTCAAGGTAAAAAATGATCCAAATATGATAAAGATGACAAAATAGAGGTACATATACAAGTTGTCCTCATACTTAGGTTGATCTTTTACCTACAAAATATTATGAATTTTATTACCCACAGCAGTACTAGATGTAAAAAACAAAGTATATGCTATCTCAGCTAGGAAAGCTATAAACTGCACTAATTTATTACAAAGATCCAACATGTCCATTCCAATCAATATTTGAAGAACTGGAAGCTGACAGAATTATTGCTCATATGGAATTTTAAAGTAAATGTGCCCACAGATATGTTTGTGTATGTACATGTATAAAACGTTCCTCATATAGAAGGAAAAAGTAATGGAGGACTTAGAGCAGTCATTAGTACTTAAAACTTTAACAGCAGAAATCTATTTTATACTGTATTCAGTATATTTTCATGCAACAAAATCAGTAAATTTTACTATCGCCTAAATCTCCCCAGAACTCTTTTGGTCTTGCATGAGCATTCTTACATCCAGCTAAGAATAGATGCTCTCAATAAATTTCTAGTGAATATATGTTTTGTGAAATCCATTAAATTGAGGCAAATGTCAAGGAGGATTTTGTCATTGTTTTGATTCTTCTGGATTCCACATCTCAACACTTGCACCTCTATAGCACAGTGAGCAGGAATGTAGAAATGCTGAAGATAATGAAACAGGATATTTTTTTTCTCTGGGAGACAATATCATTCACATGACTATTTATGCAAGTTAAACATAGTTTTCATTTTGTAGCTAAGATAAAATTCTAATCCCCAGAAAGCTTAACAGATGATCTTCGACCTAAAATCTATTTGTCCGAAATATCTAGGTACCATAAATGCTCAACATAAGAAAACAATGAAATGCACAGTTACACATTATAAACCAAGATTAATATATTCCATATTTAATAGATGCATGATACAATATTAAATGACTTCATATGATCATCTAAAGAATTAGTTAAAAAAGCTCTTCTTTGTTCTTTTACATTAACATTAGCATTTTCAAAAAAGTCCAGCTAAGTTCCTGTAGCTTATTTGGCTAAACAGAAAGAAGTGGGATTAAATTCTTCCCAGTAAAAATTCTAAGATTCAAAACAATATGTATCGATGCTGGTTACAATTTTTAATGCTGTCATGTGTGTAGCTGTTTAAATTATCAGACTATAACCAACAGATGATTGTTGAAAGTCTTACATCTCGCGAATCAACAGCAGCATACATAATATCCATCCATCCTTTGAAAGTAGCCTAGAAATAAAACACAATTGTTTATCTTCCCTGTAAAAATTCATAATGTGGATGTCAGCTAGGTTATTTATTTATTTACCTGGACCTTAACTCTTAATAAAATCACTTCTAAATTTATAAAACACACCTAACAACAAAGGTATAATAAAATATGTTTCATGGTGTTTTTTGAGAATTTATTTTTTAGGTATTCAAAAAATATTAAGAACCAGGCTCTGAAGGTCTCAGCAAGGCCACAGTGTGTTTGGAACTGCAGACATTTACTTTGCAGATGAACAATGATAGACTTAGATAGACCTTAATGCTAGAGATGTTTAGGTAGAATCCACTAGAACCACTCATGACTGCAGACATTTTGTTAAGTTTACAGTATGAATGGATGAAATCAGCAATACAACCTCTGGACAGATACCATCATGCATCTGAATGTTTTTTCTGTGCCTAAACTGACATGGCATTTTTAGAAATGTTTTAATTGCACTAGCTAAAAGGAATAGACTGCTTGAAGTAAAAATATACAGTTGTTCTTGAGAGGTTTGTTTTACAGAAGACCAAAAAGTGAACTGTGAAAGAGCTGTGATTAACATCTATAAAAATTTGGCTGAGTTCTTATAGAGACTTTGTCTATGTAAAGAGTAAAAAAGATCTGTCATCGTTGCTCTAAGAAGGTAATTTGCATGGATGCAGAATGTCCACTTTCTAAGGAACACCAAAGGGTTGGTGTGACATGCTATCTGAAAGCGTGAGTGTGGAATCATTTGCCAGGGTTTCCAAGCTTATTCACAACAAAGTAAAAAGAACTAAAAAGCCTGTGAAATTAACAAAGAGCATCACTCCCGAGGAGATTCAGGACAGAAACCATCCCAAGGAGTGTATTTCCATCTGTGCTTGCCAGAAGCAGCTCTTTGGTACCGTTGCCAGTTTTCAAAGCAGAAAACTTGCACTCTGGAAGTGTTCCTATCCTCCTGAATCTTGCAGTGCAACATCACTTTGCTAAGAAGGTATGCTTGGAGCCAGGTTTCACAGAGCTTTCTGGCTGAGCTCACAACTGGCAGCCATTTGGCATGCTTTGCATAGAAGAGCAGCAGAGTTCGATAAAAGCAATAAATACAGGACAAGAATGGAGGGAAACTGTTAATGGAGACAATCAGATGAAGAGGTGACACAGTACATGCTCAGTGATCCCTTAATCTCTGCAGGAGAAGTAAAGACTGGAAGGGAATATTTGAAAAGGAAAATTATGATAATTCAGGACATTAAAAAAAAAAAAAAGAGAAGAATGAGAGGTTCACAGTATTGAAGTAGTCATTAAAGATCAAGACTGTCTGGATATGTGATAGGGATGAAATTCAGACACAGTTTCAAGAGACTAGCAGTTTTCCTTCTTCAGAGGCAAGTATTGGCAATAATATGGTTCACTTTAATCTCCAGTATGATGGTAGCAATGAGATCTGAAGTCAGAGAATCAGAGTCATCATTCAGTCAGTACTACTGCTCAGCACATAAGAATCACGTTGCTTTTAGAAGCAAAACATCTTAAGGCAGGTAGTTACTTCTGGAATAAAGGTCAACTAGGGATACTGACCTGCTCTCAGATAGAAGGGACAAGCATGTAATTCTTAGTAACTTTGAATATCAGAGCCATAACAATCTCATGACATTTCTGACACCTTTTCATTCAGTGAAGCTCTATGTCGAGTTATAGGCAAGTGATTAAACAGAGTTCAATCATCTAAATGTAACCGCATGCTTTCTTGCTTGTATTTTGGGTCAGATCCCAGCTATCAGAAGCTCAATTCTAAGCCAAGGAGCCTGTAAAGAGCTAAGGTTTTATTTCTCTGACATAAATAAAATATGCTCCGTACTTAGAACAAAGGCATTTCTGTACCACAGTGCACAGGATAAGGAATTGAGGAAATACAATATACAGATTTTGTATAAGTAATTAATGGAATGGATATGCCATGCAATACAATAACATACTTCACAAGGATAATACTGTAAGTCACATAATGCTTATCTAGTATACTATAATGACTCTTTAATAAGTATTAAGGAATGTGGTCGTTCTATGTTGTGTACCACTAAAAGATTCTTGTACCTTTTTCCTTTACTATTTTCACATTATTATTATTATTATTATTATTATTATTATCATCATCATCATCATCATCATCATCATCATCATCATCATCACAAGACTGTGTTCCCTAGTCTTGGGGTGGAAAATTACTCTATTATCATTACTACAAAAATTACAAGAAACAATGTAATAGAGCTGTGTGAATGGTACATCACTGCTAAAAAGAAATGATTCCACTACTTAACAGTCTTAATTTGCCTGCTTTTCCTAGATTCTTTAAAAAGAGAAAAAAGAAAAAATATAAATTTACTTACTACTTGAAGCAGAGCAAGATATCCAGCTCCTACATTATCAAAGTTTACTTTCACGTTTTTCCATCGGGCACTTTGATTGCTTTTTATGAGTTCCTCACACTGAGTGTAATTGTTGACATCACTGACATCAAACATCTCACCAGTTGTGGTGTTGACACAGTGATAGAATTTTCCAGCAAACAGATTTACTCCCATGATGCTGAAGATTAGCCAGAATATAAGACATACCAGCAATACATTCATGATAGATGGGATTGCTCCTACAAGGGCATTTACAACCACCTAGTGTACAAATTAGACAAAATAACCACTTAGTTTATGAAGACAAAAATAAAAATAATTTCAAACACTTTAAAAATGTCAAACAGTGTTAATATGGGATGGGCAGTTAAAATACTACATTAAAATTTATGGGGGAAATGTTAATTAAGATTTAATAAAGCAGTAATGACATTGCAAAAAGCAAGAAATAAAATAATATGGAAACAAAGACAACGCAAAAGTCTGAAAAAAATCAAAAAGCAAAAGAAAACCTGTTAGTAGCAAGATGGATTCTTAGAATTTGTGTGCTCTAGAGAAAAAAAAAGAGAAATAAATGTTAAATTCCAACAATATAAATCAAAATCCATAAATAGAAAATAAACCAGATAAAGCTTAAAAAATGATGATGTGGAAGACTGAATAAAAATGTCCACATGAAAAGCTATCATTACTAGTGATTTTATTCTTAGAAACTTTATGTATATATTGGCACCAGTGTATTTTACTATCTACATATAATGTAACATAATTAAGGATATCTTATTTAGTTTTTATTAACAACATCTCTTCTAAGTCTTGGTTTTACATTGCTTGGGTCACTATAGTTGCTCTTACACTTCTCCATTTTTTCTTTGCATTTAATATACTTGAGCAACACTATATGGGCAAATGGCAGCATTGGAGTACTTTTAGGTGAAAGATTAAAAGGAGGTTTCTCAATAACCTTTCCTTGTTTTTCCAGGAAATAGCATAGCCTGCACTTTCAGTAGACAGTTTACAATAGAGTTTTTATAGGTTGCACTTTTTTTTTTTTTTTTTTTTTGGTCAGATTGGCAGAATATGAAAGTAATAATTTTCTCAACAGGAAGGTTTTTAGCTGTCTAGGAGGAGATGTAAGAGTAAAGCAGATGCATTCCAATGAACTAAAAGGACACTAGCTGAGAAAACAATTTCCCATATCTCCCCTTCTATGCTTCCAACCCTGTGCTTATTTCAGGTATCTGTTCAGCAAATCTTTCCCTAATACTACAGCATTTATGGTGGGATTTTTTCCCCCCCGAGAGGTAGACAGGGAGCCACAGTGAGGCTTTAGTTTCTGGTGTGTCACTCTTGTCAGCTTCTTCATCTTGTTTTGTTTTGTTTTGCTTTGCTTTCTGCCTAATCCTGAGCCACTGACAAACTAACAGAAGTTAGCTACAGAAATTGATAAAAAAATGTTCCCAGCTAAACTGCAGAAAAAAACCTCCAAACCTCTGTTCTAAAATCTGCCATGTCCTTTTACTTTTCTAGGTCCACAAATCAATGGAAATTTCAACAGTCAGGGGACTGGGGTAAGACAACTGCAGCAGTGAGCAGGCAAATGTAATGATCTCCAAATGTAAGCTGTACACAGGTCTTGTTTATAAGGAAATGTTGGAAGGGCTTTTCTCACATGATTTTGCATGCATTCCCATGCTGGAGTTCTTTGAAGAAGACATGAGTGGAACCGTTAATACATTCATTTTTATATGCATACATTCATTCAGACTCATTCATTTTATCTCACCCTCATTCCTTCAAATCGTGACAAGGCTCTTAAAGGTCTTAAAGCTCTTAACGTCCGTAGTGATTTAATGGCACCAAGTTCAGAATAGCCCAGAGCATTGGCTATTAAACTAACCAATGAGACCTATAAAATACAGAAAAAAATTTATTTGACATTTTTTCTACACAGTTTATTTTAAAAAAATACAGATCCAATCAACAAATCAACAAACTGAAGAATGATGCAATTTTCATACTTGCTGGAAAGGCAAGAGGTCTCATAAAGGCATGGTTGAAAAAGAAATATATGCTATTAAATGTTGTTATGGCTCAACAGGGTTTAACAGTCATATGGATGCACACTGTTGGTGAAGGATATAATTTTCAGGAATACTAAATAGCCATACTTTCCATAACTTCATTAATGTTCAACCTTCCAAACAATATAAAATTCTGAATACATTAGGATATTTTACTAACTACTGACAGTATTTTGAATATCCATAATCACTAATAATGTGCTAAATATTGTGGTGGTTAATTTTAAATATTTGTTATAAGTATTACTTCTAAGTCAAACACTCAGTTCATAGCAACAATAACCAGGATCTCTCTGAAATATGTGTTGAAAGAGGTGGTACTTCCTCACTTGCCTGACAAATCTATTTGTTCTTTTATATAGGAAAATATTTTGTATAGGAAAATATTACGGGATAGACAGGAATAGATGCCAGCCTTATAAATCTTATAGTAAGAGCTTTATTATCTACAATAGTAGTAAGATCCTGATCCTGATGGATGCTATTGGGATTTTATTATGAGACAATCCACTTAAGTAAGGAGCAATTAATTTGCTTCTCAAATGGAACTGAGCTTTAGACAGTGTCAATATGAAAGAAATTAATTTACTTTGGGCACTTTTGGAGACAGGAGTGGGGAATCATCATACCTTACTCATATTTCATTCAGTTCTATCACCAAAAGCATAGAAGACACATAAATGAACACAGACATATTTCAGTCCTTGAGAAAATGCCTCAGATGTTCATTTCTGTGCAGAGCTCTTCAAAGGCTATACAGAAACGGGCATTCCTTGATAACGGTGGTAAGATTTTGTGCATTATAAGAAAAGTTGGTTTCCTATGTTACTTATATCCATAAGGAACAATTGATTCACAAACACAAGAGTTACAAGATCGTGTCTCAAAAGCACAATCCAAGACCAAATACAAATTAATTATTCATTACCATGTTGCTGTATATATTAATGTAACAGAAAATAGTATTTTAGTGAATACATATCACTGTACATTTCAACTGAATTACATGTCAGGATGTAATTCTTTTTATCAAAGGAAAGGATTATTTTATTGCTATAATGGATAAATGGAACATGTTGTGATTTATAACCATATTAAGAAGAAAATCTTACTTATTTTCTGTAGTCTGTAACTGAAGTCTGTTCACTTAGAAGAGGTAACATTAGTGTTTCTACCATTACATTAACTATTGTCATTGTTATTAATAATTGTGATTTGTAAAATTTGTCTTGTTCAGATTCTTATTCACATTAATGGGTCCTTCGTTTTATACTTTTCTCCCCAGACTAGCACTGTGTCTTAGCTATCTTTTGCAAAGCAGACTCCTTCCAAGCTCATCATACAGCAGCAGCTCCCTTAAGTTCTGTAGCACTGTGTGTACTGGCAGTTTTCAAGTTCTGATTCTTTGGTCTTGTTTGTACTCTCTGTTTCTAACTATTGGCAGCTTCCTTACCATGGTGTTAGTGTTCTTACACCATAAACCTGAAGCCGTTTCTCAGAGAAATAACTTCACCTATTGGAAACAACATGTTTCCCTCTGAAGGACAGTTCATATGAGAAGCAAAGATCTGCTTGGAATTCAATTGTCTAAACAGCTGTTCTGTACTGCTCTGGTGTTCTCAGCCTTCTTAGTTTAGTTCTCTCTCATCTGTTCCACCTGTTTTGTTGCTAGTATGTGAGAAAATAAGTGTCTCTATACACTGATAATTAGATTAATTTCTTTCTTTTGATATAAGAATGAATGCAGATGTAGTAATTTTAAGAAATGAAAATTAAGTCAAAATTGTGGAAAGGTTTTATATATTTGAATCCTAAACCCAAGTGGTTCTATGTCCTCATATTTGTTTGTCTTCTAATGCAGAAACTTAGCAGTCACAATTAGCCCTGCTCAAGATCTTCACTCAGGTTTGTTGTCTGAGCCAGATCGTTGTTCATACAGCTTCACCTTGACTTTATTTCTATTAAGGCCTAAAAGTTTGATCCATAGGAATTCTGTGCTACCCTGGGGAGGGGGCTAATTTAATTGATTTAATTCCAGGTCCTCAGTGGCATATGGCCCTCCTCACTTCCAACTGCTTATTGTGTCTTTTATGTAGTTTAAGTACTCTGATATTACACTTAACTAGGAATAAACTGCAAGACCTCAAAATAAAATCTGAAGTTTTTTTCTGTGTACTGGGAAGTTAATGATTTTTCTTATTTTTTGAAAGATGGAAACTATGTCATTGGTCTTCCAAGTAGGCACTTTTACACTCTTGGAAACAATTACGCTAGAACCCAACATAGCCTTTTTTATGCTTTATGTAGCCTGTCTATGTTATGGCCCTATGATAAGATATATTTTGTATTTCTCTATGTACTTCATGAATAACTCTTAATTTAACCTATTTTCCTGGCAAGGAATCAAAATTTATTTTGTGTAGATGCATAATTGCAAGCTATGATTCTGTTCCCTAACTCACTGAACAACAGTCTTGGGGTTTATGCCTATGTCATCTGAATATCCCTTTGAATTAATTAATTAATTTCATTATTTTCTGGATTTTCCAAGCCAGAAAGCACACATGTTAGGGTGCATGTACCAAAATATGAGACTGGCTAGGAAGACAAAGTGACATCTCTTTATATATCTGGTTTCCCAACACATCAATATCCTTATTTCTTGTTAGTTTTACTATGAAGTGGTCAGGGCAGCAGTTGCCTCTTACTGTATGCATATGGCATTTAGTACAGTAGTATAATGTGACCCTGATCATTTACAGAATGTTGCTGCTGAGTTAATTATTCTGGAAAACTAATGAAAGGGTTGAGAGTATGGTTTAATTAAATTACTTTAACTGTTTTACAAAAAGCGTGTAACATTTTTAGCTATATGAAAGATATATTAAATAGGCCATCAATAGGACCAGCTTTTAATGTACTATACAACCAGCCCACTTGGAGGATTCTACATTTCGTTGTTCAAAACCTGTACTCACTGTAATTCTGTCAGGTGTGAGCAATTTCAGCAAGGTCAAATATTTCATTTCACTTGCAGATTCATTATTGCCCCACAGTATTTGGCAAATACGTGATTTGTTTTAAATGTTACTTATCTCCATTTCATACACGGACAATTTATTAACACAGTCATCATCATGGCTAGGCTTCACAAATGAAGATTTGGGAAGGGCTCTACCTACGCTTGCTGCAAGCGCGCTGATGGCTGAAAAGGCCAATGCGAGATAGGCAAGTCCAGTTGCACAGGTAATTTAGAAATAAAGTGTCTATACCAAATTATAGGATCAACTCATAAAGTTTAAAAAAATACAGCATAAAATGTTATCAATTTCAGATTATCTAATAGCAGAAAACTACACAAAGAAATAACCGACAGACTCGTTGGGTATTCCCTGTCTTCTTTCCTGATGTCCTAGTTAGTTCCTAGCTTGGTTTGTGGCAAAGACAACTTAGAGTCATTACAGCTGTACCTTAAACCCTTTACTGGATATCTCTGCCAGAATTAGCCTCCCCCTAAAAAGAAAAGTGAGTATGTTCCTTATTCACAGCTCTCTGCATACAAAATTCAGTCTATTTGCTGAAAGCACCAATAAATGTGTTTGACCTAATTTACCAGGTTGTGATTTCGGGTACATAAGCCACTCCACCCAAATATCTGCTCCCTGCTACAGACATCCTTGCATCAGGCAGAAGAGTGGGGCAGAGAGATGGCATGATAAAGTCTTAAGCTGAGATAGGCAGATGTACCAGGGGTCATTTGTCACTGCTGTAAACTGACAGAGGTGAAAATTACCATTTCTTAGTTTAATTATTAAAATATAATTTGGTCACAATCAATGAGAGCAACTATGGCTACCTCTCACAGTGAGAGACTCAGATATGTGAGATATTAAATGCCTAAGCCCTAAAGGGCAATCCGTGTTTACTCTTGAATAATTTCAGGGTGTGGAATTAAACAATTTGATTAACTTTAGTCACTTCTAATGAAGAAGGAGACACTGGTGTTCTCATTGGCAGAATGCCACTGAATCACACCTGTTTATCTGTTAAAGCAGTGTATATTCTCTGCTTTTCCATAGGAAGAGAACATGAGCTCATGTATTTCTTTCAAGTGCTGTCTGGTGGTGCTAAAGAAATTGCTGAATTAACCTTAAGCACAGTAAGGCATTTTTTACCACTTTCTGAAACACTGAATATAATTCTTTAAAAGTAGAAAGTTCCACTCTCATTTAGTCATGATTTTGTTAATTATAAATTATGATTTAAAAGCAGTATAAGATGCTTTATTTATGATTATGTCCTTTGTAAGTCTAACAGAATTTCTGAGGCTAAACTAAGAAACCATAGAGTATGGTTTAGAATAATCTGTTTAGGTTTAAGTTACAAAAAGAATAATCAAAACATGAGCTGTAGTTTATCTGAAAAAAAAAAAAAATCCATCCTTAACATAATCCTGTAAGGGAGCATCTCTCTACTTCATTAACATCCTCTTAAGGAAACCATTCACACTCCTTCATTCATACTGTAGATTTTCAGGACAGATCTAGAAATTAACTATGTAACAAAACTAATTTGGGCAGGTTAGAAAAAAAGAGGTCTTCCATTTTGATTTATGGGCCAATCTAGTGAGTCTTTTTTTTTTTTCAGTGGGAGTTAAAAATCTGATACATTTCTATATGCATAAGGAATAAGTATTGATGGGGCCAAGATTTACGCAAACTTCTCAAGAAATATGGTAGCATGGGCAGAAATTGCCCTGAGATGCCGTCTCTCAGTTCCACACTGAGGACCTGTATAGCCAATGAACTGGGTCAGGTAATGTGTAAAGGCAAGAAACCAAAATATTCTGGGAGATAAACCAACTTTGATCCCTTCTGACAACATAAGCAAGGCCTTTGCACAGAAGTATAACACAGCTGGGAAGGCAGCCAAGAAGTCTTGTATTCTCTATCATAAACTCTGCCAAGTCATAGCTGATTTAACTGTTGCAGATTGTCCACCTATTAAAACTAATTAATTTTTAGACCAAATAGCCACTGTCTTTCTGGTTTTACTAGAAATGATAACATGATAGTTTTGAGGGAGAAAGTTCTGAGAACTCAGATGAAATCTGGACCAAATGTATTTCATTTCACTTGAAAAGCAGCAGTGTTTGTAGAAGAAACTTGAATAATGAATTGTTTTGTTTGCTAAGGAATAAGGTAGTATGATCAGAGTCCGTTAAAGATAGCATGTTTTAAAACTAGGTTTTCTCCTTAAAAAATCTCTTGATACATCCTGGATATGAAAATATTAGCCATGAAGAATCGACAAACTGATGGCCAGCCATCCTTTTCCTTCTGGCATAGGAATGTACTT
The DNA here is from genome assembly GCA_035583155.1 of Acropternis orthonyx. NCBI lineage: Eukaryota > Metazoa > Chordata > Aves > Passeriformes > Rhinocryptidae > Acropternis > Acropternis orthonyx. The sequence continues at coordinate 18,599,510 of JAWWEU010000163.1, forward strand.
TAAATAACACCTCCAGGTCACTGCAGGCTACTATTAATGCAGTATAACCTTACAATGTGAATTATTTTTGCACGTTTGTAAGATTACTTAGTAGTAATTAATTTTACAACATAAAAAAGTTTACTATATTGAATTTTACAGTATTAATGACTGTGTACTTACATCAACAATCAGGAAGTCCAGCCAGCACCAGGCATTAGTAAAATATATTTGAAAACCATATGCTACCCATTTTAAAAGCATTTCCAAAATGAAAATATATGTAAAAACTTTGTCAGCATATTCCAGCATGGTCTTGATAGTTTTGCGTTGTTCAATATATATGTCTTCAAAAGCCTATAAAAATATATCCAGGTATTACTACTGTTTCAGAGAATATGCATTATAAAATTAAGGAATAAATAATAAAAATGTAGGTCAGAGCTAATTTTTCCCCTCATTCTTCTTCATCCTCTTATTTTACGTATTCCCCATCTTTAACCATATTACAAGTTGGAGCAACATTACATATTCTTCCCTGTCTGGTATATATATGTATATATATTCTATTTTACTAATGAAGAAATAAATTCACAGCATGATTTTTTTATCCTCTGTAGCATTAAGAACTTTTCACATATGCACAAAAACCTCCCAAACTTTCTTATACAAGATTGGTTCCAGATATGTCTATTGCATTCTAGAAAGCTGCTAGGGGGATTCCGTTTCTCTCCTCCATCAATCAAACTTATAAGTCAAATTAAAAAGCAATGTATTTGCTAGAATGTACAGCTGTGCACATCTATATCGTAGCAAATGTTCCACTTGAGTAAAGCTGGAAAGGCAGGTAATGTAGATTGTTTTGGAAAGTGGTTGTTAGGTTTAATTTTCTGCTCCACTCTTCTACATCTCCTACCTTCAAAAAAGGAGCAGGATGAAGTAATTATTCCATTTTTTAATATGGTCTTTCATTAGGAAAATTCAAGGAGTGGCTGAGCCTAGAAGGAATTAAGGACTTAAACCCATACGTTTAGCTATAGATTCACAGTTAACAACAGTCCTTTGTACTCAGTCTCTTGACAAACATGCTGAAAATTGGAAGGCAGTTTAAAGTTTTAGTACCTATGCTGTCTTAAAGAAAATTGCACCAGTTTTACACTGGTAAGACAAAAGTATCACTTAAAAAGTGCATGTGAAATTTATCAAACTTTTGCAAGTTTGGGTCAAGTCTCATTCCATCCTGAAATGATGAAATGCAGCTTCAAGCTAAACAAGTCTTTCTGAAGCAAATTTGATTTTTGCTGTTGCTCCTAAAGAGACATCTAAATATATTTTGCAATTTTTTTCTACTTACTAGTGCTCCACTGCTGAGGAGAATCATGAATACAATGAAAGTCTCAAACCAGTTGTGTTCAACTATGCTGTAGCAGGTCTTTCTAAGATTCCACCAAGTTTTTCCTTTGCCATCTTCTATACTTACTTGACAACATGGAAATTTCTGCACACAACCTGCATTAGATTAGGAGATATTAGGATCCAAAAGCCAATTACTTCAAAGTCAACATTTACTGTCGTATCAATATTGTTAGAAGCTTTAACTAATTTTACAATATTTTTTAAATTAATCACTGGAATGCTGAATAGCATATCACACTCACATTGAATATCTGAGTTTAGATAACTAATCTTGAGAAAAAACAGACAATAGTAGATACAATTATGAGTAAAGTCAATCCAAAAAAATACTGATTTTTTTTGACTGTTGGCATGTAACTGTTCCAAATGTTGATAGTCACACAAAAAGTTATTTGTTCCAAGTTTCAAGGGCGCTTTCAAAAATAACTGACAAGCATTTTAACAATAGAAAAGTTAATGAAGTTTCTTAGTTACAAGCTGTATGCAGTGGCCAGAGAGATAAAGTTACTTGAAGCCTAGTGAAACCTTCTTTTGATACCTGATTTCCAGCATTCTAGGATAAAAGTATTTTCTTTTTATTTTTGAGGTCATGAAGGTTCACCAGATTTGAAATTAAATATGCCTGCTAATAATGTCATTTTAGCAATCCATCTCTTAATTCAACAGTCATTTTACAACCTTCTGTAAAACAGGCTTCTGGTTCAAGAGCTTCTTCACTTTCAATTTCTGCTTGCTCGCCCTCTCCAGGAGGAGCAATATCAACTGTGCTTCCTTCTGATGAGCTTGATGCATTTAGTTTCTGCAAGTAAAGTTCCACAGAACAATTTTTTCTCATTAGATAGATATTCTTTAAGAAATTATACTGAATCAAATCATGCCAGTCTGACTTTTGAGGAATGGTAAACTTACAAATATGCATCACCAACAGCAAAACCATAGTAATGACATGTACATTGTATAGTTCTGTTTCCCCATTTACCTCCTCATAGGGAACAATTAATATAATTTGGCTACTAACCTGATCCAGGTATATGGCTTCTGAAGAATTCTCAGTAGAATTAAAACAGGAGAGCTTGCATGTATGCCACTCTCAGGTTATTTCACTTTCTTTACTACACTGAAAATGTCTTAGTTTTCCCAGCAAAACGAACTAACGGAAATCTCCATACATATATTCATGACCACTACAGATGGTGTTTTTGCTAACATACACCTTATCTGGATGAAAAAGTTGTAAATATAATGACATTTAATGGCAGTTTTCTGCACAATTTAATTTTTGCAGAAAGCACAAATTACCAGATCCGAAGAATCTTCTTTGCATTCCAGTCTCCTGTGCTTATTGAGAGACCTCCTGATGTCCCTTCCATCTCAAAGTTTTCTATCATTCTACTACTCTTTTGTGTAGTGAAATACTATTCTTTACTGCTGTAAAAGCACTTCTAGATCTGAAAACTGCAAGAACTGGAAAGTGATATAAAACAACTCCAATTAAGAGACTTTTTACCAAGTGCATTAAAATTCTGATCAGGTCAAGCTGTTCATCAGTCATGCAAGACTGCCCATAATTTTGTCCTTTTAAGAAAGCATATTTTGAAAGGACAAATCTGCTAAAGATGTACACAAAAAATGCAATAATCAGACAGAGTTTGTAATTTGTTCTCAGTTGTCAATACTGTTGTGTCTCTAATTCTTTTCATCCAAAACACATTCTCTTTTACTGTGAAATAAGGCTTGTAATCAGAAAGCCTTAAAAACATCGTGGCAGTGAAATATTTCTGCTTTATGCCATGTAGCAGTATTGCATAAGAATTTCAAGGGGGATGTAGAATGCACCTCTAACTTAAATACTTTAAACTTTACAAGTACTGATGTAACAAAATGGTATTTGGTCACTCATTAGATTTGTGGGTTTAGTTGAGCAGATCTATACATGTCCTCTGACCTTTCGATGAAGGTCACATATAGAAAGGATGAAGAGCTTTTTATACAATTTTTTTGAGAGTATGCTTAAATCATCCACTTTTCACATTTAGTGTTCAAGATATTGACATTTTTAGAATATAAAAAAACCCTACTGTTCAAAGGATTTGAGTGATTTTGCCACAAATAATAAACAATAACTTGTTTTTTGAAAGGTATTTCCGTGCAGTCTCTTCTTCTTCAGAGACACTGCTGCAAATTAAAACTAGTTATTTAAGTCTTCACATAAAACCCAGTCTCTTCAGGAAAATGTATTGGCAGCTAAGGGCTTTTTTGTGCCTGAAATTAACTATATAGCACATACATCTTAATACAGCTTTGTAAGCAATTCTTTCTTCATGTTCAACTCTCACATGAGATGAATGAAGTTTAAAATAAAAATCATGTTGGGTAATGGATAATTTCAGGGCTAATTTTCAAGAAGTTGCCTTTTGTACATTCGTGTAAATGGAGTCAATATAGGGTCACTCAGACCTCAGGTCACATGGTTGTTACTGCATTGTGACCAAAAATAAAGGACTTGTCACACCATGGAAAGATTTCTGACAAGAACACGGATATGAGTTTGAAAACTCTTATTTCCCTTTTTAACTATCATGATCTGTCACACAGGGAAAATCACGCTGACAAATGTGAAAAGATTGGGTTAAATGCATTGACAATTGGATGCTTCCAAAGTTTATGCTTTTGCTTAGTAAGCATGTTAAAATACCTTGTTTCATTTTTTCATACTCCACTTCTAGTATGATTTCCAAAATTTATATACGTAAATAGTTACAGCCCTATTGCCTCTAAATGGAATAATTTTGTTACTGGTCATGCAAATGTGTAAGTCTGGAATAAAAGATTGTGTATCTCATATTGTGAGACTGTTTTAAATTTCATGTTCTATATTGCATTTACAAAACAAAATGCCCAGTAATCATACTATAGTAAAGCATTATTAGCACATCACCTCATTATCCACACATAAGGCTCTCTCTCTATTAAAAATGAAATAATACTTGTGAATTAACTCTCACATGTCATAGAATACCAAGAAAGAAGTCTGAAACTTGTCATTGAAATTATAGGCAGTTTCTTCATTAAATAAAAACCAAATATTGTGAAAATAATTATCTGTCACATTCAAGTTAGAAAAATTGAAACTAATCCATGGTCTGATCCATCATCATTAAATCATTCACTGACTTAATAGTAGCAGGGGAAAGGTTCATAGTAAGCATCAATTATAAATCTAGGATTGCAAATGAAAAGACAGTAAAATTTTTAACTGCATCTTCCCATGTAAACTCTGCTGCAGATAGTCCTGTCAGCATAGTTGCTAAAAACCAAGTGACAGAAGTGCAATTTATAACCAGCAAAACCTATTAGAATTGTCTTCATTAATTTTCACATAAAGCATTCTCTTCATTATTTTTAAATAATCTTGAACAACTGCATTATTAAGAAAAAAACCTCATTAGTTAATAAAATTCCTCTTCTTTGCTTCAAGACCCTAAATCAGGAAAGAACCAATACATTTTGAATAAGGTGACATTAATGATATTCTTTCCAGCAATAAAACTAATAAAGCTAATAGGAAGCTCAAGAAACATGATAGATTAGAACAATCTTCTTTTCAGCTCATAAATGTGATTATCAGCCTCTAGAACACACCATGCCCTATAAGTACTTATTTGCATCTTCAGTGATATCACATTTTCCTTTATAAGGAAACATTTGAAAGCAATTGCTTATGATGCAGCATTCTCACGGCCTGAATCAGCAAAACAACATGCTTGACTAGAGCAGAAGCCTGAGCAATACTGTGGAAATCACACACAAAAATAAAATAAAAATCAGACTACCTCAATGGGATTATATTTTTCTGAAAACAGTAATGTAAATATTATTGTGTAGTATATAACAGAAAAAATGCTTCATCACCAACCCAAATACTTGGTTAATGTATGTATAATCAGCCTCTATAATGTCCTTTCAGAGCAATGCATCTCTTATCAACAGCTTCGATCATTAAAACAAGCTTTGACCAACAGCATATTACTGTGCCCATTTACAGGAAAATGCATTCACTTAAGACCCAGTCTTGCTCTCATTTGATTCTATTCTAGATTGCAATAAGAGCAAGAGCAGGCTGCTAAAATTTTAAGCTTTACAAACGGCTTCATGATTCAAGTGACAATAAAATAAAGGGATTCAGCCATTACAAATTGCCTTTAATAATTCAGTCATGTGGTTTTATCTTTTCAGTCTTGAAAGCTGCACTGTAATTGAGTGAAAAAATATAAAATAATGGAAATCGATGATTCCAAAGTGATTCTAAACTGACTTGAAATCTCAGATGTTATGACATTTGATTTTTATATAATATTAAGAAAATTACTTTAAAAATCGCTTTCATTAGAGATTTATTTGATGTTTGGAGCATATCTTGGTTTAAAATTCGATCAGTGAAACCTGAGAATTTACAGAATACATACCAATATTAATTTATTCTGGCATCTCTGGGCAGTTTAGACTACAATATAATATAGGTAGATCACACTGCACTACAATCAAGGGTACAAAATGAACTACTTGATCGTTTTGAAGCCAGTAAACTCTGCCTGAAGGAAATAGCTTTCAATCCTGCTATAGGACTGAAATCTCAATCCCCTCAAAATTTTGATGCCTAGTTCTACTAGGATTATTTGACTGCTTTAGTTTTGTGTAACTTTGACTCCTGTGCAATATTTACTGTCCCTCTTCCGGAAGGCTCTGCCAATTTCTAGTCAAGGGAGGGCATGTTTGCCTATAATGAAAAAAAAAATCCCTAGGGTAAATATATATGGAATTTTATAAAATGATGATGAATAGTCTTTCTAATTTACACAAAAAAAAGTTCCCCAAATCATTCACAGACTGGTATCATGAAACACATTCCAAAAAAGCCACTATTTATGAAGGAGTTTAAGGTTTGAGAAAAGAGGATTGTAAAATGTTTTGCTTTGAGAGTTCTTTAAGGAGAGTTATTTGCTAAGTGTCATTTTAGCAATTAGGAAACTGTTATTTCTGCTTTCAGTTTAGAAAAATCAAGATATGCACTGTCCAAATGAATACACAGAGCATAGTTTGTAGCACCTTGAAGATTTGCATTACAGTGCATTGTAGTTTTAAAAGTGTAACACTAAATTTTATGCAAGTAGCTACTGCAGTAATTCAAATGTTATTCGTTAAGAAGCTGACGTCGTGGCAGTAATCATTTCATAAATCACTTAACACATTTCACACATTTTCATTAAATATTTACATTTATAAGGGCTGAATCAAAAAGGGTTGTTTTTATTTTTTAAAAACTATTGCATGCTCCCTTTTTCTTTGGCTTCTTTAGCGTATAACATTCCAGTACTTTTATGATCCATATTTCAAAACCTGAAGAGCATGCAGTTATTGCTAAAAACTGTATTTAAATATTCAGAAAAATCATTAGCAGAGTTAAAAAATGTATGTTGGGGTTGCCAATCCCACCTGACCATGCTGTGATGTGAGTCCCATGACTCAGCAGAGAGCAGCTGTGCATGTTTCTACTGTCTTGCAATGGACAGGGAAGGTACATAGCTGAATAGCATGCAGGCCAGTCAATATCCATTAAAAAGTGATTATATATATATATACATATATATGTATAACTTGCTTAAGTAACCTGTGTGAAAGTGGTGACACGTTGCTCTACCTGGTTAAAAAGCACCAGAGCTGCATTCTTGATTGCTCCAGCTTGGTTTTACCCCTGTGAGAAGTAAGAATGGTAGGTAGTGAAGTTCAAGACACAGGATCACTAGTTTTCCTCTTTTTGGAATCTCTAATTCCAACATGGCTTTAACACAATTAAAACATAATTATTAAATATTTTATTATTAGTTGGAAAAAGGGAAATACATACCGCCTGAAATATTCAACAAACTTTTCTACAGAACTTGTTAGTTTATTTTAGAGAAATTAGAAATGCAGAAGCTAGGACTAGTAATCTGCACTCAGAAATTGTGATGCATAAATAAAAACAGAATGAATAAAATTAACAAGTACATGGCTAGAAGATTTGGAAACTATTTCTGTATTTATATAGTGCTTAATGCATATTAATGAAAATTTTAAGGGTTTCTGTTTGTTTCATGTTCTAGTCTTCATTTAATTAAGTGATTATTTGTTTTATTTGAAAAATATGTACATACAGTAAGCAAAATACTTTGAAGACGCATGGCTTCCCATTCCTCCTTCATCCTCTAATAATAATTGAACTTCTAGATCTCACTGAAAATAAATGTCTTCCATTTCTATCCAAATTAAGTTTGATGAATTACCATATTGTATAGGTTTCTAGTTTAGATTTAGTATGCTATACACTTCTGACTCTATAATCTTTATCTCATTGTTTCAAAAGAGGATTGGATCAGGGTCTGTACAGTGGAGCATCAGTGTATCCAGAGATATGGATTAAATCATTATCCACAGCTAGTCTGTAACTTAAATCATTTGTGACTTTCAAAGATACTGTCCCAGAATCAATCAGTTTCAGAAAAGAGAATTTATATTGCTGGTTGTTTTAAACATGATAAAGAATCATCCAATAAATTGATCAATTCCTATTGGGTCTGTTTTTGCTAAGAAATTTATTGAATCCCAATGACTTTTGGGAATGCAATAACTGTTCTTGTCTTTTTAACTTCACCTAGGTGCAAAGGCACTAGTGAAGCCAGTCAGAAAACTGAAATTATTCCTTGTTTTGAAAATTCAGTAGATTACATGATGAAGGATATTTTTAATTTTATCAAAATCATCTGCTGTGATTTCAGAAGTCAATTGAGTAGCCTTGCTTCTCCATTTTGAATTTGTACTTACTGTACATATACTGTAGATAGAACGAGTTTTGGAATTCCAAATGGTATATGTAGGTATACAGGCCTTTATAATGGCCTATAGGTATATGTATTTCTTTAGCTGTAAAATAAGTTTTCTCTAATTGATGAATATATTTGAAATTATTTTTCCATATTGAAACACGAAAATTTATTTCTAAAGTTGTGAATCAGATAAAATGAACAGTTGTTAAGTGGTATACAATATACAATAGTTAGGAGTCTTATGTTTGGTAAAGATTAATATAGTGTAATAATTTCACTGATCAGCAGCATGTTTTATAATAGAAAAAGCATCCACAATGCTAGTGTTGAAAACTACCAGATCACCCCCTTTAGTTACTTCTAATTTTCTCATGATCTTCAAAGTTAATTATCTTGAGTATCTTATTTTCAGAGCAGAAATCTGTTTTTTTTTTTTTTTTTCTGATGATTATTTCATTGGGTATTGCACCTCTCTTTTCTGATTATTAATTTAAAAAATCCTCCTTCAAAGTATCAATAAAATGTTCACATCTTTCAGGTACTTTCAGCCAAGTATTGTTCTAAAGCAGTTGGTATCTTAATAAACATTTTGTCCTATTTCACCCAAACAGAATTCCTCAAATTTCTAGTGATATGTATTAGAAAGATCTTGTTTAGGTCTGAAACTTGCAACCAGGTTCCAGAATAGGTTCTGGCAGATTTGGGAAATTAGTAACTAGGAAATTAATTAGAAAGTGTTTCCATGAAATGGAAAAAAAAAAAAGAAAGGTAAAAAAAGAACTAGCCTTCCAATAGAAGCTTGTGGCTAGAGTTATTTTGTACCATAGTCTATCTGATAATAAAAATAGGAAATATTACAATTTTTTTCTCACTCACCCACAGTTACAATTTCTATAGTAAGTACCTGCTTCTGGCATATTCCTCAGGGGCACACAGCCCTGCCCCACTTCTAGCATAACAGATTTCAAATAATCATTCTGCTCTTAATGTCAGTGACAGTAAGACACCAGAAAAAATTGAATCATTTTACAGTTCTTGTGCAGATCTAGCTTCCCACAGCTCACCTTACAGAGAAGGTTATTATAGGGAATACCTCCTCAAGGTGTTTTGAGTGCTAAGTACTGCCACAGTTAAGGCAGGGAAAGTTCTGCCCCATCTCTTACCCCTCCTTTTGCAGACCAGGCCTTCTAGCAGAAATGTTGTCTCAGTGGTAACCCTTGAGAGGCAGAACAAACAAATGATGGTGTACTGTTCTAGAGAGGGAACTTAAACTGCGCCAGTGGACTCTTTATCTTCCTTAAAAGACAATCAGAAGGTAGCAAAAGATTCAACAGTACTGTTGATGTGGTAGGAGAAGACTGGGAATCTTCACCAATTCCTGTCACATGCCAGAACATCTGTTCATACATTACCAAAGCTGGTGGATTTTTATAGACACCATTAAAAAAACCCACTTTATCCTTTCCCTAGAAATCATCCAAAAGGAATAAGGAATCCAGAGCAGAAAGTGCAATTAATATAGAATTCACAATTTTCAGGGCACTGTCTGATTAGATACCATTCACAATATGCACACTTACACTGTATGAATACGTCAGGCAGCCAAACACTGTGTGTGAGCAGAATTTGCAGGAAGTATTATAGATCCAGCTTTGCAATGGTATCCATTGTTACATTCTGTGGAGATACTGAGGCTGCACAGACACGCTAAACCTCTCCTAACCCCATTGAAAATTTCTCCACAATTTTTTAATATAAACACCACTCATCATTTACTGCTGGATTTTCCACAGTCACCTGAAATTTTCACTATCAAATTATTTATACAGAGTTTTGGATTTGGTTTCTCTCCCTGAGACATACAGATACAAGTTCATAAAGAAACCCTGCAAAATCTCTTTTGATTTATTACCATCTGGAAACTTCAGGATGGCCTTAGAAGAAAAAAGCATAATGCCTGAACCAAGCAAAGATGGGGATGAACAGAGCAATTGACTTGCAAAAGTCACCTTGAAATTGGTATTCAGAACTTCCCAGCACAACAACAAGGGCTTTTGCTCCTTTTTCTTGGGGTGTACATACATCACATATTCACCTGGAAAGCAGAGGAGTTTCTGTCTTTGCATTGGGTTTTGTTTTGTCCTCAGCTGTTCTGATAGAATATACAGCAGTACAGTGTAAACTGAGCCATTCAATCTACCTTGAAGAAGAATAAACAAATAATACCTATGGAACAACAAGTGACCTGCTTTAGAGCACAGACCCACAAGCACTTAGGTAGAGAAAGTGGTAAGGACTGCCAGGGGATCACTAGCCAGATGTGGATGGGAACTTCCCAAGTTCCTCTGCTGCTGAGGCTAACATGTCATGTAACCACACATTTAGCACCTGCACATCCTATAAACCCCCAGCTGCCTAATGCAAATTACAAACCTTTGAAGTAACATATTTGGGAAATTTTTAGGCTTGTAACTTTGTAAGATGGAGTTACTAGGAAGGCACTCATCATTGTATTTATCAAAACTAACCACAGGGAAAGCAGAAAATGTATAGCAAAATATCGTTTTACAAAAACATCAGAATATATGAAAAGCCATAGAAGACTTTGCTAAAGGTTCATTGGATGTGACAATCAATTTTATTAGATCAGTTTACATGAAAAATACTTAACTCTCAGACCCAGAGTCACTCTGAATGGGTTTTTTTGTGATACTAGTTGATCTCATAACTCATACCAGTTTACACTTCCTGTATCTCTTATATTCTTAAATTGCCATGAATAAGCACTACTGCTACACTATCTTACACATCTGCATTGAAACAGGTTGTTCCATAACTGAGCCACTCAGTTGAATGATAGAATATCTTGTTCTTCATCCTACAATTGTTACACAGAGCAATTCTTTGCAGCTGCAAATAAGCACAGACTCCTAATGTTCCCTTATGTTTCTTAGCAAAAATCCCATACTATGATTAATTGGATCATGGCTACCCATTAATGCAATGTGGCATAGTTTGATATTGCTGAGGAATACATCACTATTTGCAAATACAGCAGTTACATGGCTATGATGAAGTCAGGAATGCAGGGCTTCTTTATAGAAGAGCTTTCTTTATGGTAAACAAACCCTATTGTATCAATGAGTTACTGTAACACAACATCACAGCTTATAATCTAATTAAAAACTAATTTATCCATCATTTCGATCCCTTAAAACTCAAAGTTCCTAAACTTCTACTGGCACTGAATATAATTATATTCTGCTAATGCATTTATTAGTTTGTCATTGATCACTACTTCAACAAATGAAGTCTTCCTTGAATACCATTAGCATCTGTTCATGATCACTCTGGCATTTCAGGCACTTTAAATTTTGAAACACATGGAATTTGGGTTTTAGACCAACTTTGCACAATAATAATATCATAAAGCTTTCAAGTAAGCTGTTTCCACATGCTTCTATATTACAAGATCATTCTGCTCTCCAGGATAACTTGAGATACTGCTTTACCATAACATTCATTGGTACCTGGATTACTTTAATTCAGCTAGCCATGGTCTCTGAATCCAAAATCTGTAAGAATATTACTCACAAAACTTTTTGGATAATCCAGAATACGCTACTGATTTGTGACATCTGAGGGTTAATTTTTAGAACTACATTAAATATTGAAAAAAAACTTTTTTTCTCCAGTTATGTTTGCTCAGGTATGCAAAGCTGTATAGTCTTGATTGTTCCTTAGCCTTCTACCCTTAAATTCTTATGGCACTGTAGGTACTACAGAAAGAATGCTTTATGAAATGTGTGCTAGTCCTAAAACCTCATAAAACTGTGAAAGAAATAATATTTAAAATCAAACATCTTTCAAATGTTAATAAACAAAGTGCTAAAAATAGAAACTCTAAGGACCCTCTACTATAACATCATATAGGGTATTTTTTTTTCTTGAATTATGATTACATAAAATTCTAAAAGAAAAATGTATTTACACAGTATATTACAGTTTTTAAACAATTCTAAATATATAATTCAAATATGTAAATGCATGACAATTTAATCATTAAGATACAGAAAAATCCTACCTGTTTGCTTTCTTCCATGTCAGATTCACTGCTAAATTCTTCTGTATTTAAATTTTCAAAATCTGATTCTCCAACTGCAATGGGCACTGTCACAGTGAGGCCTGGGTTGTTTATGAATGACATGTAATCATTTTCATCAATTACGTATTTTTCCACACTGCTGCCTGTGCCTACACCACTGGTGGTTCCATTGCCGTCTTTAAGGTAATTCAGATCTTTGCTTATTTCAACAGCAGTATGATTGGAAATGCAGCTGTCTTTCTTGTTGTTTAGCTCTTCAAGTGCTTTGATTTCCTCTAAAGATTTCTGCTTTCTAACGAAGGCTTTTTGGATGAACTCCTGTATCTTTTTTTTAACATAATCTATTCCCTTCTGGATCCTTGCCACAGCAATCTGGAGATTGTTCATTTCATTATCGTCATCTGTAGCAGCAAGGTTGTCTGAACTAAATGAGCTCAGCAGCAAGGCCAGAAACAGGTTCAATACCTAAAAGATGAGAGAATACAGCTGTATAGTAAATACATACATATAAGAAGTGTTAGACTTGGCAATGCTAGGTTAACAGTTGTACTGATGATCTCAAAGGTCTTTTCTAATTTAAATGATTCTATGATTCTAAAAAAAAATCAGGTTGCTTATAATAAATAACTTTCTGAGGCTTTGCACATTTCTGCTGATATAATGTCAAGATTGCAAGGTCATGTAAATAACTAAGATACAACCATTCTGAATTCTGTTATATAAAAATTTAAATCATGTTGAAGTATATCACTAAAGAAAGAGAATTTTGACAGATAATAAGTTACAGCTTTAAGGCATATCAGAAGGAACTGCAAAGTTTAACAGGAAAAGAAACTTGAAGAGTCAATGGTGCATTCCATTCATAACAATGATTTCTATGAAGTTCTCACCAATTCAATTTTTATCAATTGAAATTTTGCATTTTAATTTGTCAGCTTGAATAATTTTTTTTTTTATAAAGGTTTCTTGTACACTTTTGAGTTAGAAGCTTTCAAACACATTTTTAGGCTGGATGGCTCATCACTGTGTTTCCTTTTTTCTTTTTTACACCGAAAAAGCCAAGAAGTTCAATACTTAAATTCAAGCTATTTTAAACAAAACCAGCTACACTATACATTATTTTTATTAAGTCAGAAGTACACGTGCTGGAACTAGCTGTAATGGGAGTACTTCTGAAGAAGCAGCTTTCCAGGAGCTGGTGCAGCATAGGTTATTTCAAGAGTAGTGAGGAAGACATTTAAATGGAAACAGCACCTCTAAATTAGCTGCAGCACTCCCATGATAGGGTGTTTGATTTGGCATTTTGGTGTACTTCTAAATTCCTGTACCCATAGTAAGAGTACTTCAGTGTACAGAAATGAGTGAAAAAGAGGAGAAGGGAATCATCACATCTTTTCACCCAGAATTAGCACATTCAGATTAATTTTTTTAGTTCTAAACAGAAGTATGACAAACATTTTCATTGCTTAGCTCTAAGTCCTGTGCATTTGCATCAGAGTTAATGCTCAAAAATGTTCATCACTTACCACTAGGTTTCCAATCACCATGACCAGCATGAAAACAATAAGGCACATGGTTTGGCCTGCAACCTCCATGCAGTCCCACATCGTTTCTATCCATTCTCCACACAGCACTCGGAAC
>JAWWEU010000163.1:18613613-18727658 GCA_035583155.1 Acropternis orthonyx
ACTGAGTTGCCAATAATCTTAATCAGCATATTTAGAGTTGGCCAAGATTTTGCCAATTTGAAAACGCGAAGCTTAAAAAAAAAAAAAAAAAAAGACAGAGGAATCATTAGTGTTATGAAACAGAAGTTAAGTCCAAGTTGTTTAGCAGAGCAAGTATTATTATCTTAATGGAAAGCAGCGAATATGGAGTATTTGTCAAAAATGCGTTGTTCAGTATTTCATTCTAGTGGTGCATATAGTAAAAAAATCATAATTTGTGCTTGTATGACATTTTAATATTTTTAAACATCCACTTACAGATGATTGATGATCAATTCCTAAAGACATTTTAGAATTCTGTACTCTTTCCATAACCTTCACCACATCCTTTTTACTGGCTTGGTTCCACATTTCCCTCAGCAGCACATTAAGCTTTTCATGCTTAGTTAGAGGACAATTTTTTAAGCAAAAAGTTGATGCTGATATTGTGATGTCCATTTAAATCATAAACACTAACCTAAAAACTGTTTTCATTACTCAAACTATGTTATGTGAAGTTGTTTACCATTGCAAGTAGTGTTAATAAACTAAGTCACTACTTCCTGTTCTATATATTAGGAGATAACCTAAGTTTTCAAGTCATGTGATAACTATTGGTAATAAAGACTTTCAAATCATTAATCTTGTGCCTCCAGCAAACATATCTATAAATTGTGCACTAATCGCTATTAAAAACCACATTTTTCGTAGAAGCTCAGTAGTATTTAAATTTAAATGTCATCTTAAGATCAGTTTGTTACGACTCTTTCTTCTATGTAATGGAATTACTAGAAGTTTATTGTTGGAGCCCATTAAAATAAATGTGAAGACAGGATCTGCTTAGGGTCTTTACCAGAAACACAAACTAATGTTCACAATATAAAGAAGAAAGATGTTATGATTCTTTATGCTAGTGACAGTAGGTATGTTTTTATGCTTTGATGATTCTTAATGAAATAATGTAATGAAGATTTACAAAATTCTTAAAAGGTAGCAGTTAGTCTTATGCTGGCAAAGGTTATCTGCAGGACAGAAGATCAATAGGATAATTTCATACCAAAAGATACTGAAGGATATCAATTGACAAACATCTGATCAAGCATGGCTTGCAAATTAGGCATATATGAAAAAGAACATGAGCCACTGATGTATATAAAATATATTTACAAAATATGCTAATTATTATAGGCACCAGGACTTTTTTTTTTATTATTTCAAGTGAGGAAATTGCATGCAAATATTTAATTTTCAAGGTATTTACCAATCTAAATGACCGAAGAACAGATAATCCTTCAACATTTGCAAGACCAAGCTCCATTAAACTAAGGCTAACGATAATACCATCAAAAATATTCCAGCCTTCTTGGAAATAATAGTAAGGGTCCATGGCAATTATCTTTAGTACCATTTCTGCTGTGAATATCCCAGTGAACACCTAAAACAAAATGTAATGAATCAGTTGTTATGAGAAATTTATATACCTGAGTAAATTGTTTTTCTCCAGCTCAAGACTGCACACCCATTACTATAAAGAACAGCTGATTGCTATCTCTAAATGGCATCAAAGTATTTCTAAACACTGAGAACAAATTACTGAACTAGGACATAGAGAGCAGTGCAGAGATTTGATACAACTATAAAAAGCTATTAACCAGGCAGCAGCTCAGTTCCAGCTCAGATTTGACTAGTTTGTGCTGGACTATCCAGCCAGCAGATGATGGGATGTGATCTGGTGTTTTCAGTCCTGTGTTAAGAGGATAGTCCCAATAAAGTAAAAGAAACTTGACAGCAGTTGTTTTCCTAGCTCACAGTGTAAACAGAAGTGTTAGGAGATAATCTCTAATGTCAGACTCTCTAAGGTCTGTCTTGTAGGACAGAGTTGAGGAGTTTGGGTGGAATTGACAGGGAAGTTGGAGTTTTTTGCACTGGGCTTTTGGTAAGGTATAGAGGTTTCACATACAGGTACCATGCTGTGTGACAGCTACTTCCTTTTGTGAAAAAGAACTTCAGGGTGATAATGTTATTTGAAATATCTGGAAGTGCCAAATGTGAAATTATCAATTCTTTTTAGTGTTTTTAAATCCAGAATTTAACTCAATGCTTTTTTTGCGATGAGTAGTGATCAGTGGCTTGTGAAACACAGTAAAGATGTTTTGGAGCATGATGCAAAACCACAAAAAACATATGAATATTGTGTACAACATTCAAAAGATATCCCAGATGATCCAAAAGCCTACTGACACACACCAATGAACTCTGCCACTGCCCTGTGAGAGTTCTTCATCCAGCTTGTTCTCAGTCCTACTACAGAAAGTTTTATGGCAGCAAAGCTAACTTTTTACAGCATTATATAACTACACCACCTTTTCATTTTAGAAGATTAGGAGGTGGATATAATGCTGGAGAAACATTCACCATTGTCCAAGTGTAAACATCAATATTTTTTAAGGTGTGTACTTTTAATAAACTAGAGCTGTAGCCAGAAACACTATACTATTAAACTGATATATAAGAGATGCTACCATACAATCAGAAGAATGTAATAGGTATTGCTATGAGTGGTAAAAAGAACGCAACAAAGAAAATTATTCTTAACAAAACTCTCATATTTGTCCAAATAATTGAAAAAGAAAAAAGAGCCGTGAAAAACATTTCATTTCAAGACATTTCCTATTCCACTCACAAACTAATTTTTGTTCAGCATAAGCACATCCCTAAATACACAGAAATACATTTTAACATAAGTAAACTCAAGTTTTCTTCAACTTAGAAATTTGAATACTGAATGAATTTTAGTATTACAGAAAAATAATTACTGCATTTTAGAACTATTTGTTCCTTCTCAGTATAAAGCCACCAAAAAGGCAGTCATATTTGTCATATTTAATTTATCCTCAAACACACCGTGATGTCACAAGCAGAGAGTAAATTAACATAATATGAATGGAAAGCACAAAATTAAGGTTAATAAATTAATACAGCGAGGAACAGAGAATTTAATTGAAACCAGCAGGAATAGTAGTCAGTGCATGTATATAGTCCTAACTAAGGATCCTGAATCGTTACAAAGCTAGAAATATGACTGTTGCTAGCTTAGAATAAAATAATAAAAATGTGAGATGGGAAAAAGCAGAAGACCTTGTAAATAGAAATTATTGGAAAGAAATAATTCTAAAAATATGACAGACCAGCATTTTAAAATACAACATTCTGTAATCTGTGATTAACATAAGAATATGCTGCAATTCAATCTTTGTCCAGGAGAAAAGAAACTGTAATGCACACAGGGACACACTGGTAGTAAGTTCAATTTTAGTCCTGTTTTTAAAAAATGTCATAGAAGGATGTATTACTAGTGCATATAAGGAAAATGTTTAGACTTTAAAACATACTCTGACTGAGAAATCTGTTAGTGTTCCATTCAAACATTAGCTGACCTTTCAAAACTAATCTTTCTGAGTGATTAGTTCAGAACACTTGGTTGGGTTTGATTTTCAGGACTCCATGCTGTGTGAGTCAATCCAGACCTCTCCTATGTAAACTATTGGTAGTTATGTGAGCTGGCAAAAAAATAAAAATGTATGAATTTGCCTCTGAAATAAACACTTGCAAGGTTGAACCCTCTGCTTCCTCAGCACTGGAGGCAAATGGAGAGAAACAGACAGGAATACGTGTTATGCTGCGTTCAGGTATCCACTCAGAAAAGGAATTCCATGCAACCCTAGACCTCTGGATCAGGTTAAAAATGGGAGAGGCATCACTAATAAACTCAAAGATTTTATTTTTAGAGAATAAATAATAATGATCTAATTTATTAAATATTTTTAGTTACCTAAAGTGGCAAGGATTACCACCAACATGCCTTTTTTGGAAAAGTACTGTCATTGTAGTGAGAAATTCTGATATCTGAATATTTCATCAATTTTGTACAGAAGAATAATATTTTATGTTATGGAATAGCAGTACCATAATAAAAATTACATAATCTACCTTAACATTTTAAAGAAAAGCTCCGATGTAGACATCAACAAGTCTGGCATCCCAGTGAAAACTGCACTTCCACACATATTCACTTATTTCATTAGAGTAGTTACAAAATAGATTCATGAAAGGTAAAGGCATGTAAAAATCGCTTTACCTGTGAAAATCATGTATACCATTTCTAAACTGATGATTAAAAAAAAAAAAAGCTGTGAAATAAATTTAAATCAAATGCAATGTATTTATCCATTTCTTCTTTTAGAAAAGGATTTTTACACCAAGTAGAGAATGACAAACCACTTACCAGGTTGCCCACAGAAAGGACACTGCTAAATTGTTGTGTCATTGGGTAATGTTCCATGGCCATAAACAAGGTGTTTAAAACAATGCAAATAGTTATAGCAAGATCAACAAATGGATCCATCACAACTAAATTGACGACATGTTTTACTTTTAACCATGGACTCCAGCAATCCCAGATCAAGAAAGTATTTGCAAATCTGTACCAGCATGGTGGGCACTTCTGTCTGGATTCTTCAAGCTCTGAAAAAAAATAGAAAAAAGGAATATTCCAACTGTATCCTTTGGAAGTTCTCATTTAAAATATGGGGAAAGATGATATTCAAATAGACAGTTCTCACTAACATGGGATTTCTCTCACTTATGTTTAGCCACCTTAAAGTATGGCCTCTAATTTACTAAGTTCCTCTATGACTAGTGGATAGCAAAGTCCATTCACTAAAGGGTGAATCATCTCAGACATCTGTCTAAAGAGAGAAATGTGTTTGTCTTTCCCATGACAGTAGGGAGATTCTAGACACTTAGTTTAGGTTACTTGACTTGCTTACAGCAGATAGCTTAATTCTAGATACTAAAAGTTAACATGACTCACTCGTCAGAGAGCTCGTGTATAATTAGTATAAGCTTCATAAAAGATTCACGTTTTTGTGTTAAGTACATGAGTATATATTTTGATTTGAGATACTAAAAGTGCTATATTTGCTACTACCATTGCACCACGGAAAAATGACTTGGTGTGCATACCTATAATTTCTTATTTGAATCAGTATTTTTAATATACTGAATTTACTAATATACTGAATTTACTGAATATACTTTAAAATTATAATTTGATTTTGTTTGAAAATGTTTTGTACAGTTGCAGTGTCTATCAACTGAGAAACAGAATAACGTTAGTATTAGCAGAGCAACTCTGTTGAGCAACTGCGGAACAACTGCTTTCAGTTGGAACCTTTGCATTTCCATTTCACTGGCAATATTTTCAAAGTTACAGAAGATTATTAACTTCTACTGAGTTAATAATAGCAAGGATGAGTATCTAATGTGATGGGAGCCCAGAAGGAAGACTGATGTTTGCTTAAGTGAAAAATACTTAGACTGCAAACTATGTAAGAAATGGCCACAACAGTTTTGATAAAATTCCTGCATAGTGGCATCAACCCAGCTCTGAAATTTCCCATTTTTCAGGCATTCCTTAGAGCACAGAGAGGTATCCATCATCATGATGCTTATGGGTGATTTTGCTAAAATAGCAAGCATGCTGTTTTACAGATTTGCTAATAATGATTTAGTGCAAACATCTACACTTTGATGACCAGTGGATTGATTTTTGACTCTAATATTGCCCTATATGAGTGGAATTACTGGAATTTGAAAGATCAGTTGTCACAGCTTTCAAACTAATGGAAACAAGCAAGTTCTCCAGGTAGAAAACGCTATCTTAAGTAGCAAAAGACTTGTATAGTCTTTATAAACCATAACAAAGACAGTGCTTCTGGAGAAATATGTGGATCAGGTAGAATAACTACATTTCTGAACATGTAACTCAGGATGCTGAAAGGTAGGATAGGACTGGCCTTGGACAAAAGCAGCCACTCATACTGGACACTGAGTTGACACAGGAAACTCCATTGCTGCACTTAGCAACCTCCAAATTAGAGGAAACCAGAGGTCGAAAAGGAGGTGACTATCAGGACAATTCAGTTTACATTGACATGTTTTTTTCTGGTCAGAAGAATGGAAGGACAAACTACTTAACAGGAAGAAGAGTGCAGCACCCTCTAAGGAGATACCCTGTTTACAGAGAACCAAGAATTGCACACTGAGAATTAAGAGGCTCAGACTTACACTAAAGTAGGAAGATACACTCAGAAACATATGTTTGCAAGAAGAGGTTTTGAACACCTTTAGCAGAAAATAGGTGATATAAACCTTATATTTCTGACTACAATTAGTTTGGGATTTATTTGTTTATCTGAGACCAAAGGGCTTCAGAACTTACTTAAAAAATTATATTTCAATACTTGCTTAATAACACTGTTTCTTGGTAATTTCTTGTCCTTTTAGAACAAGTGTTAAAGCACATCCACAAAGTTGGTCTGACTGTAACAACTGCCACACTTTGTCAATATCCAGTAGATAGATCCTTTAAGCTTATAAAAATGTTTTAATGGCATGTGTGTGAAAAGTGGGCATACTTCATTTCCATTAATAAGGAAAAAATATCCCAACAATGTATGCTTTCTCATATAGCAAATGTAATATTTTTTTGATACCTAAGGAAGTTTAAGGAATGCTTAAGAAAGACATTTTGTGTGCACTGGCTTTGTAAGGTTGATTACAGCTGGGTTTTTTTTCTTTAGAACTGTATTTCTCATTCCAATTTCCTGTTGTCTATCCTTGGACTTAAAGTCTAAGGGAAATGACTTATACAGCACATCACTGCCTTTAAAATGGTAATTCCTGTGCATCTTAATTGATTTTTCCTGCTGATGTCTAATGGGAAGAAAATCCCCATATTCTGTGTTTGAGGCTCTAGCCATCCCCTAGATATGACTATTTTATATCTGTTAGTCCACTCAGTAGAGTAATATTTTGGAAGGTGTAATGAAAAATAAATGGCTAAGTATTTAGAATGTGTAAATTGTCTTAGAAATGCTCAAAAGCCTTTTCTATCTAATATTTAGAGATTTCACATGTCCAGTTTTACATTTACAAAGGAAATTATGTAAATAATTTCTCTGTACTTGTAGTTAGCAGAAATTCACTGTACTGCTTGTCAGATAAAATTCATCAAATACCTTCCATCGTATTTGTAAGTATGCTGGCTATGCTCATTGCTCTCTGTCTTGCAGCAGACTCTTCCAGCATTTCCATGGAAATTTGGTAAGAACTCAGTCTTCTTTTCCTTATTTCTGTTTCTGTAGTGGTGCCCTGTAAATGAAATGCTGAGGAATTAGACCATCCTTTTAAACCGCCAATTAACAGTATTTACTGCATAAATATGGTAATGATAATCAAAATCAGCTTTGTGCAATACATGCTATGTTTTTCTTTTCTTACACACTGAAGGTTTCTGTTCCTGTAGAGATTTATTTCTTCTTTATTGAGGAACTTTGTACATCGCTACAAGTAATCAGCTGGAGGACCCAATACAAATGCAATGTGGGATCAAAGGTGGTTCTCATTTAAATGATTAGCTGAGCAAAATTTTTGCTAAGTATCTTTTATTTTTATTATTATTATTATTATTATTTCAAGAAAAAATGCTCAAAGGTGAAACCTGTCACTTTAATTTTCAGCAGCTAGTCATGTTAGATAATGAAAGTGCGAGTACAGGGAAAAGTGAACTTTTATTTAAGAAAGTAACTTTGATACAAGAAATATGAATATAATTTTACAAATTAGGTATATCTATAACACTATTTACTGTATTCTTAACCTGGTAAGTGTGGTTGGAAAATTTTATATGAGAAAAAAACCTACATGTTTCTTCTATCTAATTCTCCCCCCCCAACAGTGTTCATACAGAGTTTGTGATAAATTCTTGCAATGAATTTGCAAGTCCCCTTTATTTTGCATGGCTTCTAATTATCTTTTAGAAGCAATAATACTCAACTCTGATTTAAATGTGCCTAACTTCATTACTCTGTGCATATAGGTGTCCTTCCAGGTGACTTGCTTTACTTCTGGAGGGTGACCTAGGGATCTAAGCACAGGAGTGGGATTAAAAAGTTCCTAAATCTTGGTTTCAGATCCACCATGGCTTCTGTGATTCATGGAAAGCACTCACTCTTTTTCACATTATTCTGTCTCCATCCATAACATGAATAAAAATGCTTGCAGAACTCATAAGAAATTTCAAAGTTATCTTAATGTGAAGATGAAAAACCATTTTGGAGCATTCACTAGTACTACTTCTTTAGAGAAGACTCTTGAGTTAAATGGCTGATTTCAAGCGACGTTTTTGAAATTTTCTGAAACAGAACTATATATGAATAATCTCTGAGGTAATCTGATGGAATTTCTGGTATGAAGGTCTATATCAAGACATGAGTCAAAAATAAATAGTAGTAGAAATACTGAAAACTCAATACTTATTTATAATGTAAATATTTTTCAGCTTAGATACCAAGCTATTCTAGACACCAAAATACCATACTGAATCCATAGTAAAATGCTGTATATGAAAAGGCTTGCCTTTTTGAAAGTTTGAAAAAACATCTTGGCTTACAGAAATCTGAAACTGAGACTGAAATGTAATATAATGGCAAAGGTACAAGGGAACTGCATGTATTTTTCTCATGAAAGTTAAGAGAAAAAATTCCTCAAGATAAACTCAGTAAGGGGTATTTCTATTAACTATCATGAGAGTAGTAACTGCATTCTGCTTATTTTTACAGGTGTTTTCTACATGTATTTCCAAGCCATAGCCTTAGTTATATATCAAATCTCTTCCTTTGTTGAAGTGGAACTATACAAATCATCAAATTCAATTCATAATATTTTTATTTCTATATGCAGATATCTTGCTGAAAGCAAGGAGAATATACTACTTTATTGAGGTTCAGACATAGGAGGTTAAGGACTTTTTTGTCCTGTATGTTCTGCTATTTAGAAACTATTGCAAATTATTTCCCATTGCTCTAAGAAATTATAAGGAATGCAGAGATGAGGAGTAAGACAAAATTCTGTGCCTGAACCAAACTCTAATAATTACTGGTTTACTTATAATTACCTCTGGTATGAGCTGACCAGTAGGTGAAGTTAAAGTTGAAGGTCCTCCAACCAAGGAAACCACTCCATTGCAATCCACAGTGCTGTGCATCTTCCCATTTACTGGAAGGGCTGGTATCATTCTAGATGACACACTTGCCTGACTAATGTTACTGTTGCGCCGTTCTCCATGTCGATTTGGAACAAAGAGAGAGTCTCTTCTGCTCTCATTGTCTTCAAGAGTGCTGTGCTCATCATCAGCAAAGTCATTCTCAGATCCTATATCCTTTGCATGACCTCTGAAACTGAAAATGCTTGTTTTGCTGTTGCGCCTTGGTGAGAACAGAGAACCACGAATGCTTAACAAAGACTGTAAAAGATATAAAACAAACCAAACAAAACAGCATTAGGACTGAAGCTGTAAGTTCTTGGCTTTTCAAAGAATAGATGCAGTGCTGGAGGAAGGATAGTAATTTTTTTTCCCATAGTATAAGTGTGTCCATTAGGGTGAATGTGCTTGTCAGGGGACCTGAAGTAAGGAGGGAAAAATCTCTTATGGTAATGTAGCAGGACTGAGGCAAAGTTGCGCAGAAGACCTAAGTAAGGTTGAACAGTTTTGAGTGAAGAAGGTGTATGGAACTGGTATGGACCCATAACTGTACTGGAGACAATTTTCAACATCACTATAAAGGGTTTGCAGGTATTTGTTGTTTATTCCTTCTGTTAGAGGACAGAACTAAAAACCTTTTACTTTTCTTCCCTTCTTCATCCTCTGGATTCCTAAGGATAACAACTAATAATGCTCACCAGTCATTGTTTTCTGTTTTATTTACTGGAGGTAGAAGTGATCTTATGTTTGGCATTAAATTCAGTCTAAATTGATGTAAAGATCTTGACTGACCTCTTCACAATAGGCTCAATATTGTAGGAACAACAACTGGAAGACAGAGGTGACATCTTGGGAAAGCTCTGTAGGGACAGTAGTAGCACTCCCAGGCGTAGCTCCCGGGGGGCTATAGCAGGCTGCACACCTGCCAGAAGGTACCACTTGGCCAGCAGGCAGCTCAAAGCAACTATTCACCTGGGATACAGCTACCTAAAGATATTCTCTTACAAGTGAGAAAAATAAATCTGTGGTTATTAATCTGCCTTTTAATTACAGTCAAAGCTGGTTAATGGAGTGTTTTTCTCTCTTACTACATATTTTATTAACAGCCTTCATGAATAAATAAAATGAGTACTAATGCTGGAGAAAAGAAACCTTGCATTCACCTTTCTTCAATGCTGCATTGGTACAAATCTTCACATCTCAGTACATCAAAAACCTGGTTTGAGGTGATTCTCATTTTTTCACTAGTTTTGCAGGTGTAAAGTGCTGATACATAATAGCAGTGGGTTTTATCCCGGGATAATTAAAGTGAAAGTGAAAACTGCCCTATAGTGTATGAACCTATGTTAATACTGTGAAAACCAAACACTGAATATATACACATATCCATCCATATGTATCTCTGTGTATGCATAGTCATATATATAAATTCAGACACATAATATCTGGGCTGAATTCGTAGCACTGCCTGTTCCAAGGGCTGACAGGTGTTTACTATTATGAGATGTATTTTTTTCTGCTCTTACAGCTACACCAAATTTTAATAGTTTGTGCTGAAATTTTCTATCCTGGCTGTCAGCCTCAGGCTGAGTTACTTGAAGAGTATGAGCCAAACGGTTTTGCTAACCCATTTGTGTAAACTTGGCTGGAGAAAAAGTGCTATTTTGGTTATACTGAAAGATAATTTTATCCAAAAAAAAAAAAAAAAAAAAAAAAAAAAAAAAAAAAGGCTCTAGTTTCTATGACATTGAATTCTGACAAAGCAGTGAACTAATTACTACACCCTTTTAACATTTCTTTGTAAATGTATCTGGCCAACCTACAGTCCTTCAAAAAATCATACACTCACTAGGGTTTCATCTGACTACCAGTGATACCCTTGTTCCTTTAGAGAATGTTCCCATGGCTGCTATGTTTTATTTGCAGGCCAGTCTTTCCAGTATGTCTTACCATGTTCTGAGCACAGCTAATTGCATCAGCCCCCTCAGGGATTTGGAGGAGTAATGCCTGCTCTGCAAGTCCCTGCTGCATTGAGACAAAAAATACAAGCTGAAATGGCTGCGATTTTAACATCTATAGATGCAGAAATATATGTGTCTACATGCTCTTGGAAAGTAAGGACTGAAAGGAAGGCTTGACTTTTCTGGCAGGCTGCATCATTCACCTGTACACGGAATATTGTGTCAAAGGACAAAACCTCTTAGAGGGGCCAAGTGAGCAGATTATCTCTCCTAACCATTCTGCCTCATTGCCTCATGCTCTGGACGCTGTCTACCAGTGAGATACTGCATGGCTAACAAGACAAATGAGCTCCTCCTTTACCAATTTGACTGTTTCCAAATCTTTCATTCTTTTTGGCACCCCAGTTTTAGCTATATTCTGGCAACTTTTGTCTCAAAGGATTGTTGCAACTGCAAAAACCATAATCAACAGGGTCTTTAATTATCCTTAGCATGGGTGGTATGGGTAGGTAAACATCATCAGTTGGCTCAGATCGCCCATTATAATTTTGAAGAGATGCATTTTGAGTGATTTTTTTTCTACAAATGCGATAACTGTGTGTAACCTTGAAATAAGCAAAGGTATCATAGAATCACAAAATCATTTTGGCTGGATCAATTAAGATCATCAAGTCCAACCTTTGACCAATCAACTAGACCTTGTCAACTAGACCACAACACTAAGTGTCACGTCCAGTCATTTCTTGAATACCTCAAGGGATGGTGACTCCATCACCTCCCTGGGCAGACCATTCCAATATTTAACAATCCTTTCCATGAAGAAATTCATCCTAAGGTCCAGCCTGAACCTTCCCTGGCACAACTTGAAGCTATGTTCTCTTGTCCTGTCACTAGTTGTCTGGGAGAAAAGCCAACTCTCACCTGGCTACAACCTCCTTTCAGGTAGTTGTAGAGAGCCATAAGCTCTCCCCTGAGCCTCTTTTTCTCCAGGATAAACATCCCCAGCTCCCTCAGCTGCTACCCATGTGACTCACTCTCTAGACCTTCACCAGCTCCGTTGCCCTTCTCTCTGGACACACTCCAGGACCTCAACCCTGAAAAGCAGGGCCCAGAACAAGACACAGGATTCAAGGTGCAGCCTCACCAGGGCCAAATACAGAGGGAGTATCCTTAAGTGACAGAAGAGATCCTTTTTTAATGGGAGTAGAGCTTTGAAGTTTGGACTAAATGATTTCCAGAGGTCCTTCGTAAACTACGTCTTTTCTATGACTGCAGTGGTTCTCCATTGTGTATAATGAATTTCTAAAGAAAAAGAACAGTAAGACTAAATTCTTATAAATACAAGCCCAAACAATCCCAATGTATTTTGTCTTTATTGTGGAATATTAATGCTAATTTTCTCATTATCTACCTGTTAAAGAAGCTAATTAAAGAAAGTAATAGAAACTAATAGTGGGATTTTGATGTTGCAGTCTGTTAAAAAACCCATATATTTGTATAGTTTTAAAATGGATCCAGAACAGAGAGCCTACAGTTGATTGTAAATATATGAATACTAATCAAAAAGTCTTTGATTCTTCCTCCAGTCTACTAGATACATCTTCAGAAATACATTTAAAGAAACATACTAATTAAGTTTACAATCGCTCTTGGTACATTATTTTTACCCCTTTGCTAATAGAATGGGCCAAACCATCTCAAACTGTAACACTGTGAAAGGTACTACCACTTTTGTCCTTCACTCACCGCTAACTTCCAATACATAAAGCTGCTGTAAAGCCAGTGAAAGTAAAAGTAGAGTAGACATACATGACTTAGCAAAAGAGAGTGCTGTACCTGGTGAGGAGATGTGAGCCTTTTCTCATATGTCAGTTGACTTCCTTCTGTGGAGAAGCGGAAACTTTTCCTTCTGATACTGTCTTCTGACTCGGACTTAGGGAATTTATCAATATCTCCTTTGTCCTCTGCATCAGACATTTCTCTCTGTCTTCTTTTCTTCCTTCTGTTTCTTCTTTCTTTAGCACTCTTTGAGCTCAACTTTGATGCTTCTGAAGAACTTTCCAAGAGTTCTCCTAATCCCCCTACACCACTGAAATCTCTTGATGCAACTGATGCCGCTGCTACTGCTGCTGTTGTCTGTCAGGTTACAAAGCAAGGTATTCTTAGTAGGCCAAAAAAAAAAGAATAATTTGTAGTCTTTTATCAACTGGTTTTTATTATCACTTTGATAATAATGCTCTTTGTACACTCTTGATTATGTAAATATCAAAACCCAAAAAAACTGAATAAAACTATTGAGTTGTAAAGCTCCTCATTTTTAAGAAGCATGAGCTATTTGAAGCACCAACTGTATCAGAACAATAGCCACACTATTCATTAAAGAATTGTTGCACAAGACACTGGTCTGAAGTCAAGTTAGTCAGAAAAGTATAAGCATAGTGCTTTTTCATGTATTTCAGACCTGCTATTCCATTTACTCTGGAGAAAAGGCCCACATC
This sequence comes from Acropternis orthonyx, assembly GCA_035583155.1. NCBI lineage: Eukaryota > Metazoa > Chordata > Aves > Passeriformes > Rhinocryptidae > Acropternis > Acropternis orthonyx. Next base: position 18,627,197 of record JAWWEU010000163.1, read on the forward strand.
ATGCTCTAATTCAGCTGACACCTTTTGAGTTCTCACAGAGAAAACTAATTCCTTAACATTCACCACATCAGTTAATGTATCATAATCCAACTACAGTCTGCAAGTAGTGGAATTCAGCCTTTCTTCACTGTCTTTACAGCAAAAACACTCCTCTTACTTTCCTTCTACCTTCACTGGCAGCAGACACACTCTTCAGATGTGTCTTCAAGCCCTGCCTTCCTTAAGCTCCCACTGGATCAACACTGTTTTTGTTATAGACGTGCAAAGGTACATTTATTGCTTGTTGGTACTGCAGCCAGAGAGAACAAAATGTTTAGATTTCTTTGCTGATGGAAAGGGGTGAGATGATTTCCTGGAGCACAGTGTCATCCCAGAACTTAGGACTTATCTTCAGCTACAATGGTCAGCTGACTTGATTCAGTTCATTAGGGAAACAGGTTCATTTAGGCATCAAAAAAAGGAATAATAGAGAGTATGTTCAGTGCTGTTCCTGGTAAGAACTGTGGGAGATTGCTATGAAATTCTGCAGTGGAAAATATCTTTGGGAAGGTAATAGGCTGCTGTGAGCTTACAAAAAAATGGTGGTGTGATAAATGGCAAGAGACTAGGGTTATATAACAAAGATAACCAGTAATTATCCAGCAAAACATGTTATATTCAATGCCAAGTATTTCAGGAATGATGACATACCTCTCTACAGCAGGAAAGGGTAGTTTGAAAGCTCATAGTATGAATTAATGTCTTTCTTTGCCCCAATATACAACCCATGCTATGCAAGTTGACTTGATACAGACTTTTTCTGCTAAATGGAGCATTAAAAGGATTCTGAAGTGTTTATAAATTAAAAAAGCGATACTCCAGCTTTTGTCATACTGATTATCATCCTTTACAGACTCCAAGAGAAACTAAGGCAGCAGATGCTGAGTCACCACCCATGTACTTAATAATACTAACAGCAAAGATCAAACAAGTGGAGCAATCCAAAGAGTGCTGTGATGACTTAAGTTTGTGGATGAACAGGTTCAGTGTCAAGGGAGTGAAGAGATGGGTCCCAAACTCATTTCTGCCTCAGCAACTAATTCAACATCTCAGTGACCCACCCTGATATGCCTACTTTTTGATAGTGTTTTCACAAACAAAAAAGATCCTGACTGTAATAATGTTTTACTTGTACTAAATTTAGTGGTCATTCATTTAAAAAAATATTACTTCCTAAAGTCTTTATCCAACCTGCCTTATATACCCAACCTGCCTATATCCAACGTCTCTGTTTCACATTCTATTATTTCTAATTCTGGATCAGGTTCATTTGTCCCAACTCTCAAATATACAAACATCTAGATGAGCCTCCTGATTATCTTTTGGTATACTGTCATTTAGTGCCTTTAACCAATTAAAATATCATCTTTAAGAAAAACTCAACAACATACTCATTGCTGACATTTAACATTTTTAAATTTGAATTTTGCAGGATTCTGCTTTTTCTTTAGTGATTCAGAAGTGATAAGGTTTAATGACTAAAATAAAGATATGCTAATTAGATTTCACAGGTCATACATAAAGATTTCTTTTCAAGAAAAAAATGGAGAGTTTAGTTTTTTATTAGCACTTTATGGAGTCATTCTAACACAGTGAAAGTAGTTGTAAAATAGTACAACAAATATAGCTTCTTGGAAGATTCTCATTTGCTCACATTTTATAAACGCTGTCCTGTTGAAATTGACTAAATGCCATTTGAAAAGAAATGGAAAGTCAGTCCAGAAATTAGACAGACAGCTGACTGAGATGAACTCCTGCATAGATTTTACTTTTGGATAAGAACTCCACTCATAAAAGTATATTAAAATATCTTTTTCTCATAAAACTTTAAATAATTTTCTTCTCTTTTCAAAGAAAACAAAGACTACTTTAAAAGAATTCTGAAGTAATACCTTTGTTATGAATATTGCTCATCTGGTTATGAATATTGCTTGTCTGTTCTAAGGATATATAAGCTTCTGATTTACTTCAGTGTCAGTTAGGGATATGTTTAGGTACCTTGCTGGACAGAGAAACCTAAAAGAACACTGATTATAATCCTTCTCTCTATTTGAGGAATATTTGGGAAGAACTAGTAAGTACAGCAAGCCTGGCAATTCTCATTCAGATGTAAACCAGAAGTAACATCACTAGACTTTTTTCATGCGGTTCATAAGATCTCTAACATAAAAGCAGAATGAATTATCACTGCTTACAGTCAGGTTTCTAAAACGCACTTATCACAAATATTTCACATTTAGAGTCTTTTGGTGAACAAAGTACCATTCTCCTCTGTACCATTAGCCTGCTTTTTTGTTATTTGCTTAGTTCCTGTTTTTCTTTGGCTATTTCCACTTTTATAATATGCACAATAAACAAAACCTTTTTTCCTGTAATTCATTGCACAATTTGTAGATGTTCTAATTCATAAAAGATTTTTATCCTTGCCTTAAGAACAAGGCTGTTCAGAAAGAACAATTTCCATCACTACCTGAGCTTCTTCTTGTTGCTTCTTCAGTTGTTCCAGCATCTGCTGAAATTCTGCCTCTTTCTGCTCTGCTTCTTCCATGGTCGCTTGATTCTGTTCTTCATAGGCCATGGCTACCACAGCCAGGATCAAGTTGATCAGATAGAAAGAGCCCAGAAAAATCACCAGAACAAAAAATATCATGTATGTCTTCCCAGCAGCACGCAGAGTCTAGGGAGTAGAAAGCATATCTTTGTGTTATTCCACCACTTATCTTTGTTACTGCAACAGCATTATGCTTTCAGCTCATGTACAAATCAGCCTATTTATACAATTTTGGATGTCACCAACAGTTTACTTTTTATATCATAAAAATTTCTTACCAGTTGATAGAGGTTTTCCCAGAAGTCCTGAGTCATTAGCCGAAACAGTGACAGAAAAGCCCAGCTGAAGGTGTCAAAACTTGTGTAACCATAATTGGGGTTTCTACCAGCTTTCACGCATATGTACCCTTCTGGGCATTGCCTACATGAAAACCAAACAGGAGGTACTTAGTCAGAACTTTTAGTCCCTTCTAGAACATATTTATTACCTTTTGGACCAATATGCATTATTTTTTCACAAGAAATCTATGAATTACAATTAAATTCATTCAGAAAAAAAAATTCCTAAGGAACAAACTAATTACAATAAATGAAAGATACCTTTTCCATCCATTCACTGGTTGAAATTACCTAAATATTAAAATTCTCCTCAATCACATTTTGCAAAAAGAAACTTTATTCCAAATGAATAATTTCCAAGCAGACGTAATTGCTAAAATGTTGTTAAAGTTACAGACAGATTAAACAATGTTATTAGGGAAATCCATTTCTAGTATTAAGGATCTCCCTATTTGATATATATATGCTTACATATACATTTTCAGTAAGCCTCTTCACTATTGGCAGTCAGGTGTCCAAGTTCAGCTAACAATTCTAGACACATTGGACATATGTGAATGGCAGAATTTGCCAGTAATGGAAGAGCTAACCTTGAAAAAAAAGGATTCAATCCTGAACCATGAAGTCACTGTTGTACTTTCTTAATATTTTGCATGCTCTCTTTCTCAGTTCTAACTTTTGCTTTATTCCTACTTTTTTCAATCAGAATATCAACAAAACAGACTTTATAAGAATTCAGATTTTATCAGTAACACTAACATCATTTTCCAATTAAGCAGGGAGAAAGTCTGTTAATTAGTATTTTCTTTAGCCAGAAAGTAGAATATTTTGACTTAAGTAAGAAATTCTTTGTTTGCAGCAAAACTCCGTAAGTTCTGTAACACTGCTAAATACGGAGTTGCAAGCAACTGGGTTTCATGTTATTGCTTTTTCTACAGAGGATAACAGAGAATTTTTGAAAGGGTCTTACCCTGCATCAGAGCTATTACCACAAAGTAGGGCATCTCTTTGTCCTTCCAAAATGTAAAAATGAGCTGTGTAGAAAGCATTAGAAATATATATGAATACATCAAATAAACCAGAAAGTGCTACAAAGTAAAACAAAAATAAACTATTAACTCAAAGTGGCTAGTTGCTGATCACTTTGTAGCTTGTTTAGGAACCTCTCTGATTCCTGTACTTTTTTATTGTATGTATTTGAACTCCCATCAGTCAAGGACTGTAAGCAGTTCTACAGAAGGCAGAAATATACACCACACAATGTTCTTTGTTTGATCACAAACAGTTACATATTTTAGCAACAAATATATTAAAAATAATTATATCAGACATTCTTACTTTCATCCTCAATGTAATCCTTCCAGTTAAATGTGCTCACTGTCATATTAACAAATGTACCATTTTCATTCATTGTGCTGTTAAAGTAGGAAATAATGTTTATTTCAAAAGTAGAATTGTCTGGAGGCCACTGCAGGCATTTATTCCTCAAGTTGCCCATGAACAGCTGCAGCCCTATTAGTGCAAATACACTCAGACAAAACACTGTCAGGATCATCACATCCGAGAGCTTCTTCACAGACTGAATTAGGGCTCCCACAATAGTCTTCAGGCCTGCAAAGCAAAAATATCCATAGAATTATCAAAGAGTATCTTTGCCCTTCCCAGATAATTCAGATGTCATGCAGACACTTAAATTTTTCATTTCTCAAAAATAAAGCTTCATGAGCAGCCTCAGAGCTTGTGAAGATGAATGAAAGAAAAAGATTCCTTTTTATGAATAGGCAATGTACATATTTTCCAAGAAACCAAATATATAATGTTATTCTAAAGCAGGAAATTTTATCAATCATGCTTTCCTATTATAGATTTTATTCCATTTCTTAATTTTTCTGTGCATTTAATATTATGCCAATAATTCAGTTTCCAATTAATATTAAACATGGTTTCACAACAGTATGAAGATAAAATGAGATAAAATTTTAAGTAATTTTGAGGAAAAAAAATCATTTGCATTGATAAATTTTCCTGTGCATCATTTATTTCCTTGTTGGTAGCTTTTTTTGTTGTTACTTCATTTGCTTTAAGACTAATGTCTCTTTTAAGTGGCAAAATAAAGGAAAAAATTCAAAACCAAGAAAGCCAGAGCACTAAAGCTTTTGTAATGTAGAGGCAAGTTTTCATAATAAAATGCAGAAAAAGAAAGCAAAATAACCCATAGGCCTCATACTTTATGTTTCATGCAAGGATCTGTTAAACTCAAAGGCTGATTTTGCAAAATAAAAGAAGCTAATGCTGAAAAGGCAAAGAATCATAATCTAGGTTTATGATCCAGGCCTTTTGGCTTTTTTCTTTTTTTTGTTTTTTGGCAACATCAGCAGCGAACAGCAAGACTTATGCTCAAAGGAAGTGAATTCGACTTCAATGGAACGAAAGTCAGCCTCGGTGTTTAACCTCGCTCTCACCTGGAATGACTGATATTGTTTTCAAAGCTCGGAGAACTCTGAATGTTCTCAACGCTGAGACATTGCCCAGGTCCACAAACTCTGTCACATATCTGTAATAGGGGAGTTCACACACAAACACAATGACAGCACACAAATAACAGTTGGAGATACGAGGGGCCTAACACCTTACACCAACTTCTTCTTACCTGGAATTACAGAAATAGTTTTCAAAGCTCTCAATACTCTGAAAGTTCGAAGAGCTGAAACATTGCCTAGGTTTACAAATTCTGTTACATACCTGTAGGATTAAATCACAGTTATTCAGAATTGAGGCAGAGCTTATACTAATTAAGTGGGTCTTCAAAACCTCTGTGGCAGTACTAGAAATCATGCTTCAAAATTTACCTGTCTCTTCAGTACATCTCACTTTAATAATTATTTTCATCAATTTTTCTTAAATGTCATTGAAGTGAAACTCACTGATTTGTATTTGAATAGCTAATTAAACTAATCAGCTTGTAATGGGACGGTGACATGAAGTCAAAGGGATGGCTTCATTTCTGGTGAGCAGAAAAATGTAGGACATGAAATTAGCGTCCCTCAGCAGTAATTACAGTAGTGGCTGACACTCCGTGTCGGCTTCTGCTGTATTTTGCTTTGATTTGTGAGTACTAAAATGTGTGATACGGTGTCTAAACTTTACAGGTGGCAGCAAATAACTATGTTTAAATGTATACACTTCTTAGAATAATATTTACCACTAATTTCATGCCCTAAAAGCTTTAAAAGTTCTTGAACCACTTACGCCATTAAAATGACACTGAAGTCAAGCCAGTTCCATGGGTCTCGCAGAAAAGTAAAACCTTCTAAGCAGAAGCCCCTTGCAAGAATTTTGATAAGTGATTCAAAGGTATAAATTCCAGTGAAAGTGTACCTGAAAATCATCAGAGCAGGAATAATGGATTTTTGCATACTTACAGACAGTGACATTCTTTTAGCAAAGATGACTTACAAGAAAAGAAAAGAAAAAGTATTTAGAAGTGAAAGGAGTAAATCATTAACTTTACTTGCCCTAAACATTAGTCACTGTTCAGTCATTGTTGAATTTTGAACCTGATATATATACTACGCATTTTCTAAAAGGTTAAATTAATCTCAGGTCTTATGATTGAAAATAATGTCAGACTAGTATTTATAGACACATTTCAGACTTTGATATTTATATGCACATTCCCTGGCACTCACAGGGTTGCCTCTTGGCTTGCATTCATAAATCAGGTAGATGTCTAAGTGTTACAAAAAAGAAGAATTTTTTTGGTGTCAAAATCAGAGAGTTTTGTGAAAATCTGTTCTGGATAATAACCATACTCATGCCTGTATTACATGTTTATTTCATAAATAATTATTAAATATAAGAAAGCATGCTCAGATTGTTATTCTTGAAGATGTGGAGCATGATTACCAGTTTACGTGGGTGGGAACAACCATTCATTTAACAACACAGAATAGTCAGTTACAACCAGCATAATGCAGGCACTTCCTGAGACCCACATGGGTCTTTGTGGACCTCCAGAATAAAGCAACTCTACCTACAGACCCTACTGCTCTCCTTTCAGCCTCTCAGCAATGCCTAACAAGCCACAGCCACTGGTGAGTATACTGCGAATGGGTTAATAGTAGTGGTTTCTAAACATAGCATTCAGTGTAAGGTTCATTAATGCAGTGAAATAAACAAATAAAAATTAATAATGGCTATTTGAGAACAGGAGGGAATGAAAAAAAAAACAGCAAGTGGTTGTAACTAGGTTTTTCATGAGAAGCAATATTTCAAATAAAAACATACAGGGCTTTGAGCAACCTAGCCTGGTGAGGCCAGGGGCTTGGAACCAAATGATCTTTAAGGTCCCTTCCAACTCTAACCATTCTATGATTCTACAATATTTCAGAGGAAAACACATATCTGTATTTCATTAGAGAGCTAACATGAATTTATAACCATGAACAAGAAAGAGAAATAGATACTTTTTGGTTTCCTTACTTCTGTCAGCATTTTGTTACTCCTTCCTAGGTAAGGCCCTTTCCTCAGCCGTTTGAGTTTGACGGGGTTGGGGGTTTGTGTGTGCTTGCTGTAGGAGGCACTTATGGGTTCACATCACTGAGCCACAATAAATGTCCCACTGTGATAAGATCATGGATAGTCATGCAATATAGGGCTGGCCTCAGTAATGGTATGTAACAATTTTGCATGCACATTTGTAGTTCTGGAGCTCCTTTTCTGATTTACAGCTCAGAACATACAAGAACACAGTAGAAGTTCAGATATTCCTCAGATATAATTGTAAAGAACAAGGTGTTACTCTTATATTCAGGAGGAAACCAGAAAGATATTGATGATCTCAAGGAACCTGATTCTTCATGACTCTGGACAAGCCCATTCTGGCACACAACTTTTCATAAATACTTCTTGTTCAGAGTCATACAAAACCAAAGAAGTAAAAATGTTTAACTTACTCTACATTCTTTGTCCAGTCTGGAGGGTTACTCATGGTCATAAATACACAGTTGGTCAAAATAGTGCACATGATAAGCATGCTGAATAATGTAGGTTATAGTCAAGGCATGTAAGTAAAAAAAGTATGACAGTTTTATAACACTGAAAAAAAGTAAAATTATTAAGTATATAGAAATGTGTACAAATAACATTGCAATTAAAGTCTGAAAATAGAACTTTGCACATAATTTTACCTATTTTAAGTGGTATGCCATCTGGCATGTTATGGTGCACTTCTGTATAGCAATGCATTATGTTTGTAATTATAGCAGCTTTAGGTTTTAAATGAAACGTAAATACATCCTTAAGTCTGTAAAATGTGAAATGAGTACCCAAACGTAATTACTCATTGAAGACAGGAGATCATTCTAAAAGATCTTTAGTCAGAGGTTGGTTGTTTAAGCCCAAGTCTTTCTTTGGACATGATTGAAATATATTTGAAAATATTCTCCTTTATCCTGAATCTTTTATAGGACACCCACCCCAAAGCTGAAAACACAATGCTGAAAAAGCATCTCTTTACTCATGCTCTTTTGTCCTTGCTAAGTGAGTCTAGTTCATGAATAGTACTACTGGTCTGGGTAAAAGTGTGACCTTAGCTATGTTCAAGTGCAATGGTTTGTTACTAATTTGGCCTTAGCTGCAGGGCTCAGTACGGGATCAGGTCTCCTTTTAGATATAAAGCCTGATATTTAAACTCTGACAGCTTTAGGTGGTTCAGTAGAGAATTCTCTTGGCAAGAATGAAGATCATATTGCAATTCATGTGTAGTATTGCTCCTTTTTAAAGTGTGAACAGCTTATATTTATTCAGCATAGTACACCACCATGGACACAATTTGCATATCCACAAGAAAAGTATCTTTCAGTCATTAAATACTTTTAAATGGCAAACCTTAAATCAACATTAAGAAAAAAGGATATGAATGTACCAAAATCTTGATAGCAATTTTTCTGATGGGATTAAAAGGAGTTAAAATATACAAGGCAGATGTGGCACTGAATCGGAAAATTGCTTTCCCCTTATTCAATACTACGAAAGTCTGCAAAAAAGAAATATAAAATTAAAATACAGTGTTGACTACAGAAATGTCTTTACCTCCTAGTAAAAGTTTCCATTCTCCACCTGAAAGATGCAAGTTCCATTCTAGCCTACCTGTGGCAGGTAAAGAACTGATTTCTATGAATGCAGTGGATTAACCCTTCCACAGCCAATTCTCCAATTTGCAAAATTTCCCAGCATGTGGACTGAATTCTGTTGGTATTAAAATTGGTGGGAATTATAAAAAACAATGACAGTTTATCAATAATAGCAAAATGCAGCATTTTATCACTAAAATATTTCAGTTTTATTTCTAATGAAATCTTTGATTAAAGTGAGAGTTTCAAATTTATCAAATACATTCTACCTTGAAAGCAAACACAAACAAAACCAAAACAGTAAAAGGGCAATTCGAAATGCCAGTTTGTATTTGGAACAAATACTTGACAGAATTATATGCACATACATATGGTGACAAGGAGAAATACCTGTTACTACACAACCAACTATAATTTTAAAATAATCTTGCTTTCATTTATATTTTAAATACTACCAATATCAATTACATGTATCTTCTAAAAATATATCTGTGAAAAAATAAAAAGGATTAATAAAGATAAATAAAATACAAGCTGGGATAGTTCTGAGCAGTCTGAGACAAACATACACCAGAATTTGGCATCCTATGACAACAAACCTTTTTTTTTCCAAAAATTCCTGGTTTTGTTTCTAACAATATGTTCTTATTTTCCCTAAATGTGAGCAGCAAACTTAGCTAGTTATTATCTTTTAAAATTTCACCTGATAAACCTGTGGTTTGTGTTCATTTTATTCTGTTCCTGTTGGCAGTCATTGCCTAAGTGTATTTGTGTGTGAATGAGGTTTACTTGCATCTCTGGTACTGCTTGAAATTTCTTCAGGACATAACTATTCTTCATTCCTTTTGCTCTTTGTTGATGGTAATGGCTCTGCTTTGTGTTAACATAATAGAGTCTTTGTTATGCTCTCAGCAGAGCTATACAGTATCACTGTTCTCCATGTTGATTTTCATTCTCTCTAAAAACTTGGCTGTGATCAGAAGAATGCTGCCCTCTACGCGGCCTTTACTGGCTGTTTGGTCTGTCATCTCTGGCAGGGAAAGCAAACCTCTGCACAGTGGGAAAGAAAATAGGTAAAGGAGTGTTGCTGGTGCCTGTTCACAGAATAATAGCAAACAGACACTGAGGGTGGCAGAGGATGGACACTCACTCGCTGGCATTTCTCTCTGCCCTACAGTCCTTCACCCAGCTGGAAATGCTAGAAAGATGTTTCCTGTCCCAAGGTCACTGCTGCAGCAGAGCCTGAAGACAGACTACAATTCACGTATGATTTTCTCTGCACTGACAAGTCAATGATTAAGAGTAGTTTCTGCTATACACTGGAGGAGGGATGACTAATTCTAGCCCATCATTTAAGATGCCCATTTGTTTTCTGCTAAGCGTAGTTAGACTCATATGTAATATAAATACAAATGTCACCTGTGACAAAAGTTTACAGTTTACTAATTGCTCTCATAGACCAAAAAGTCCATCAGTAATCTGAGTTTTTACACTTTTGTTCCAAAAAATCTGACTCCTTTTTCTGATCAATGGAGGTTAGAAACTGTATTTCAGTACTTCTCAGGCTTTCTGATACTTCACTTGTAGAGGGCTTGTTCAGATAACTTTATCCCTGAACTTACTTATGCAACTTTATTCCTGATTTTACTTTTTGCAGCTGGTCCAGAAAAGAGCTTAGTGCAGACAATTATATTGTAAGTAAGAATTTGCATGAAACTGTTGATATAACCCAAACCACATAAATTAAAATAACCCTTGGCAATCCTTCTTCTCTGAGCTTTCATTTCTTTACATTTTCTTAATAATGTGAATATTTGTACTATCTACAGCATTGTTTATTTAACTTTGGAAACAGTTAGGTTAGGCAATTACATACAGATTCTGCTTTATTTTCTGTTCCTGTTACCAAATCCATAATTTTTAAACCAGTTTTGCAAACCAAAGTCAATCACAAATTTAGCCATGAAACTGAGAATACTATTTGCATGATTTTTTTTCTAAGAAGCAGAGTTTCTTTAGAGTTTAAAATATTTTATGTCTTGATTTTTTTAGAGTTGCTCAATGTCAAGCTTCTTATCTTGATGGTGGCCTAGAATGCTTCAAGTCCTCATGAGAGCAACTGTGTCCATTTCTTTCTGTTTCAGAGAGATGGGAAAAGATAATCCCAAGCATTTATCCATAAAATACCTTCTGCATTTTTTAATTTAGGGGTGTTATCCACATCCTCATCTTCCTTCACTCTCCCTACCCACAACACTTTGCAGGTCTATCAGGAACTGAGAGAACATCTTGATACTGCTAAAGGAGCACAGAGAAATAAACAAGAATATAGCGGAAAACCTGTTCCATACCTTCCATTAATCATTGCAGGACATAAGGTACTTTTAACTATTCCCAGGATGCACTATTTCAGACCCTGGAGGAGTTTAAAATGGTCTACAACTAATCCCAGCTATGGAGATACAGTTGTTTGATCCCTGTCTTTCTCTTAAGTCAGGTAATGATAGTCTGTTTCCAGACAGAATGCATTATTGCTACAAGACCAAACTCCACATACTCTAATGCAGATCCTGACTTTCAAAAAGTCAAACCTTTTACTTTAATGGAACTGTTTGAACTATCTTTTCTATATCCAAGTCCCTGGCTTGCAGATCATGTGAAAAGGAAGATGGTGTATGACTGTGTAAATTGGAGGGGAAAATGCACCTCTTTTAGGAGTTTACATTCTTCATGGAGCACGACTATGCTACTAATGGTGTGTTACAGGCTCACACATAGCGCAGAAACATTGCTTTTATCTCACATGTAACTCTTCACTCTGCTCTTTATGTATGAAAACTCTTAAGAACACAAAAAAACTTTTTTTTTTTTTTGATCCCTTCCTCAAAATCCAGCTTTTCCACGGTGTCTGCCACAGACTTGTAATTGACAGCTGTGCAATAGAGATCTACTATAGCAATCCCAAGCACCTCAAACAATAGTTTTCATTGTGGTAGCAGTATCACATGAGCCAAGATTTACACAGAGTCTCTATATGCTACATATGTAGATATATTGCATACATACATATATATGTTTACATATGTTATATAGCTATAGCAGAAACAAAGAATATAATTATATTCCTTTATTTCACTAAACCTGGATGGATGCTACCTGGTTATCTGTAACTATGTCCATTGCAAAACCATTCTTGGAAGATCTTTTTTGTCATATCCAGGCTTACTACTGTACTGCAATCAGGAAAATTCATTCATGTTCTCAAGTTCAGGCAAGATCAAGGAAGCTCCATCTTCCTTACAATGAAGTAAATAACAACCCAATGGAATTGAAGAAATCACAATATAGGAGAGCATAAATCAGTTCTGTTAAATGAAAGGCTGTTGCTGTATATTTAGTGGACTGATAGCTCTAACCATCATATTTTGGGATTAAACTTTTCTAGTGTAGAAAATTATATTCTATTTTGTGCAAAACATTATTCACTCACTTTTTTATTGATATAATATGGGTCCAGGTCTTCCAAAGGTTCAGATACCATTCCTGGAGGTATGTCACCGTAAATAAATGGCAGTGTCTTTCCTGCCTCCAAGTCACTGTTTGGTTTTGGACCATTTTCATCATCATCATCTGTATGTTCTTGCTTGGGCTTTTTAGCTTTTTCTTCTGCACAACGCTTTTCAATAGCTGCGAGAGAATCTCTAGTAAAATAGCGGAAGCTTTCAGGTCCAGGTGGTGCCAGCAGTGCCTGTGCCATGTTTTCATCCTGCAAATTTAATTACTTTTAGCTTCTTGCATGAGAATGACCTGTAAAAGAAAATTAAATAATTTAAGCAAACCAGATTCTACCAATAGAAAAAGCCAACACTTGGTCAGAAACTTTTTCCACGTGTAAATAGAAATAGAAACAGCGTATTTCAAGGCTGAACAAAAGTTAAAAGCAACTGCTCAGAATTTTATTTACATTTTTCAGCTTTTCCCTGGTGATCCAGTAAAAGACACTATTTCTGCCCACCAACAATGCTTTGCCTCTGTCCTTGGACTCTCCCAGTTAGAGCAAACTGCTGATACAAGTGTTTTAACACTATAGCTTTTTCTTTTTTCTTTTTAACAGCAAGTATAAACACATGTTCTGTGACATACTCTTGAAAATTGTAAACCTACATTTTATTACTTAATAGATTTTATCTTTCCATATTTTTTCAAGTATCAGTAACACAACTTTACAAACACAAACACTTTCATTAAATGAAAAAGAAAGTTTTGCACAACTAGTGCTCTTTAAATTACAGCAACCAAATTACGGGAGGAACAAGCATAATTCTTTCCTACTGACAGTTAACTGTGGTGAAGGCTAATGTTAGATACCAAAGGTTAGGTTGCATTTATTGACTGTCTGTGAGCTGTGAATCAAAACCACAGGCCTTTTAAGAAAAAGGAAACAGGATGTACAATGAAGACTATGTGGGAAAAGATGCTGCTTCTGATTTTTTGCAAGGCAAGTGTCATAGTGTTATTTCAGACTGAAACTAGTTTGAAATCTAAGACTGGTTCTCTGTGAATGTCTTTAGTGCCAGTGCTGGATGATGCTGCTTTTTCCTGCTCTCTGCACTGAACCTTCCACTGTACAGTAGATCCCTCTATGATGCCCTGCAGTGCATCAGCTGAAAGGAGTGTCATTTTCTCTCTTCCAAGTCTTTCTGCAGCAGGACCAATTATTTAAACTGATTCACTGTACAGCAGAGTTGAGAGGTTTGAATAGTCGGAGGAAGAGAATGGCAGAAGGAAAGCAGATCTGGTTAAGGAATGGTGCCACCAGGGAGGAAATTATAGCCTTACTTGGTATCTACTTTGCAATAGTTCGTGGCATAGCATTGCAAAAATTTTAAATATGAAAACCAACTTTAAGAGTGAGTTTCATTGCTTAACTAATGAGTTTTAATTATGTTTTCTGTACCTGAAGCCATGTAACCTTCCCTACGTTACTTCAGGAATGTGCAACATCTTTATCCTATTCTATTCATTTGTACTCATCCAACAGTCTTTCTCCTAAAGCTTCTTGACTGTCTGAAGCAGTTTGTAGAAATACACACACACACACACACAAAGTGCTCCAGTAGTGATCTAAGATGTATGAAGGCAGAGGGCAATGTGAAAAAGCGCTTGAAAAATCTAGAGCAGGAAACTGGAGGAAATAAATGAAACAGTATATTCCTAAATCTGAATTACCAATCCAATGACACGGTGGGTAAACATGTTCCTGTGGCACCTCAAGTCTTTATCTCTGGAGTAGGTTCACAGCACAGCATTAGTGTGTACAATCAGCACTGACATCAGGGAAATACTTTGGTTGGTAGGTTATAGCGCCAGCAGCCAAGTAACACAAGACCAGAACCGAGGCACCTGACCACAAAGTCATAAATAAAATACACTGTACCATAGATACAAAGAAAGCTTCTCTCAAGGAATATCCTGGAGAACGATGAGTTAATGTAGTGTGCAGAATGACAGAGATCCTGGAATGGCTGGAGGTACAGATGCAGCATAAATGGAAAAATAAATTGTAAAGTCAGCCAGAGTCTCCAGCAGGCAACCTTGTCATGTGTTTCTAGGCTGAAACTTCTGCTATTAATTTTTACTTTATAAAAAATGTAAGCATTTGCTGACCCCCTGGTTTGTTTTTTTTTTTTTTTAATTAATGTAAATCCCAATTATAAGAATCCTATAAGAATCCTAAACTCAAACTTGTCCTTTATTTCAGAATTAAAAGAACACTCATTCTCTGGATACAGTCCTCAGTCCTTCGATTATTGCTTTTGCCCCTCCAGGATTAATAAACTAAGAAGATGTTCAAGGTTTCCCTTTGGTCTTTCTGAATAAATCATTGCTTTATTCCACACTTTATAGGTCTGTGATTCAACCTCTCAACCTAGATGCCTTTTCTATGAAACTAGTCTTAAAAGGTGCATCCAAATAGAGTCATCAGTGGGTCTGTCTTGTCCTTGTAGTTCAGTGCATTTGTTTAGGCTGCTTTTCATGCATTAACAGTTACAAGTATGAATGTTACAACAAAGTGCATTGCCCTCACTTGAAATAAATGCATTTGTATTCCTAGAAGTCCACAAAGAGGCCAGTGAGTGACTGGGGAAACTATTAGCAGACTTGGGGTTTCACTGTATTTCTCAGACAAGGAAAAAAACATGTTTTAAAAAAGTTTTCCTGACAAGTTGGAAACATTGCTTGAGACCTGCCTCCTCTACTCTGTAGCACAATTACATCTTTCCTGGCTTCTGCTATTAGAGAAGAAGGGCTTTCCTATACTAAATATACCCCAAGCATTTTCATTCAGATGACAAAGCTTAATAGAACAACACAGAAATAGTGTTTGATTCATGTTACTATACATGCATTAATTTAATAGAATAATGAAACAAAAGGTGTTCTGTTCCCTGTACTGAGCCCCGAACAAGCACTTAGCAATCCTTGAATGATGAACCACCCATTTGTTAATGATGGCTTCCCTCGCCCTCCTTCACTGGTTTTAAAATCATTTGTTATCTGGAAACTAAACTGCCAAGACATGAATGATGATAGGCAGAATTTGGACATTCTGTATACCTAATAATTCAGAAAAAATTTAATTAAAAAACAATCTTTAAAGAAATAGTCTCAAAAATATGTGTAGTAGGCCTCTCAGTATAAATGCTGCTCAGCACAGAGAGTTTCAAGCATTTCAAATAGAATTTGGGCCTAGATACCATATGTATAATTGTCTATAATTCAATACACTTAATTAGAAAAATAAGGTTCCAATTTATTAAAGACACACTTTTGTCAAATAAATCCATTTATTTTTTATTGAGCATTCCATAAATCCTTCTCCAGTTTTCCTTCAGTCCCTTCCTTTAAATATTAAGATTGAGCAATAAACAGTATCCATATGTTCTTAATTTTACACATATTCCAGCTAATTATATTTTTTTCATGGAAAACTTGTTAAACTTTTTTTAAAATAAAATTATCTTCTCATCATTTACACAGATGAGTCACTAAGTAAAATATCTGTGCTAACAATGTCAAATTAATTTTTTCATGTCTCTGAAAAAGCCAGAAGAAGTGGCCTGAAGATATCTGGTTTTATGGTATCTTAAACAGGGCAAATGATAAAAGTGAAAATATCAGTGTAAGTAGCAGGTAGATACTATGATTACATACTAAAATCACTGGGTAATCTAACAGGTTATTTGCACTTTGCCTCAAAAAGTCCACACACACCCTTCAAAATTTTCAAGGTGGAGAAAGAGCAAACAGTACAGTTTTGAGTGTTGAGTTTGATTTTTTTCCCCCTTTGGAGAACTGGCATGAGAATGATTTTCCTGCCAAAACCTTGAAAAAGCTGACTACTGAGATTTTGATTCCACTAAAACTGAAACAGATGATTAGGGTTGGAATAAGTGCAAGGATAGCAAATGGAATCTGTAAAATGACCAACTAGCATCATTTTCTTATGCTAATCTTTTATTTGAGATGCAGTAATTTGGGACTAATATCTTCCTCTGTGCCAAGCCCTGCAATAGCCTCCCAGATGCTAAAGCCTGGATTAAAAACTCTCCTCTAAATCACTAGTGTTAATAAGACTAGCTGTCTCACATTAAAGCAAAGCTATTTGTCCAAATAAAACAGGTGGGGCTCTCATGGCAGGAGAGGCAGAAACAACTGGGCTAATGGAGCCACCAGCTCCGCAGTTTAGAAGTAAAAAAGGGCAGCTGTTGGGTGCTATAATCATCAGAAAATTCCCTCAACTCAAACTATCGCTGTCCTGAGGAGAAAAGGGGTCGAGAGAGAGTATATGGAGGGACAGTCTGAAGAAATTAGTCATCTTAACCCCCTCTCTTTGTATTTGTAAAATTCAGATATTGGTTTTCTGGGAGTGAAGGTAAGTTATGTGTTTAAGTTACTATGCTGTGATCAAATTACAAATTGGGAAATGCTGCCTTCAATTTGTTCTAAAAACAAAAGGATGAGTAAATATTAGTTTATTGTGGAGAAGATCTAAAATGAAATATTTTTATTGACATTTCTCATGGCATTTGTGCACATAGACTAATTTCACGTAGAAAAATCAATCCTCTTATCTGCTGAAGTGCTTTGAAATATTTTTTTAAAGTTATAGATCATTGTCCTTTCATAACTGATATTTACCATGTTTTTCCTGGTGTATCCACCCTATTTTTTATTGTTTTAAAAATATTTGAGTAAGAAACAGAATTCTGAAAAGAAAAAAAGAGACCCAAAATGTCACTGCTGTAGTTCACAGTGGTAAATGCAATGCAGATTATTTGAGATATCTAAAGAGACATCCAGTCAAATCTATCTGTGGGTCCTAAGGCAAGGAATCCATGCAAATTGGCTTCACAAAAGTCGGTATTTCAAGGAAAGGCATGACTTAGAGCTGAACACAGCCCCCAGCATTTACCACCTGGTCAGAACCTGTCTCTTCTTTAAACTGTAATCTACTAATTTAAACTATGGTAATTTGTGTTTACAGGTCCTCACTGACTATTACACAGGATTTATTTTTCTTTTTTCCATTCAATTCAACATTTACCATTCATCCATTGTGTCATTTTCTTTAGACTTTAATTTATCTGTAGCAATGACTACAATTTTTGTCTGCATTTGTACAGTCAGTAGCCTATAGGCATCAGTGTTACATAACCATTCAAAATAAAAAGAATTAAATCACCAGCAGGTATTTATTAATAAAACTAATAAATCAGAGAAGACAAAAACACTTACTTGTCAGGAGAATATGAAATCAACTAATATAGAAACTAACACAGAAATAATATCCATTAATAAAAACTTGCTTTAAAATTATTTAGAAAGGGTTAGCGGTAAGTGGCTGAATATGAACTGGTAGTTTCACATTGGCTGAAACCTGACCAAAGAACAGTAAATGCAGTAAATACTTCAGGTGCTTCAGGGATATTTCATGCAATTGTATTTAATATCTTCAGTAATGATTTGCAATTAGGTGTGAAAGCTCATTAACTAAATCTTATGAACCCCAATCTCAACAAAAGGAAACAGCATAAGAGTTTGGAAATTTGGTAGAATACATTATATGAGATACAGTCTGAGTGGTGAAGGACTAGGCAGATGGGAAAACACTCCAGACAGATTCAATTAGAGACTGGAAAGCAATTTCAGAACTGTCTGAAAGGTCCAGAAGCTGCATCTTGGGAGAATATCGTTGGACACTGCTCTCTCTCACCAGACATTGTCACAGAGAGTCTTTCCCCCTGCTTATTTGCCTCTTTATGCCCATTGCCATCCCACAGTCATCTCTTCTCTCTATCTCACTGCAACGTTTGCTTTTGAATTAATTTGTTCCTATTTCTTCTCTCCTCCTGCCTAGGAGTGGCAAATAATGGATTAAGATTCCTCCACCAAGGCCAGCTGTACCTAGTAAACTGGAATAATCAAAAATTCTTAGGTTATGTAAAGGCATGAATCTGGATTCCTCACATATATACCTGCAGGTTGCAGAACTCCCAAAATAAATCATCTGACCCATTTATTTATAAAAACTGACCCAAACTTCTAGGAATTCTTTAAATGCAGATCTGCCTTATATTTCCTTTAACACTGTAAGTTGCCTCTGAGAAGGTGTGAAAAGAGATCAAGTGTTAATACTTGCAATATTGGAGAAACCTGAAGGACAAATGAAAACCATATGCAATTTAAGAGGAAGAGAAAGGGTCTCTTTCTTAGCCCATCAACTTAGTTGGAATACAGTACTTAATTACCATTTTGCAAATACCTTCCAATGTTAAAGATCCTTACATTATAATGAAAAATAGCTACAATAACACAAATTTCTATGGCTAGACCTCATTAGAGGTGTTCATTTCATTTTCCCACTGGTATTGTAGCGAAGAAATACAGCGCTACATCAAAAGGCCATCTTATGAAGTGAAACATGATTTCTGGCTGAGAAGAGAAGGTAAGTCTGACCTTTATTTTTCTAAGAAATGCCAAATCTCAGAATTTAGCTTCTGTATCTTGTGCTAACGTGAAAAGAAAAAAGCTGCATTTCTAGCAGAAAACGGAATTGGAAAGAAAGGCTTCTTGGGAGCTGAAGCTTCCTCAAGACTGAAGTTTCTTTAAGACCCTCTCATTCTTTGCTCCTGTGTCCAAAGCTTCTCAAAATTAATTGTGGTAGACAAAGATAAGTCTACATATTCACATAGACATATTTTACCAACCTAAGTGCACAGAGAGGTAGGAAAAGTAGGATTCAAAATGGGTTATTCAATGAAACCTAATACAGACCAAAAGTACATTTAAGAATATTCTTTAAGTGATATGAGTTACGAAAAATCCATTTAATCATTTACCTGCATGTTTTAACTAAAAGGGAAAAATGAATCTTGTTGACATTACTGCATGACTGGTGGAGTCTTTAGCAGGCATGGGATAAAGGGCAGCTGTGTGCCCAGCCCAACAGGAGTGTTCCCATCTGTGCCTGGGGAACCACTCAGTGTATCGTTACTCCCCACTGGATTTACAGTCTTTAAGCAGGAATAGAAGTTAATTCACTCTATATTTACAGGAAAATACTGACATTTTTACAAGTTATTTATCTTAGAGAATGGTAGTACAAGTGTTTTTCTTTGTGTAATTTTTTTTTTCTTCCATGTTAACGTAATAACAGAAAAAGACAGTGTCTTCAGGTTCTTCAGTTAAAAGACTGCATCATTACCAGAGCTGACCAAAGGTTGGCCGTGGCTTCCTCAGTCTTTAATAATCTCAGTATGTAGTTAATTAAATTTAAATAGTCTACTTACGTCTTACAGATTTTAGTCTTCAGCCATTGAGATTGAGATGAGCTGTCTTTGAGACATTTATTCTCATTTGGATACCTCATCTATATATATTTCTGAGGGTTTTTGTACTTTTTTATGTTGGTATTTTACTTTTACTCTGAGAGAAGAAAAGAAGAAGGAGACATCCCTCTCTTTTAGGTTTCTGCTCTTGTGAAAGCAGCCCTTAGTAATACTTTTATCCAAATATAGTGAGAATGAGCAGCCACCGTAGAAACTCTGTAGATAAAATAAAGAAAATCTGAGTAGACATAGATCAGGTCAAAGAGAACACAGAAAGTGGAAAAACAAAAAGTGAAAGCTTTCTATTAGACCATGGCTTTTTTTGTTTTCAAACTAGAGGACCTCCAAGTACTCTTACAGAAAATATGCTTCAAAAACTAAACTAGAGTTTACCTAGTACTAGTTCTTATCAATCTAGAATTACATTTTTCCCAAAGATACAGTAAGTGGTAGCACAATTAGAGTTTCCATTGTGTAATAATGTAACATAAAGTTATTCCAACAATTGCTAACAGCCAATTCTTTCAACGCCCTGGTCATTTTGAGTAAGGCACTGATTCAGCACGTTTTGCTGTGGTGAGTCACTACTGGAGAGGCTCCACTGAAGACATCTGAAAGCTGCGTCTCCAGTACTAACCTCAGGGGATCATGACTCTGCCACCAATGATACTTATCCACCAATGCATATTTTACACTGAATGCAGCTTTCCCTGGGGGTGCGTAGGGGACTTCCCCATCCCTTTGCCTATTGGGTGCATCTGCATTCTGCCTCTGAAGCAGCACTGTGGCTGAAATCTGATCTCATGGTCAGATACAGCAAAACCTTTAAGTGCTGTTGCTCACAAGTATAAAAATGATATGAAAGGGATTCTGTAGATTCCTAATAAAAGAGTAATGGCTAATACTAAACATTCATATGACATTTATTTTCAAGACAGGATATGTAACTTGTATCAAGTTGTAAAGTATCTGCTAGTTTGAAAAACACTGAGGAATTTATTTTTAATGGGAAAATTGTTAATAACACTAGCAGTGCAGGTAATTTCAATAAATCTGTATTTTGAGTTAACACACAAGGCAGAGAACCTTTTTTCACATGTAACCTTCTCACCTCATCTCTATGCATCACAGTAGTATAATAGTACTAGTAGTAGTCACAGCAAAACTTGAAAGAAGGAGGTTGGCTGTACTGTAAGTCCTTTGTCCAGAATTTATAATAGGCCTAGGCCATGTCAGTGTAATTTCCTTACAGGATTTCAATTAATATGTCATATAGTTTTTACCCTTTTTTTAAAATATATAATACAAATATTTGCAATACACTAAATAACCAAACAAACCTTTGGGTTTCTTTCCTTAAATTAAAGCCTTTGATTCTCATCCCAATACCAGAAATTGTCATAGATGGGTCCAGATTATACAGTTTTACTGTAGCTGAAGGTGAGGATAGAGGATTATTTTGGCTGATATTATGTTGACCAAAATAATTATAATTTCCGGTATCTTATCTTGATTCATCTCCCAACAATGAATCATAGGAAAAATCTCAGGCCTAGTCAGAGGTGACTCCTGACAGACAGATTACATATATTGTTCCCTGTAGGGCTCATTCCTGAAGTTTTCTGCATATATGGCATAATCTCTTTATTTAAGATTGGTTAGAATATCTTTCAAATTCTGAGACATGATGTTGCTTCAAAAATGTTTCAAATTATATTCTCAAGCACTTGAGCTCCCTTTCAGTTAATGATAAACTGGAAAAGAAAGAAATTGGATTATTAAAAAATAGATAGTCTCATAAAGACGAAGGACAAGATGCCAGTGATGGCATCAACTAAGTGAAATCTAATGTTAGAGGCAAATGCAGTGCACAAAAATCATGGGCAACCATACGGACATTTGGTGATAAGCAATTATGAAAGTGTTAACCCCGTTTTAGATTAACAAAAGACAGAGTTATCCACAAAATTAATTGTCCAACTAATTCCTAATATTTTGCGTACAAAATAGTTAAATGTGCTGACAAGTGAAACACTAGTACATTCACCAGTATCCACTGGGAAGGTGTTAAAGAAGTTACAATAAAACATCAATTAGCAGTATCTAAATACATTGCAGTATTGATTTTGCTGTGTAAAAAAAAATTAGAAAGCTCTGTTTGTAAAGGAATACTGTCTTCTAAATTTTTCTAGGGAAACTTACGGAAATGCATTTGCAACAGAAAATACTGCTTATGAACTTCGAAAGAAATAACCAACTAAACTCAGAAAGCTAATTGAATCACCATGCAGCTGGAACACTTACTTTTGTAGTCCTACTATGCCCCAGAAACTAATCAATACAAAATATGAAGAATAAACATCATATAGCACAAGATTAATGGACCGTATTTAGAATTTGACAGTTGTCTAGGAAACCAAAAGGGAAAAAATTGGAACTTGTGTTTGAGAGGCTTACACAGTTCTTGGCTGAATGTGATCGTTACTACACAAGGAGGAAAATGAACAGAAAGTCAACATGGAAATGGAAGGTTTTATACTTGCTGTTTAACACAGCATATGAAAAATATACATGGATTTCTCCAAGGCTTTTATTCCAGTATCATGGAAGTGTCTAATAAAACTTAACCAAGCCTTAGGTTTGGAATGTTTTCCAAATTGATTATGGCAGTATGACTTTGATCTAGTCACTACCTGAACCTAATAAATACAGAGGTGAAAAGCCTATGAGTTTCAAGTTCTATCACATCTTTAAAAGTTATCTCTTCTAATATTGTAATTTCAGTATATTAACAAAGTATTGTATGAATTAGAGGCCTATAGCTTTAAGTAACTTACACTACAGAATGATAGTGTTATAGCAGCTCGTAGAATTCCACTATTCTTCCTTTTATAACACCAAGTAAAGCAAATTCATGTGTAGGAAATACATGGCAAGTACCTTAACCTCGTGTTAGTAGAAACCTTTCAGGAAGGCTCCTTAAATTCTCAGTTACAGCTTCACTTGGTAGATAAGAAATTCCTTCATAATACAGGTTGAATTTCATTTATATTGCTTTTGGTCAGAACTCCTGACTCAGGTCAGATTTCTTCATATGAGCATTTTTGGCTTTAAATATTAGTGACAGGCTTTTCTTTAGACATTTCATGTAAATGACAGTAAACATTAGGATTGCCCTCCTGTTCAACCTGACCTTGGACTCTTGGGCCCTTTTGAGATTACTACTTATTTCTGTCATCAAGTTCACACCACTTAGACCTAAAAATAACATTATTGATTGCCTTTCTTACTGCAAACCCTAGTACTTTAGCTTTCATGTGTAATAAACAAGTTTTACAGATGATTGGGCTATTAAATTAAAATAAGCTTAGAAGAATTTTTTTTAAAAGATTCAAAGCTGTTTGTGATGAGTGGAGTTTGCTTTGCTCCTTGATAAGATGCAAGAGTGCAAGTTAAATGCATGCTTTCATTCATTTAAAAGTAACATAAAAGTTATCACACAGATTAGATTTAGAGGATTATTTTTTCTATAAAGAGTGCTTTTCAATGGAAAGCACACTAAAATATCTGTTGAAATAAGAATAATTATCTGTGGTGAAACATGGCTATCTCTGAGTATCACTGTGGAGTTAGGTTAACTTCGCTAACATGTATAGAACTTCATTCCTATGACTTAATATCCCAATTTTGTAATCTACCAGCTTGATCCCTCCTATCTAACCACTGCACAATCACATATACGTGCAAAAGCAAATGCTCTTCCTAGTAATTGTGGAAAAATTTCCATGCTCAAGGAAAACAAGTTGGTATCATTTTAACTGCATCTCAGAAAAAAACCAAACCTGTATTGTTAGGTGGGACAGAAACGAATCTAATTCACCTTCAGGTTTCCAAGACCACCACACATATAATTTTATTTCAAATATTAGTAAAAAGGGATAAAAAGATTCTTGTGTCGAAGTGTTGGTACAGTTACACAGTTGTCCTCTGTGACTGGCTTTTGAGAAGGTAATGAGGAAAGTGCACTCATTTTAACATCTGAAAACTTCATATTTGGACATATTTAAAATTAAACCAAGAAATCTGGTCTTCTGAGAGCATAATTTTAACCAACAGAAATTTGGAGTTTCTCAGTGTGTCCAAACATTAAAGGGTAGTACAATAATGCCTATGAAAGGGCAGAGTTTTCATGATACTCAAACCAAAGCAGGCAAGAATTTGGGACATGTGGGCCCACATTCAGACAACACAGACTCAAGAAATTTCTGCTTTATTCCAGGGTAACCAGGCAGTGAAAGAATATAATTTATGAGAAACGATGGCAGACTTTTTTCTCGATTAATAAAGTAGTCAGACCACACAGTGCTATGTTGCTCTG
Source organism: Acropternis orthonyx (assembly GCA_035583155.1). NCBI lineage: Eukaryota > Metazoa > Chordata > Aves > Passeriformes > Rhinocryptidae > Acropternis > Acropternis orthonyx. The sequence continues at coordinate 18,651,529 of JAWWEU010000163.1, forward strand.
CATAAAAGGAACTATTTTTACAGTGAACAATTCATTTCCTCATTTTATTCATCTGCATTTCTGTAGTGATTTTGAACACAGATTTGCAACTTCCTAGAAACCTATATAATAATACATAATAATATTTTATTATTAAGCAGGTAAAGGAAGTTTCTCACTTCACATTGTTTTTAAATTATGCTGCAAGACCATCAATGCTGCTCCCCTCTCAAATTGAAAAGGGGGCGCCTTAAAATGAGATAAGCATCATCTAATTTAAGCATAAATATTGGGGTATGACAAAGGAGATCACAGAACCAGGAGGGCTGATACTCTTCCCAGACATTTTTCCATACTGGCATCTGCGATATCCTGTCAGATTTATCAGTGTGCCTGATACTTTTGTTCAGGAAATCCTGCAGTGAAATACGAGGATGTGCCTGAGGCATTGCAGGGATATGAAGTCAGCTGTGTGTGCTCTTCAGCTCATCTATACATATGTAGTAACTTCAGCACATGTGAAATATCAGCTCTGCTGAGCAGGTACAGCATGTATGCCATCAAAATATCTGGGATGTGCCAGACTTACTGCATATGGACTATACAGTCAGTACATACATATTCAAATTGTGACCATTTGATAAGGATATAAGACATCGAGCAAGCTGACCCAAAGAAGTAGAGGAAAAACAACTCCAGGTTGAAAAGGGGACCTGTGCACATGGTAGCTCTGTGATCACACTTCCCTAGGTAAAGCTACTCAGTAAAAATAAGATCAATAGCAATTAAGATTAATAACTAGACAAATAATTAATCTGATCATAAATAATCTTTCCCTTAAGGTTTTACACGTGAAAGAGCCCCATAAAAGCTCAAGCTCTTTAATTCAATTTAAATTTTTTAGTTGCATTTTTCACTGTAAAACACATTCTGTGATCTGTCTTAGTTGATAAAGTGAACAGTAATTTTTTGTAAGAAGACATTACCAAGACTGGTGACAATATTAAAATTTAGTAACAATTTTAAATCACAGTTTTGGGGTGGCTTGGCTGGAGCTTTTTGTTTGAGGGGGGGGGGGTTATTGTTTGGTTGGTTTGCTTTGCAGTTGGGTTTGATCTTTTTTTTGTACTGGGAAGAAATAATTTGGGGTTGGGTAATAAGCAAATGAGAGACAAGATACTTTTGTGACCTAGAATTTAACTTGCTCCTATTTAGGGTTACTGTGGTAGTACTCACATATTATGGTCACTCCAGAGCATATGGTGTTCCTACTCTATATTTATATTTTGAAGTAATACAGTGCCTGCCTGAGCTGCTCTTATCCCTATTGCCTCTGCTTTATCTCATCGTAAGACAAGTCAAGCAGTAACACTGTCACAGTAACAAAGCAGAGATTCCAGCTGTTCATAAAGATAATTTTGATGAAAGCAGATTGGTTGTAAGGTACCAGTTACAGTATCAAGGTCCTGTGGTAGTCCTATTGGTCAATATCAAACTGAGAGAGAGAGGCCATTGCAATGTGCTTCAGAGCTTCTAATCAGGAGTAGTAGATGTAATGAGTAACATCAAGTTTCCAAGTAAGAGGATGACTTTTCCTATAGATAGATTTTATGGTGGTTAACATTTGATTTGATGGACTCACTGAAACCACAGCAGACTGTATACATATGTCCTATAAGCAGTATGAACTAGTGAGCATCAATTTCGTATTTTAAACCTTTTATTTATTCAACTGAGGATGAAAAAACCAATATTTCCTGCAAATAGCAACAGTAGATATTATTGATTAACAGCTACAAGGTAAATAGAAGACACAGAAGGGTTCACTGAGTGAAAAATTAACTAGACTTTTGAATGCAAAGTTTCTAACTTCTAACTAGAATTTTGTGGTAAAGAACAGAGGAAATGTAACTTCCTGAAACTTATTTTCAATAGACATTTTCGGAGTTCATTAAACTGATCATCTTAAGGAAGTACCAAATGTCAGAAAGTTGCATTTATTTTCCCTTAGGTTTAACTGAAGCAGAGTTCAAGCAAATTTTTCCATTTGTCACCTTATAGCAAGAACAGCGTATAGATAAAAAAGTCCAGGATTAGTGCTTTAGAGAACAAGGTGACAAGCTGCATGCCTTATATGAAGAACTCCAAGAGAGTATCTGCTGTTCTCTGATTCATCCAAAGTTGTGGGACTCCAGTAAGGGAATCAATACACAACAAATTATGTTGGGTGAGATGTGAGCAGCAGAACAAAATGGATATCATCAGTCAGAAAGTTCCATCTTACATTCCACTACCTTTTTTCCTTCTAAAATCCTTACTCTTTTGAGGGCAAATAAATTTCCCTCCATGCCTAATCTTCATAAGGTCCAAGTTAACTCATCTAATGCTATCTGTGAAGAAAAAGAGGTAGAAGCACAAAATGTATCAACAGCATATTGACTAAAACCCCTTTACTTTCTATACTTCTTTCCCTTGATACTTCCTTGCTTCAGGTTACCAGATAATAAAGGGAAATGACCAAACTACCCACTCTGAGAGTCTAAGAGGGCATAGGTGAATTGTTTAATGTTCTCCATGGAGAATGTGAAATTGTCTACCTTTGCTAGCATCTAGTATTACCTAAACAGAATTTTGCAATACTGAGCTTAATTGGCACAGCTCAGAAAATCACTATAGGCTCTTAACTTCTGCTTAGTAGAGGGAAAAATCATCAGCTGACAACACAAGTATAATTTCTATAAATGTCAAGGTCTAATAAGAAACATATCTGTTTAACAGGTGCTACGAAGCTTCAAATTACTGCAGCAGTTCACATTCTTGTCTTTAACAATCTTTCATCCCAAAATGGAGATGTACAGGACAGCAAATATTAAATATTAAACTGTTGGAGTTAAAAAGTCTCCTTCTGAAACTGTTCTCTTAACAAATCAATTATGAAAGCACAAACATGGTATGTTTCTAAAACAAACATCATCATTAATACTGACTATTTATTTTGAAGTTACACAAGACCACCACAGGCACATTGATTCAGCACCATAAACAACCCACAAATTAAAAACTTCATTCTTTCGTGTCACTACTTCAGGTACAGGCCTCACTTGCTACCCTGAGTACCACCTGAGAGCCAATCCAGCTTTCTTTTCATGTATGGATTGAGGAGGTGATTTCTAATCTGTGGGCTCCTTATCCTGATGTATGGGGATTTTGGCATTTTTTTTACTGCTACTATTTTCTTTTGGAAATAATTTCCAAATCAACACTAACATAACACATATACTTTTAATGTCTATGTGTGTCTGTAGAACCACTAGTGAAAAACAGAATATCGAAGTGATCTTCAATAGATATTTTCTTTTTACCTTTAATAACTGACAGGTTTAATTTTCACTGATAACAATGAATGAGACAATAGATGAATGGACAATAAAATGAAGAAATATAATAATTCGTGTGCTGATTTCTTCAAACAGTCCTGTCAAGAAGCATATATTAAGCTTGACAATAATGTTACAGACAAAATGTGAACTATATATTTGGTGTGGACCTCCAGTTAGTTAACAGTTGGTAAGCCCATTCTCTCATACACACAGACACACAATCATGCAAAAAATGGCAAAGAAAGAAAATGTTTCCTTATTTTTTTTTTTTCAAAATTTAGCTAGTAAGGGAATTTCTTCAAATACCATATATATATATATATATATATATATATATATTGAAAATAGCAGTAACAAACAATATAGATTTAATTCCGGAATCATCAGAATCTGAGATGCTCAGAATCTTAAGAGACCTGCTGTTCCTGAGTCTGAACATCACCAGATTTTTCTTCCTAGGAAACAAGGTCACTTCAATAAAATGCTTGGAATTAATGTAGTATACCTTGATTATAAAATGATCTGATTTTGCAATTAAGAGTACTGCACGACAGCATCTCATTAAGAGTAGAGGCCAGATACCAATTTAACGAGGTTAGAAAGAAAAAAAATCACACCATCATCACAATCAGTCAGTACAAAATGGCTTTGAATTCCCCGTTCCATGTTTGGCTCTACCTTAAGAGCAAACCAGACAGTACAATCCAATTCCAAAACGTGGAAAAGATCATGTTGCCATGATTTATTATGGGTAAAATTAAATGTTTTGCCAGCTTACCTGATTGAAAGGGAATGAAAAATCACAGCAAAGCCCAGCATCCAAAAATAATATACGTCTCCTCCTGAAACAGTCCAGATTTCCATCCACAAAGCTTTACAAATTAATTATAATTTCTGTATTCTCAGTGGAAAAGAAAACACAGAGACCTTTCCAGAATCCTCCCTGATTCTGCCTCCGCTTCCTGTTCTCAGTCTCACTCTATGGTACCCAACATATATCAGAAAACAGCTTATTAGGAGGAGGGGGGCTGGAGGAGGGGGGATGGATGGAGGGGGAGAAGTGACGAGCCCGCAGCACCTGACGTGGCAGCTCCACCTACTGGTGGCGAGAACGACACGGACCGAGCGCAGCCGCCGAGGCTGCTCCATCCCAGTCAATCTGACCTGCACTTCAAACAGCTCCTGTGTAGTAACTTCCTTCAGGCAAGAAGCAGAACAGACCAACAGAACCACACTGATTATTGAATAGCCCCTTAAAATGCTTTTTCTTAAAATAACTAAATTTAAATTTGTCTATATACGTTGAGCAGAGCATCTAGTTTTAAATGTGCTTTAAAAATGCATGGGAAGGGAGGAATGTGTAAATAACAGAGCATAGACAATGACTGCCCCCCTAACTGGTGTATGTGGAACTCGCTGATTATCCTGATATTGTCTTATTCATTAAATACTCCCATGCATTTTTGGCATCATGTTCATTTCTTTCATGTGTTTCAAATGTACTATGCTTATGTAAAAAGCATAGCTCAAATTCTTTCCCTCAGACAGGATTCCTGGTCATGTGCAGATTTACATCCGCTTACCTAGGATTACTCTGGCCCTCCTGGGAAGTATTATTAGAGCAGTGGCTCCAGCATTGCCTGGTCCATGGGCAGCAGCACTGAGTGAATAGTGTCCTTCAGGCAGCATATTATTTTGTCCTGCATGTCAGTTTAAGGAGTGTTGTGTCTGTGGAAAGCAAAGTGTAGAACGCTGAGCAATGTCAGCAAGTGTGTGCAATATATTGACCCACAAGCCTTGGGTTAGAGGCCACGATAGTTCCCAACGAATTTAAAATCAAGCTACCAGCTTTGTTCAGTCATGTGGGATTTAATGAACAAACATTATTCCACAAAACAAGAAGACAAGCATATAAAACCAATTAATATTTTGCTTTCTTGTAGCTTCTCTAGTTCCTTTAAATACCTTTTGTGCAGTGCCTAGAGACAGCCCCATTCTCTGTCCCACTGGTCACACCCTTCGTTTTGGAAGCGAGAACGCCAGCATGTATCCAGCCTGATGGTCACAACCAAATCACAGCTGCACAAAGCAGCAGTAGTGGTGATAACTGCCTGTGATTCATGTTCCTCATTTCTAATATCCATAGACATTCCTATTTCAGTTAGCATTTATCCTTAAGCATTTGTGCCAATTTGTGAGTAGTCCTTTGGATTTCAGTTACATTTGCTGTGTGCTTCACAGATAGAAGTACCAAACTCCTGAATCTGGCAGCACCAAACAGAAATACATTTTCAGGGGATGTACACATTCTTTATGTACAGAATAATCCCTGTATATTAAGTGGAAGAGGTGTACACCCACCTTGAAAATGTCTGGGCCACACAAAGACACTCCTGATCACACTGTTCAAGCTGAACCCCCTTTTTGTTTCAAAAAGACCACAGTCTTATTAAAAAAAAAAAAATAAATTAAAAAATTGTTCTCCCTTTGACTTTAATATTTATATTTTCAAACTTCCAAACGTTAAGAAGGAATATATTTTTAATAAAAAAAGTGTTCATTGTCTCTACGGCATAGGTTTTGCTTTCATGGGATTATGTTAATTTAGCAGACCCATGAATGAAAAGAAGCTGGTGTCTGCATTTTAAACTGCTTACGAACATTGTTTTGCACATGCATTGTGTTTTGAAAATCAAACCAGTCTTTGGGGAGGACTTGTATTTGCTTACATGCTGCATTTCTTTTAGGTATCATTTTTAATCTAAAAACATTTTCTTAGGGGTCTTTGTAAGTTTTCTTTAGAAAGTCTTTATGTCATCGTCCAAATGTAATCATTATCTAGTAACATTATAATTAAAGGAGAGTTATACATGTTGAATCTGTTTCTCCTGGAAAAATAAAGAAATTCTAATCTACACAAACTATTTCAACCTTGTTAAAAAATAAGAAACACAGTCCTTAGTACTAGATGTGTAATTCTAACAGAATTCTAACAGGGATTTCATTCTCTGATAAGTTTTATAACAGTGTAGTCTTTGAATAGCTAATTTTTGTGAACTAATGTTCCACAGATGGTTAATGTCATAATACTAGAGAACCCCCAGTCCTGCTTTGTTGTGATACTGTTGTGATAGTGTTATCTTTATTGCAATCTTCTGTGATATACCAGCTGACACAATGACTATACATAATGCATTTGCTTATACCAAGACAGCCTTCTCATAGGTGTAGGTCTGATACTACAGAAATGTTGCGTCACTGACTTAAACAGTTCAATTATCAACCCTCACACTACAAAAAAAGTCCAGACAACGTAACTTTTTTTTTGTAGAAATGCTCATGCCACACAAATTCATGGTAAATATTAATTTATTAATATCATAGAATCATGGAATGGTTGGGTTGGACAGGACCTCTGGAGAACATCTAGTCCAGCCCCTCTTCTAGAGTAGGCTCACCTCAAGCAGGTTGCACAGGATCACATACAGGTGGGTTTTGAGTAACTCCAGGCAGAGACCCGACAGCCTCTCTGTGCAGCCTGTTCTAGTGCTCTGTCACACTCAAAGAAGTTCTTCATGTTCAGATGGAACTTCCTGTGTTTCAGTTTGTGTCCATTGTCCCTTGTTCTGCCACTTGGCACCACTGGAAAGACTCTGGTCTCATTTGCTTGACATCTGTCGTTAAGATCCTTGTGTGCATTGTTAAGATGCCCTCTCAGTCATGTCTTCTCCAGGCTAAACAGGCCCAGATCATGTACAGCTCATATATGGCCTATATTCTTCTTTAATCAATGTACAGGATTGCCTGTATAGCGATTCAAATTCATTGAAACCAGTCAGAGTCTTTGATTTACTGAAACTGAGTTCGAATCATGCTCTTAAGAACTCCTCATCACTCTCAAAATCTATCACTGTAACAACAGGGCAGAAACAAACAACTATATATATTTATACTATAAATATATCAAACCTTCTCTATGGAACAACTGCCCCTCAAAGCCCTGAATTTTTAAACACAAAAATTTCATTTTAAAAACATACATAAAATGTATATATGTGATACACACTATGTATACAAAATCTCTCTCCTTCCTTTCCTCTGCCTCGCTAGATCCCAGTGCCAGATCTGGAAAACAGAAGTGGTCATTCAACAAACAGGCTGCTTTGACAAAAGTAATTTATAACAATGCCAGCCTCACATTTGTTTCAATTTAAATTACTTGTATAAATTTTAATGAATCATCACTGAAAGTTCAATTCAGAAATTACATTTAAAAATCTAGCTTGAAAAGCCCTGACATTTCTAAACAATCTGTCTGGGAATCCTGCCCCAGGTGCAGTTATGTTTTCAGTAATGACTGAAGAAATGCAAAGCTATTCAGTCACTTTTAACTAAACAGCTGAAATACAAATGTTTAAATATCTTAGTTCCAAAGAGAAAAATAGTTCTGAAGTGTTAAACATAAATGAGTACAGCTCCGTATGAGATCTCATATGAGCCCTGTACATAGCTCACATGTAAATTTTCAGCAATGCAATCATCAGCTTGTTTTAACATCAAATATTTTGTTTGATAAATACAATTATTTTTTGAACAACAATTCTCTTTATTAATTCTCAGGCACTTCTGTGAACTATAACATGTACTTAAAGGCACAAAAATACAAGATATGATGTCTTAACTTCAACTACTTAGCTGTATTAGCCTTTGAAAGTGACCGAAATTGCAGTATTTAGCTAAGTGTAATGAATCTGGCTTCAATTTGAATTCAACACTGGCTGATATCAGTGTATACAACTATTTTTTCATCTTTGGTTTCTCTCTTTTTTCCCCCTTTAGTCCCTAGGGTGCAGAATCAAAAAATCCTGCTTTTAATAAATTTTGTACCAGCTACTATTGCATATTTACAAGTCATGGACTTGACACAGTGGCTTTCCAATTAATAATCTGCACTTTTACTTGAGAATCTATTTTTATTTGACTGCTGCATACAGTGGTAAGCAAAATTTAGAGAAGTGGAATTGCAGTGGAAATATCTGGTCTAACATTTAAAGACTATCAGTGGTAGACTTGAAAATAAGCTTCTACACTTTCTTTTTATTCAAAAACTTGTAAATTGCACATGTGGAATTTCAAAACTGGGGAAAAAAATACAAAATGTGGCTAGCAGTAAAATGCTATAGAACAGAAAATTAAAAGTATAAAGATTTCATAGTGACTTAAGCCTTTGACCATTAGGGATTTTAACAGGCCATAGAGCACACTATCTGAAATATTAGCTGCTTTAAATTATTCCTAACATCATAATAAAGATATGTAACCAGCAATCTGTACTCTAACAGTTGTAGCTGTTAATAATAATGGAATTATTTTAGCATTAATGTTATTAAGAATAGTTAGACTCCTCCAACTCTTGTGGAAAAACAAATACCAAGGCCACACACAAATGGATTCAGTTGCGATAATTCCATCAGTTTAGTAAAAATGAAGTAAAAATAAGTCACAAAGCATAAACCACCCCAACTGCCATCCATATGTGCCTAAGTGCTTCCAAAATACTGACATCAGGTTACAGCTTTCAGATGAACTACAATCACACTTACAAAATTATTGTGAGCTGAACAAAATGTGCACAGCAATCACAGTTTAGAGAGGTCTTAAAATATTCTATTTATATATGTACACACTCTGTTTCATATATTTAGAAAGAGTAGGAATCCTGTTTTGAAGAAATAAGATCGTCATGTGAGACTGATGTCTGTTTAGTCCAAGTCCAAAGTGATTAGCCACAGACAGTAATAAAATAACTGGTCAATAGAAAGGTTTTTTCTTATGCCATTGATCCTCTGGCTAGAGGTGGGTCTAGCGGGCACACTGCTTGGGTTCAGGAGCTTCACTGCCAACTTCACTTGCATTCTTAATTACTTAGGGAGAGAGTTGGTGATAAATTCCATAGGTTAACTGGAAAGATGTAGCTTTCCCACTATGTATCTTCTAGGTGTTTCTATTCTCTAGCATGCAGCAGGCACTGCATCTGCTGCCACTGCAGAAGTTTAGGAATTTCTGACTGTTAGAAGCAACATTCCTTTTAATCTTGTTAATCTTGCTTGATAAGATTTTTTACTTTATGACTATTTGGCATGACACAGGAGAGTCACAGAAGGCAATTAATTTATTAGGAAACACTTCTTTGCATGACATGTAATATACCTTAAGAGCTTACAGAGATACAGGACAACAGCTTGGGGGATTCTGAAAGACACTAGATATTTATGTGAGTAATAAGGCTTAGAACAGGGAGCAGGCACTGACCCAGATAATAAGGATTCAATATCTAAGGCTTGCAAACTTCCTGACTAACTTCCAGAACTTAATGTATATATGTCTCTCAGTTCCTCCTCTATGAAATGGAGATAATTTCTGACTTCAGAAGCAACTATAGGATAAATTAGTTTTCTTAGCTAACCAAGCTATAGAGATCAAAAGTGAAGAAATATTTTAATATTCTTTGTAATGTCCAAAGAGGCCAAGCAGGCCTCAGAAGCTATTATTTCAGGCACCCTATATTCACAGGACACAGATCATGTTCAAAAGAAACAACTATATATATATATATATTTGACAAGACCAATAAAAAAAGATGAAATGCAAGCAATCGATTTCAAAGTGAACAAATACAATTTAAGATAGGCAGATTTTAAGAGGTGGAGAAATGAATTAAATGATACCTCAGCAACAAGTGCACTAGTGCTCTCAGAGCTAGTAACAAAATCTAATAATGTCCTCCCAGGACACCTATAAACAGAGAGATTGCATTCATATGTTTTCATTCCATTTATTGCTACTGAGTCATGTGGTTTAATTGGTCAGATGAAAGGTAATCATCACTTGGAGAGAGGGGAGGTTTTTCTAAGCAAACCTCAAGTTATAACTTATTTATTTGCTAGTCTTTAAAAGCTGGAATGCCTAGAATAATCGCTCTGTTTAATAACATATGCTTGCCAAGTTGATTTTGCATTAGAAAATTTCTCTGCATCTCAGTATGCCTAGAAGTTATCTGCACTAGAAGTCCTACCTTTATAACTAAGCTGTGAAAATATACTGCTGAGAGATGGCAACCAATTTCAAACAATTGACTCTAATATGTTAAAGAAAAATAACAGTACTTTGATCTGCTCTCGGCCAAGAATGATAAGGATACAGAACATGTAAACTGTTTGGTGCACTGAACTGTGACATAAGCACAAACTAATGCCTTAGTGGTTCTACTGTGGCATACAATGGCAAAGAGAGCAAAGATGGAAGTGATATGTACTTTCAAAAACTGTTGTACATGTTCCTTTTCAAATCTGACTTCAGTGTTGGTCATTAAAAGGCAGCCAAGAGACTACTGAGTTTATATTTTGAAAACATTATGAATGTGATACAAAATAGTTCCTTCTTCACAAGTAATTACCACCACCAAATAGTTTTCGTTACATAGAAAAAAATGTTCAGAAATTTTTTAAATTCCAAAGCTATCTTTCTTAGGCAGAGGTAAAATCTGGCATCCTGCACTAATACACCTCAGATGCAAAGATTTTAGATATGAAAGTAATGCAACAAAATTAAAAGATTGCTGATGTTTAGTAGTCACCAGAGTAATTTCTCTTAAAGTAACTCTGGAACAGAGGGAAAAAATCACACTTCATATTTAGAATCACCTTAAAGTCCAGTTTCACTTCACTGAGTAATTTGCAAAGGTGACTCTCAGACTTTAAAGGCAAGAATGACAGGCTTTATGATTTCATCAGAACTAAATGACAAAGTCTAATAACTTTTAATTGAGATTAATTTATGTCTTTTAAAAAGATGACACATCAAGGAAACAGGAATCTGTTCCATCTGCAGACCTGTCTTTTGCCTTAGCAATTTAGAGATTCAGGTCTGGAGTTTGAGACTTCCAAGATTTGTGGACTAAAAAGGACAAAAAGGAAAATAAATGTTTCTAAAAATGTGAAGCAGCTATTTCTTTGAGGCATGTAAACGACAGGCATAGATAAGTGTCTATGGGCCAGAACAGCTGCGAGCATTGCTCCTTAAGCTCAACATCCCATGCGCTGTGGAAACTGGAGTTTGACCTTTTGCTCCATCTCTTCTGGGCAAATGTTTTTGCATGATTTAATAGAATAGTTATTTTTTATGCAGATGACTGTTAGCCATGCTCTGAGAGGCAAAGAGAAATTTCTGGTAGAAAAGAGCTCTACCAGCATGGTTGAATAAGCAGAAGGATTCTTACAGCTATCCTAGTTTTAGACACTTATATAAAAAAATAAAAAATCATAAAATGAGATTTGTTCAATGGATATTTGTTTTCATTCCTATATAGTTACTATAATTACTATTAATATGATTAATAAAACCATGAATAAGCCACGTTTGTAGGTGTTGTTGGAGAGCTTTAGGAGATTTAGAATCAGCTCTCAGAGATTTACTGGAATATCTCCGAATCTCTTTTGAATTTTTCATAGAAAACCTCTTGATTTTCTCACAGACCTATAACTGAAAGTTTGTGCCACTGAAAAATGTAGGTTTTATGGGAAAATGTAAACTTAGAAAAATCCTATGAATTTCGGCAGTTAAAAGTCTATTGTCTTTGACTTACTGTGGCATTTTATTGTGATATATGTGAGATACTATCATATCTCATTTTCATTGTACTCTGCACAGAAGATACAAAAAATCAAATCTTGCTTTGCCAATGAGCTTTACCACTAAGGTGTAACTGTCATAAATCTACAGATTAAAGAAGTGAGACCGTGACAGACTGTAGAAGGATTAAGATTACAGAATATAAAACAGAATGAAAGTTTCTCTGAATTTGTGAGAGAGAAAATATTCTTTAAAAAGGAGCTGAAATGCATGCTCCTTACCAGTACACTTTTAACTAAATTGTTACTCTACTGCTAAGAATTATATACATAATAAAAGTTCATACAATCTCCAAATTTCTTGTAAGTTTTATCTCACTTTTAATAGTTTAGATTTTATTAATTCAAATTAGATAGATAGACAGAGAGACAGACAGAGAGACAGACAGAGAGACAGACTAAAAGTTCTTGTTTGGTTTACAAAGTAAGCTAAATTAATATTTGAAACTTTAATGTTACATATTCCAATGAAATTATTGTTGTACATTCAAGAAGTGAGTTTAGAATTAGGCTTAGAATATCAGCTTCACCATTTTAGGTTTAAAGTAGGCCTATACTCATTCATAGTGCACTTTCATATTTATACAAAGTTATCAAAGTATTCCAAGGCATTTCCTGCTGCGTTCGCCCGGCCGCGCTCCAGCACCGCGGACAGCGCTCACTGCGGGCAACGCGGGCGGCCCTTCGCGGGGAAATCCTCCTCAAGGTATAAATACTGGTTTTGCATAAAATAGTATTCTATAGATTTTAAACAAAAAAACATTAAAAAAAAGTCAGTCTAAATTGTACTTTTTGTGTGAAAATAGGATTTGTAAGACGCTCAGTCCATGCTCACACAATAGGTATTCTGACCTATTATTATCATTCCTTGAACTATTTTAGTACTTTGGAGTTCTTCCATGGTCCAAGATCTCATTGTAGGGACTGAACAAGCATAGAAATGGATCATTTTCCTGAAGACACTCCAAGGGTTTGTGAGAACTGTGAGGAATGGTTTAAGCTGACGTAACTGTGTTGCTACTCAGAGGGACTGTCTCTCCAGCTACTTCCCTGTGGTTGAAATGAGTGATTTTTGTAATGACGTAGATCATAGATCCTAATTTAAAATTCCATGGTCTTCATCTAGATTCATTCCTAGCTAACTCTTGCATTTTTTCCTGCCCCAAACCCCACATTTTGGCGTGATTAAATTTTCCTCCACAGCTGAGAGCTGATGAGCCAACCCCGCACGCAGGTGGCTGCTGTGTGATGTGACAGAGCAGGTGCACGTGATAGAAATAGAAGATAAAAGTAGAAACACTCAGCTAACACAGCATTCCAGTATAAGGTATCCTTTGGTAACAGTAAATCCAACATTGCTATTATGGGAATTGCGGCTAGACACAACCGGGGTGAGCCAGTCAACTTGTGTATTAGTATTCTACAACTAAGAGTTGTACAGAGTATCAAAGTAACAGAGTATCAAAGATAAGTTTCAAGATGCTATAAAATGCAATAAAGTCTTGGATTAAAATAAATAAAACAGACCACCCTAAATACTCTTTATTGAGCAATAATGCAATAGTCCTGTTGAAATCCAAGCATCCATTCCTTCTGTCTTAAATAATGATCTTTTTTCCTCTGTCTTTCAATGAGGATTAAAATGTAATTTAGATTTTGCAGAATTAATAATCAAAGGGAAAATAGCAGGCACTCTTATGTTCTATTTTGTGGTGGGGGGTTCTGAATAAAGATTGACTTCTTTATTTCTAAACACAAAGTGCAGTCATACTTAGTAAATTAAAGACATCTGGCAGAAACTTGAGGTTTCTGAAATTATTTGTATATTGATGTGTATACTTCAATGTTAACATTAAAAAAAAAAGGAAAAAAAAAAAAAAAAAAAGTTGTGCAGTTTTAACCTCAGACCAGTGTTCAGACATCAGTAAGCATTCATTACTCTCCCTTTATCTCAGAGCTTCACAGCGAGGGGCTGGCCGCACTCCCCCCGGGCGGCTGGGCAGGCTGTTGCGGATCCCGCGGGCCCGCTCGGTGCCGGTAGGTGGAGCCAGCACAAACCCGCGGCCGCCTTGTTTCCTCCCCCTCCTCTCCGCTCCCCCTCCCTCCCCCCCCGCTCATTTCCCCCACAACCAATTTTCTGATCGATGCTGGGATTCAAGGAGTGAATCTCAGAACAGGAAGCAGGCGAAGGGACGACAGAATACTGCAGAGGTTCCTTTGTTGCTTTTATGGGGGAGGTTCTTTATTTCTTTCCTTTTTCATTTCAGTGAAATTAAGAGTTTACAAGCTTCTTTGCCCAGGAACCTGTACCTGCAGTAGAACGAGCCTCTCATCATCTATCTACAAGTGTATGGATATTTCTTATGCTATGATTTTTAATTCTCTTTGAATCAGGTAAGACACTATTACATTTCTTTGGAATGCTTTAGACAACAAATTCTAGTTGTTTTATACCAAGATCTTTCTCTTGTGCTGCCACACCTAGTTTTCAATTAATATTAATAGAGCAAGAGGAGAGGAAATCATAGCCATCTTTGCCACTGCATGGATTTTTCACAGCATTTAATTAGGTCTTAACACAATAATAAAAATGTTGTCGCTCTTGGGAGTTTTCTGGTCCTATCTTTTTTTTAAGCTTGCATGTTTATAGTAAGAATTGCTTTTGAGTTTGTGGTTTTCATTCTGATTGTGGTAATTTGTTGCTGTTGTTTTGAGGTGGTCATCCACAAGTGTTTTCTTTTTCTGCTGGAGGCTATACTGTGCTGTATTCAGAACACAAATTGGAGTGTGTTTTAAAGGACACAAATGCATCCCTAGGATTGCACAATTTTGATGCAGAAATGTGCTGTTGCTTCTTTATACCATCTTCAGACTGAGGCTTTTTTTACTTCCTAAATTCATCATTTTGTCTCTGTGAGGCATAGGAGATTTACAGGATTCTCCCCTCCCTCATCTCCCAAAACAGCCTCTCCCTGATGGAAGACAGAATGGAGGACTTAGTCTATGACTAAACGTGGTTTTGCACTGCTGCATATACCATATGAAACACATATGTTTTGTGAATTGTTTTACATATATAAGAATGGAATTTTTATTGTAAAAAAAAGTCAATCCATATTGCATGACAGAAAAATCATTCCTTTCCTTATTTTTTTAGAAGCATGATACACACTGGGAGAGACAGCAGAATGACTCAGGAGGTGGGAAGCTCATGCAGCACCCCCTGACTCTTCTTTCAAGCCTTCTGGTCTTTTTTCTTACCTTCCTTGAATTACACCAGTAACGTATTTAGTTGGGAAAAACAACATAGAAATGCATTGACTAACACAGTCACAGATCAGAGAAGGGGCTCAATAGCTGATTTATGAAAAAATAAAGAATGTGCACTTAGTTTAAATGCATTTTGCTTTTGATTATAAGGTGGTAAGTAGCACTTAATCAAAACTTTCACACACCCGTGTAAAGGTAAACTTTTTTCTTTTAGTGGTGATTAGTGAAGCAACAGAAAATTGCCTGTTGGGATGTGAATGCTGGATGCTGTGTTGGGTTTAGCCAATTCCATAGATACATGTGAAATGTTGAGAAGGTTCACACGCATTCTCGCCGTCTGTGCAGGTTGCCTGCTTGGCTGTGTATTTTTGTGATCGATGTTTACAATACGTATATCTGGGTATGGCTCAGCCACTGTAGTGTCTGAAGATCTCTTCACTAGGTGGTAAAGGATTCTCCATTCTTGGAGAGATCTGGAGAAATGATGAATAATCATGTCCAAATGATCTGCAATTTCCTCTAGTGACAAATGCATTAAATAAACGATGCTCTCATATGTCTATAGGCCCCACTTCAACAACAAACAGGCATGTCAATGGGATGACTCACATTCTTAATATTAGGCAAGAGGATAAGTACCTGGCTCCGTTCTCTTGATTTTTAGACTGCACCAGTTTTCAGGAAAAGAATAACTTTTGTAATCACAGAAATTTTGCAGTGTTCATAAAATGCATCAGTAGGCCAAATGAGCTTCAAAGATAAACTATAGATTAACTTTTATGTTTTTAAAATAAAATCTATAGAGTTCTTACAGGCCTTAAAGGAAAATACTGAAGCTGAGTTCTTACAGGTTTTGAGTACGTTCATTGTGAGCATTAGATCTTGGGAAATAAGAGGCTCATATTATATCAAAGCATGATCCAGTTACCTTTCAGGAGGAATGAAGTTGGATATTTCTGGAAGAGTTCAAGCAAAACTTGACCCTAAGAGAAAGCTGGCCCTCCCTACCTTTTGTGAAACTTAGTTTTAGGGACTATTAAAGCCTTCTTGCTATTTTTGTTCATCTGAATTACTCCAGTTGAACTGTACTCTGTACTCATATAAGCATCAGATCTCCACAGCAGAGACCAGCATATCTGCTCTGCAGCCAGAGCAAGAGCCCAGCATCAGTTATGCTGCCGGTGCTGCTTGCTGATGATTTCCTCATCACAGACCTCCATGAGTGGATACCTGCAGCCCTGCTTTACCTCCAAGTAGC
Source organism: Acropternis orthonyx (assembly GCA_035583155.1). Taxonomy (NCBI): domain Eukaryota; kingdom Metazoa; phylum Chordata; class Aves; order Passeriformes; family Rhinocryptidae; genus Acropternis; species Acropternis orthonyx. The sequence continues at coordinate 18,668,106 of JAWWEU010000163.1, forward strand.
CCTAAAACTCTCCCACCACCGGGATGGAGAGGACACTGAAATCTCATATAGTCTATCTGCTTGAATGCTACTTGGTAGCAAGAAATACAGCCATAATCCCCTCTTATTGCGTGCAGCCCTTGGCTGGAGCACGAAAATCTCAAACAAGCTTTTCACTGTGTTGCTTCCCATATTTTAAAGCCACACAGATGCTCACACCAGGTTCTCCAGAGCACAGTGTGGATTCTTCGCAGCCACAGACCCTGGTCCTGTACCCCCCCTGAGTGGGCACAGCCTCTCACCCACCAGAGCCTTCCTGTTCCTCTCTGCCCTCGGCCCCAGCTTGCCAAGCAGGCATCAGGGATCCCAGGGTCTCCTTTCTAGAGGCTTCCTGAAGTCACTCAAATAAATCCATTCCTTGTGCCTCCTCTGGTCTCACTGACACCCACCAGTCTCAGAAATGCTGAGTTAAAATACATTTCTGCCAATGGTGGCCTGAATCTTCTGTTACGGTCTTTGAAAGACAAATAATGTACCTGATTTCCAAGAGGTGTTAATGATGGGAGGCAAATGATGTTGTGAATTACTAAATATCATAAGGATAAAAAACAAATAAACAAAAAAGCTAAGGAGGAAATTAATAACTGCATACTCACTGCATGCTTGGGATGATATGAAGTAAAGGAGGCTTGGGACCAAAATACTCAAAGAGCACAATTTAAAGAAACATTGAATAACTGTATTCATGTTATTCAGTTCAAATTCCAAGTTTGCAACTTTACCTCTCTTATTTCAGCTCCTGAACCTACTATTATTCCTTTTCCATCCCTTACTTCCAAGTGAAGTTAGGCTGCTTCCTCTTTTTGCCTCTGACTGGGTTGGGACCAGCAGAAGGGCTTTGCTTCCCCTCCTGGTTTCCATGTTTGATGCCTCAGCAGCTATGACTATCAGTGTTGCTGAAGGGACTGCTAATGCTAGGCAGAAACACAGTCAACATGTGGTAGCTCTGTAAGTATTTATTACAAGCTGCTAAGAAGCTTTTTTTCTGAGCATATTTAGAAATTACTTTAGAGAAGTGCTGAATGGCCAGATTTCAATAAATTTAAACAGGAGCAACAAAATTCAAACTCTCAGATTGTCTGAGCAGCCTACTTGACACAATCCAGAGTAATCAAAATGTAGCAAAAGCTCTCAAAAAAATGGCTGGAAATACATTTTAGTGCTGCAGCATTACCATCATGCTCATTAAATAACTAGAAAAATAGTCTTTAATCTTCCTATTAAAAAACCCAACATAGGTTCATCATTCTTGCCTATTGGTTTTTAAACGTGTAGTTTAGTGAAATAATACTTTCAAACTTTTTTCAATAAGCAGACTATGAATGTACTTTTCCTATTAAATGGTGAAGATTTTGTTGTTATAAGCATTCAAATTGAAAGAAATAAGAAATATCATCAAGATACATGAATCTGCATTTTCGAGTTAAGCTTTTCTTTCTGACTTCATTGAAATTCTCACAATTTATAGTGTCATTAAAGAAATAAATCCAGTCTCAACAACTAATGTTTGGCAAAGCTGAAGGCAGTATGAAGAGACTAACCTGGTGGAGACTATTAAGCAAACAAAACTGTCAGCTCTGTTCATACTATACGAAAAAAAATTAAAAATCAGCAATAACTTCTTTTTTAAGTCTCTCTAGCTGAAGTTTTTGTAAGTTTTGTGTAATTGTGATTCCACTTGCTGCTTGATTCTTAGCTTGGCTTCCTTAAATGTGGGCAGAATCTGATTTTGGCTGGATGAATTGTTCTTGAACTGCTAATGCTAGTTGGTTCTCACTCATCTCACTCATCTTTCTGGAGATCCTCACAGGCACTTCCCATTATGCATTACAAAAGCAAACTTCCCCTACCAAGAAAGAGGATCATGCTCAATAAGATAATGACTGCTCTGTGCAGTTACCTTACCTGCACAAACTGGTAACATACAGCATGAGCAGGCGTGCGCTTTAAGATGATGCATGTCCATGTTTTCAGCATACAGCAAGTGGTCTTCTCATCCTCTAAAGTGGCCCTGTCATATCACAGGAGATGCCTGATTTTTATGGCATATGGTGCTGCTTGTCTGGTCTTGAATGGAGTTGTAACATACAGCTTTTGAGTAATCTAGAATATGTCACATGACCCACTCTAGCCAAAGAAATTGGGTACCATTCAACCCTGCAGTAGGTCTAGCCAGCTCTCGGCTCAGGACTTTGGTTTCAAAGGCAGTGTTTGTGCTGTATGGAACTGTACAAACCCACCTGATTATTTCAGCCTGCTAACTTACCACTCCATAGCTTTCTGGTTGCTGGTATTGAGCTGACTTAAAGCTACAATATTTTCAGGTCTAGTGCTGTCATTCCTCTGACAGCAGGGTGAATTTTGCTTTAGAGGAATTATTACCAGCAGGCTTTCACAGTGGGGTAGAAACAGTCTTCCTGTCTGAAAGGGTGTTATTTATACATTATTTTTTTCTATACCATCCTCACCATGTCTCACCATCCTCAACGTAACTGCAAAATCCTCCACAGATTTTGACCCCAATGTAGTTTTGTTTGATGATAAATGTAAATGACTCACTCTGAAATTAGGATTCTGACTCAAGTTCTCTAAAGCAATACACACCGTGTTCTAGACTCACCCATTTGTCTCGGTAGGATCACAGATACATTAGGAGCCAGATTCCATACATGTATACAAAATGGAGTCAGATGCATGCAGAAAAATTTGACAGTCTGTGAACTTGATAGAAATAGTGGCTGGAGTTTAATGCATCATAAACTGCGTGAAGCAAAGTTGGAAATACATGTCCTTTGTCCAGACACTGGGATCAGAATTTGCTGTTTAAGATGAATTCCATAAACAGGTGCAGACAAAAACAAGGTAGAAGTAGCACCTGAGTATCTAAACAGACCATGTGCTTACAGAGAATTGTATGGCAAATTTCTGTACACACTCTATTATGAAACAAGAACTCTGCCCAGGGTAGTTGAAATTTGACAGCCTATCTCTATGTATACTCATTGTATTTTGTTTATTAGTAAATATTTGTACCAAGTGAAAACCGGTGGAAAATCTTACCTCTTGGGCCACAAGGCCAGCTTTGTTAGATCAGTTTTCCCTACTGGAAGTCTGTGACAAGGTTATTTTAACTTAGACTGTGGCACGCAAGGTCGTATCACAAGAGTATAACAGGTGTATTTGTAGAGAGTGTGAGCTCCATGTGTTTTCTCTTTGCTGAGAGTCAATAATGCAACCATGGAAACTAAAAGACAACTACTGACACCAGGCAGAACGAAAAAATCTTCCATCTGTAGTTGTGTTAACCTGAAAGCAGACGTGGGGCAAACACTGCCTGGTTGTTTGCAGATTGAGCCTTCGGTGATGGCTGCACGAGCACCCTGTGCAGAGGCACTGGCACAGGTGAGGTTTTGCAGTGCAGAGGCTGGTTTCCATTTTGTAGAATGGGAAGCACCGCAGACGGGCTGACAGTAGACGGCTCCCGAGGTACCGCCCTCATACTACTGAAAAATCCTCCTAGTGAGGCAGTGAGAATATGGTTTGAAAATACTGGGGTGCAGGCTGAGCTAACGTTTTATTTTCATTTGGCTTCCGGAAAATACTGATAGACAAAACGGAAAGCACACAATTCTACTGTCAGAAGCAATGGGAAGACACAAATTTTAAAAGTTATTAAGGAAATAAATTTGATTAGAAAGCAATAGACTGTAAATGTTACTGGGCCACACTTACAAGAGTCACTTTTCAACAGAATAACATTTTTCATCTTGCAAGCAGTTTGCTTTTGTAGTTCTGTTGGCTAAACATATGCAACAGTCAGAACATTTTTAAGACCTATTGTTTCAAATTACTTTTTTACAGTCTTTTCAGTTAGAGTTAACATTTAAAGTGCTTCACAGCCTTTACATTTGTGGCTGCAAAAAGATATTTGTGCTTTTGCCAGCAGAAGTTTTCATGAATTACATGATCTTTGATCTGAAGCAAAGCCAAGCTGAAGGCAGGGTAGTCTCACAGAAAGAAATCTGGGACTTTATTCCACTAGTATCCTTCAGGGGGAAAAAAATGAACATAAGCCTCAGGGCATGATGATGATGATGATGATGATGACCTTTAATGCTACATAGGACACTTGGGTGCTATTACTCATGCTGATATCTTGGTCCATGGAGTGGCAGAGGCTGGGAACCCAGAAGCATTCTCCATTGCTGGGAAAGGGATTATATAGCTTTTCTCAGTATTGAGCTCACTTCCAAATTAGTTTAAGGATTCACACATTCTCAAAATAAGCTGTCCTTAGTGAGAAAGATGATGGATATGATGCAGAAATTTAGTGAGCTGGTATAAATATTGTGAGGATAGGCAAATATCTCTGGAATTGTGATAAGGAAAGGAAATATTCCCTGGGAATCTAGAGAAGAGAGATTGATGGGAGGAAAGCAGTCAAATGTAAGAGGGGGAAGAGAAATTTTAGGAGGGTATGTTTATTATGAGAAAAAAGAGGAATACATTGTAAAGGAAATCTTGGCATGTGTATCCATGGAAGTAAGCATGGTTCCAGTGGGAAAATCTCCTTGCACTGGTAGAGCTCCAAGTCACGGGTGATGCTGTGAGCAAGGAATGCTTGCAAGAACTCTTTGGGGAGCTCCTGTATTCCATCGAGTCAGAACCTGTATTGCTGGCTCAAATGCAGTAGGAAATGAAAAACTCTCCTGAGGAGGTTTTCAACATCTGCTCCCTTGCTTTATTCACATGTACCAACAAATGCAAATGGAATATACTCTAAGAAAAATTACAGTTAGGAAATTATTCTGAACTGGAGAAAACTATCAAACTACGTGGAAAAAATCCCAGTTCCAAGTCACCCAGTTATAACGAGCTGCAGTTGTATTTTAGCCTAGAATTTTGTAGATTATCCTCAGAAATCCTTCTTTTCCCTGTAGTTACAAAACACCTCCGGTCCTTATTTTAGTTTTGTTTTGATTTTTTTTTAAAGTTACCTTGAAAATAAACCTGAATTTTTTAAAGAAAGTGACTGAACTTTACAGCTGTTGGTTGTTTTACCCCTCTTATGAAAAAAAAAATCAGGATCCATAAAAAATTAGTTTTGGACAGATATATGATTTAACTATCCAGCTTTCCATTTCTGGCCTATTTCCACACTTAAAAGAAGAAGTGGTACAGAAGTTTTGTTAATATTACTACCCAGAAAAGTGATGTCAAAGTATAAAACAAGGCACCCATGTTACTGCAATAATACTTTGCCATCAGGTAACTTACCAAGGGATTCTCATGAATTTGGTGCGTTCCAGCTGAGGCTAATTTTAAATCAGGGGACTGGTATAATCCATGCAGAATGTCAAAATAAACACACTCATAACCATCTCCTCTAATCCTACATTTATGAATCTGTGTTGCTCCCTCAGGCCTTTCAAGTTTCTTGATGGAATACTGATACTACCTTTCTGCTCTTACTTAACTGTATGCATCTGCCATATGCACTTTGTCTCTCAGGATAGCTTGATCCATAAACATGTTTTTATACTGTTCAGAATATTCTCAGTTTATGTCTTGATATGACAGGTTATCAGGGCACTATAAAAGACAAACAGAAACTGGGCCTGGAAAATTGTTTCAGGGTTTTTTAATGGCATTTCTATTTAATTGTGGGCCAATTAACTACCCTGCTTCCTTTCAGATAAAAAAAAAATCTTCTAAATTTAATAGAGACCTGTTTAATGCTTTCTAATGTTATATATCTGACCGAGCTTTTCATTAACCAGAGAAACAAACGTGCTGGTCAGGTCACCAGGGAGCAGTGGTGATGTTTGCTGTCTTCCTTTGCATGGGAGGGATGAAGCTGCAGCTCTGAAGTTTTGTAATGGTTCCTGTATGATGGTCTGAGAAATGCTATATAACCACTCAGCTGTTCTGCACAAGCCACCAACCACATTACTCATCGTGGGATCTAATTTCATGCCGTTTGGTTTAACTTTTCCTTTTTGGGTGCCAAATTTTGAATATACATCCAGCCTTGTGTCTCCCACTGGTGACTTCTTCATTTAAAAAATGCAGTTACTCAGCTTTAGAAATGCTTGTATTGTGAAGTTTTGGACAGTTGGCAGAACTGTAATACATAATAAGTGTTAGAATTATGGTAAATAATATATATTGTTAAGTACAACAATGGGAATATTCAGATGTCACCCTGCCCCTGGGTGTCAGTACACAAACCACCTATTTTTTCATATGTCATTCTGGTTCCAAAACCACACATGGTTCTGCTTCTCAAAATGCAAAGGGGGAATAATAGTAATAGGGGCCAAATAAGTGGCTGATATTTAAGAAAGAGATGTGGAAGTAAAAGGATCCACTAAATATTTCATATTTTAAAAATCACATTAAAAGTACGTTAGTAAGTGGCACAGTCAAGCAGTCAGTTGTGGAACATTGAATTAAGGCTGCCTTTACATTCTGGAAATTACACGTAAGATTTGTAGCCACCTGTGAAAATAGCAGTTTGAGTGAATTGCCTGCCATCAAGCAGTACTGAGTAGGATTCATCTCATCTCTCTCCCTTTCTAGTCAGTCGAGAGAGACAGGCACTTCTAGGGCACAACTTGCCTCATCTTAAGGTAGATACCTGAAATAGGTCAGAAGAATTGCCTTTTAAAGGACCCATTTTTCTTCAGTGAATACGAAAGGATTTCAGATTGGTTTAGACATGGATGCCTACAGATACAGGCATCTGATGCCAAGGAAGGCAAGTCCTGCTTCATGACACAGGCAGAGGTGGCACCCAGCACACAGACCTTGCACAAAGGACAGTGCTTTTTTGCCCACATAGTTATCCTTTTTTTACTTTCCTGCTAGTCATTTCTCCCAATCCCTGTGCAGCACCAATGAATAAAGGAAGTCTCCTCCAAAATCAATCTCACTGCTTGTAAGAGCTCGTTCATGTTGTATACTACAGAAGACAGTGAAAATTGCATTACAGTATCTACTGACAAATGCACCAAAAGTAAAGCAATCTCACTTCTAGAATATGGTGTCATTTGAGTCCTTCTTCCTGCAGTAATAAGTGGTTTTTATTAGAGTGTTTGTACACAATTTTAGGGAGACCGTATTGATACCCATATGAACGATCAGGAGTTATCGAATAAACATTTACACATACTTCACAGAGCTCTGAACTTGTCGTCTTTATAGTTCTTTATTAACTCATTTTCTCATCCTGTCAATCCTTGCAATTAATTTCAGTCCAGTTATCTCAGCTTTTTATTCCCTCTCTTGCCCATTGATCCCAAGCTGTTTTGCTTTGTTCTGTCTCAGCTTGCCCCATTTATACTGGCTCACCTGCTTCCCTTTTCCTTGACTTTTTCCCAGCCTGGTCTCCTTTGGGGTCAATCTGATCAACCTACATGAATTTCTAGATCATAGAAATCTACAAGACTTTGAGCTTTTCATGTCTCTCCAGCCAGCCTCCAGGACTACTGCATCTAATTTTCAGACAGAGTCTTTATCCAGGCAGACAGTTCTTACACATATCATTTTCCCTGAAGGTTTTTTATGCTGCCTGTCTTCAATCTCAGATATTTCTTCCTAAATGCCCCCTTTTCCTTTTGTATTTCCTTCTGGATTTTGATGGGGGTTTTCTTGTTTGTTTTTATTTGGTTTGGGTTTTTTTAATAATCAACATATAGGATGATTTAGAACACAAAGATAAAAGCATTCCCACTCTTCACACCTTCATACCTCTGGGGTGTTCTTCCAAATACACGCAAACTAATTTTTCAAAATTTTTCAACTCTGGGCAAGATACCATTCCAAAAGAAAAAGTCCAAAATTCAGAATGCTCTTTTGCAAAAATTTCTGCACGATTTCATATTCATGCTTTGAAAATTGGCACCTATAAAATTTTAAGGAGAAATATATATAGGTAGCTTTTTCTTGGAAATGGTTGCATCATTTGAGTTGAAGCTTCTCTCCAAAAATTGGTCTGAGGCAAAAAGGGAAAATTTTAGCCCCAGCACTTCAAGTTTGGCAGAACAGAGCAAGGGGGGAACAAAAAAACAAAAAAAACAAAAACAAACAAAAAACCCAAACAAACAAAGAAAAAACCAAAACAAAAAAAAAAGGAAAAAAAAGGAAAAAAGGACAGGTCAAGCATCTCAGTAATAAACAGTACCATCAGCCTCATCTGCAATTATCATGAAACATGACAACCTGTAACCAGTTGGCTTGGATCCATCTGCACTCTGTCCCTAAGGATATAATAACAACTGCTAACCCATAAACTGTCATAAGACTAAAAAAATATTTAAAAGTAAATATGGGACCTCATCTGTGACTTAATTTCCAGAATCACTGAAACCGCTTTACTTCTGGCTTATTTGAACTGGCACTTTCCTGAAAAAAAGCCAGTTCTTCCATTCCAGTGGCAAAAGGAATCTGGTGGAGACCATGCATGAGGAAAAGAGCTGTGCTTTGTAGTTGAGCTGTTTTGTGTTTCTATCTGCTTTGGAGACCTTCCTATGTTTCCAGGTGCAACTGCATCGTAGGGGCACGAGTAGTGCTTCTGAGGAAACATTTTGTGGCATCCTGCCCTTGCAGGCTGATAGCTATCCAGAGAGTTAATGCTTCTTTCAAACTGCATTAACCCCTGCAGGATCCCCTTGGCAGCTGGTGCTGTGCAGCTGTAGGGAGCCTGTCAGCGTCAGTACAGTTCCCGGGGGGGAAATTCTCATCTGTTATCCATGGAGATATTTGCTTCCCCCATGTGGGATGGCCCTCACGCTTTCCGAATCTGTTGTGATTTGGGTTTGGAAGTGAGTAGTTTCTCAAGAGGCAGTTGTGTTCGTTACTACTGAGCAGTCTGCAATTGCAGGCCTATTTAGAGAGTGCTCACTTTAGATCCAGATTCCCTTTGTTTATTTTGCAGAGTTACAAGCTGGATACGTACCTTCTTCATGGCCTCTCACAGATACCAAATGGAAACCCATGGGGTTTGGGCATGTAGGGAAGGTCAGATTTTTTCTTAAGAATATGCCAACAGCTTGACATGAGTGGTGATGATGTAAGACCTGTCCCCATGTCTGTTTCTATGGTTTTACAGTCACCGTTTCCTATTTAAAAAAACCCCGCAACACTCCCCCCAGCCTGGAGCAGGAGAATTGGCTGGCTGCAGGCAGCGAGCAGCATGGCTGACTAGCTGTATCCAGCGCAGGCTGTTCACAAATTTCACGGGAGGAGGGCGGTCATCCCCTTGGTGCTGAAGTGAAGCCTGATTTTGGCTGCATCGCTGCTCAGCTCTGCTTGTGGGACTGAGGGGAGTGCCCTCGCCCAGCAGGGCTCCAGGGTCTCGGCTGTCCCTCGACAGCGGCTTCGTGCGGGGCGGGTTCTCCCGAGCCCGGTGCGGTCAGGCGGGGCCGCCATCCCCGCGGCCAGGGCGAGGTGCGGAGGGTGTTTCTCGGAGGGTGTTTCTCAGAGGGTGTCTCTCGGGGGGTGTCTGTCTCTCGGAGCTCCCGCAGCCCGCGGGCGGCGCCGCTCCCGCCGCGCTGCCGCAGCCGCAGCCGCCGGCCCGGTTGCCTGGCAACGCCCCCCGGGCGCCGCACCATTGCGGAGCGGGCAGTGCCGGCCGGCCCGGCGCTCACGGACACACCGCTCTGCCCTGCACGGCCCTGCTGCCCTGCCCTGCTGCCCTGCCCTCCCCTCCCCTCCCTCTGGCAGGGAAGGGCCCGAGGCACGGGGGCAGCTGCCCCGGCTCGGCCGCCCCACCTGCGGAGCCCCTCGGCGGGGCGGGCGGGGCGGTGGCGCCCGGCGGGCCCCGCCCTGGCTTCCCCATCGGTCTCCGCAGAGCCCGCGGTGTCGGCGCTGCAGGGCTGTGGGTGGGAGTGTCTTGGGTGGGAGGGGAAGCTGCTCGCAGTAATTGACGCGGGCTGAGGGTCCGTCCTTGGTCCTTTGTTCCCGGCCTGAGGGGAGCTTGGCTCGGCCTCGCTGCTGGGGCCTGACCTGGGCTTACGTAAGCGATCACTGAAAAGGCACAGTCTTGTTCGTAGGTTGTGTTTGCAATAGAAGACAGAGGCTATAAAAGTGGAATCACGCAGCATTTTCCACAATCACTTGTCAGTAGGTTCAGAATTGTGATTTATGTTGTTCATCCAAAACTGCTAGGCAGATGTTAGGCGGATATTAGAATGCCCTATCTACCTGGTGTCTTGTATCCAAAAGGATATAAATTACATGCAGATTTTCTGTAACCATGCTGTAGCTAAGATTAATGGAGATTTCATTCTAAACATCATTACATAATGCCCATACTGGGAATGTTGAACTCTGAGTTCTGGTTTGTCAGGAAAGAAATCACAGCATGTTTTATTAACAGCATAAGTAGTCAGCACATTCTCCTATTCAGGCATCTGGAAATATCTAGCTCATCCCATACATATGGCATTTCTGTTATCATTACATCTTTGAATTGTATATTCACTCTCCCCACACAAACACACTAAAAATGGATATATCTCTAGCCTGACACTTACACAAGGCTGTACTTGTGGGGATATGTTTCTCACAGTGGGTATCAGGGCAAAGATTGATTTGAAGAAAAGCCCACTGCAGCTAGATAGCTGAAAGGCCTTAATCACTTAAACAGCTTCATTAGGGATTTAGTGAATAGCCTTGCATTGTCTTCCGGCATTGCTCTTTGTTTTGGAGACAGTATTTCTCTTTTTGTCAAGGGAAACTTGAACTGTTGTTTTGAATCTTTCTTGAGTGTGAATCGGCCTTCATTTTTCCCTCTGATCAAGGAGCACTGGAGGAGCTCGTTGGAGTCTGGCATAAAATTTATTTCACGGTATTAAAAAAAAAAAGTGAAGAATGGTATTTTCATCAAGTGAAAAAACCAAATTGTCTAATGCTAGAAGGATTTAAGGGCCTCTTATCTGGAAAGACAAGTAGCTTTTTGTTCGTGCACTGACACTTGATAGAAAATCAGAAATTGTTCAAAGGGCTTTTCTGATAAAAGAGGAAAACTGAGTAACTTTCACAAATGCAAGTCATTGCCAGTTATTGGCTAAGAGTAAGTAAAGATAATAATCCATGTTTTACTAATGTGTTTTTCATACTTGGGAGTACATCTTGCCCATAGAACTGTGGGCAGTTTCCTGAAATAAGGTTTAAGGAGAGTAAGAAAATTGATTTGAAGGACCCTGAAACTCCCAATAGGGATCTTTGTATACCTGTTTTCACATTAAAAGATCTTTGCTGAACATTTTGCATAAGATGCTAATATCCATGTTGCAAGGCAAAGGGTGATCCTGGTCACCTGATCTTGGAAGATCAGTCCTGAGGTTGCTGTAACTGAACACAAATGCGATTTGATCTTTAGATTTGCTGGTGTTTGGGAATTTTAATAACCCTTCTTGCTTTTTTATCCTACTTATACTGGGTTCTGCACTAGGTACAGGATCTGTGCCAATATTTGTTGACTACAATTGTTAGAGCCCTGTGCTGCTCCTTTATTCAAGAACTGGAAATCCATTCATTCATGCTCTGGCACCTTAAGCCCTTGAGCTTGCACTTAGGAGAAGCACTAAAACTTGGAAGACACCAAAGACAGTCAGCTAGTCCTTTGCACTCTAAAAGCAAGGGGACATAATAAGCCTCTTAATTTCTTTTCTGAAGTGTGATGGATCAGCTCTTCAGTCTGTCTGAAATCTGGCCAGTTATTTACAAGTTTTCAGACAGACCAGTGAGCTGAGGTGCAGAAATGTTCAGGCCAGCACAGTGGGAAATGAGCAAGATAAGAGTGGGTGGAAAATGCATCTGTCCTTTCTGACAGCACTGTCTCATATTGGCTTAAGATTTTCAGTAACTGCATTTTCAAAGGTGACTTGCTAGTTATACATCCATTTAAAATGTTGGAAAATGTGTAGGACGCTGTATTTTTATATAGCTCTTCTAAGAGCTGTTTGGAAAGATTTGTTGTGCAGGAACACCTACTGTTCAAAGTGCACAATTCAGCACGTCGATATTGTATGAAGGAACCTCTGTCACAGCTCTGGCTACTGAACAGGCAGTTCGGAATTGTATGAAACACACAAACCTCAAGCACAGGAAAACTGATGTTTATTTGCTGTCTGGTTTCAGCAGAAGAGTAGTGAGACCATAAACCTTAGCAGAGATACTCCACCAGCTGTAAACCTTCCACCTTCAGCAAAGGCATGTTACACAATCTTTCATGCAGTGCCATGGAGTGCTGACAGATCCAGAAGGGTTACAGAGATAATACCCTGTGAGACAGAACAGGGTATTTCCAGCATTTATTTTACCCATGTATAAGAGTAGTAGTAAGGTGAGGTGCAGGTAAGAGAATGGACTAATACAGCTTTTCTAAACTGGATTGTTTTAATTTCTTTTTATCAGGCTAGGTGAAAAGGAAAGTACTGGAAGGAGAGAGACAAGAGTAAAGAAAAACTGGAGGCAGATCTCTCCTATTCCACACCAATGCTTCCTTAGGCACTCTCGTCCCTTTCGCTCTAAAGAAATCCTTAGGATTTCTTGCATGTGATGTAATTTTCTTCTATCCTGCACCCCCACTGGCTCTTCAAGAACTTTCTCAGCCCACAGTGACTGAAATCAACCCCCCTTTCTTTTCTGCTTCTCTGGTATATAAGCAATAAGCTCTTGCTCCCTTGAGGCCTGGAGAAAAAATAACAGATGAAGCAGCACAAAACAATGAGAAACCTACACTTATTAAAACAGTAAAACATTGAGGGCCTGTTACAAGTTCTTCATTCTCAATCCTTATCAGTTTTGCTACAAAACTCACACGGATCTTTCTTTTTCCAAGGTCTAGCCTTTCTTAAAGCAGTTGAATGATTGTTGTGTGTCTACTCTTTTTTCACTGGTAAAGGGTTTTCCTAACAACCTCCTCTTGCTTCAGTTTAACCCCACAACCTGTTTGCCTATATGCTAGATAAAAAGAAAACAAATTCCTCCTCTTCCTCAGAGAAGCTTTCTGGACATATAAAGACTGTCAATGTGTCTTCAGTCAATCTTTCCAATGTAAAATTAAGACAGGAAGAGCTCAAATCCTACATTTCTTTATGTTTTATTTTTGTGGTCTGAATTATTTCCATACTTCTTGAAATGTAATACCCAAATTGGACATACTGCTACAAGCAGAAGAGTAAAACAGTGCAAAAGTTTATAAATCCAAGTACTTGCCTTATTTTTTTTTTGTCTTGCAAGACTGACAGTTTTCAGTTTTCACTTGTGCTTGGTCTGTGATGTAGTAATTAGTCTGGATCTTTTCCTGCAGAGCTATTGGTGGGTTTTTTCTCCGCGTCCTGTAACTTTTCAGTTACTTACTCTTGCCTAAATAAAAAAGGTAGAACTTGTATCTCTGGAACTGCATCACTTTTTGAGCCCATTTTGTTTTCAGGGCATTTTAAATTCTAATAATATCCTCCTGTTCACCTGTAGCCCTCTCAGTTTCATGTCATCTCAAAGCTAGCAAACATGTTTTTCAGTCATCTAGATCACCATGAATAATTTAGTAGTATAGTAAGTGTTTTAAGTAGCATGCAGGGAAGAGGTGACAGGAATTTGTTACATTCAGTGTATTTGATTAAATGGATTTTTATAAGAAGAAGAAGCTCTGCTTTTCTGTGCCTTTTGCTCTTCAATTAAAAAAATATTATTTTATTTTAAAGCATAAACATCAGACTTTTTTAAGATTAAAGTTCTTAGAGCAGTATTAACATATCTTTCAAAGTACAGCAAGTATCACAGTAACCTACACTTTGGTTGAAGTTGCTTGTCACTGTTACAATTTTGGGACAGATTTTATTTAAAGTTTAATTTATTGTTTCAGCAAAGAAAATGGAAATATGCCAATGTAATTTGCTCCTATCACAAAGTTGGAAGGCATTGTCAAAGACCAAGCAAGCTATTACACAGAAAGGACTAGTTGAGCTTGATGACTGGTGTTACTGAAATGAGGTCAAATTCAGAACTATAAATGAAAAGTCACGCACTTAGGGACAATCTAATAAGAGTACAGGAACACACAGCTGGAGAGTAAAAGGATCACAGAACCACAGAATGATGGCTAGTTGCCAGCTGTACATTTTAATGCTCCACTTTACCAAAGCAAAGACAGTTAATTTTTACAGATTCTGAGGAGAAACAGGCAATGTGATTTTCTTCTGATTTCTTTAATGAGGATTGTCTGTAGATGAAGGGCCCCTAGGCAGCCAGGAAAAGACTCGGAAGTTTCTCTTCACTCTGTCCTGTCAAAAATCATTCACCCTCATATAGAGTTTCCTTGCATATGACACTGGACACTTGTTTATCTCTACCCTTTATATGGACCATGTGTTTCGCCAAGTGATTAAAGGACAGGGTCCACTTTGAAATTTCAGATGTGCCATTGCAGAGGGAGGATGGATACTACTAGTGATAAAATTGTTCATGAAATGTACCCATGGCTGTAGGTGGGAAGCTAGACAGCAGCTGGAAGTTACCTATTACCAGAATTATTATTTCATATTTATATTTTAGGGAAATTTTGACTGTGTTTGAACAATGGTTTTTAAATATAGGCTATGTTGGATTGGGTTTACATTGATATTTTTGATCTGATTTAATAATTTTCCCTTTCTGTCTCTACTAATTGTATCTGTTACATTTACTATAGCTATGTAGTATCTAATTATTTTAATATATTTTAAGGATTGTTATTAGCTTCTCTAGATGCATTACTGTGGTCTCCTCTTTAGAAGTAGATGTAGTTCTCTTTTAAAATGCAAAGATTATACTGGGTTTCCTGTCTGCTCTGTTCACTTCTCCTTACAGCCTACTAAGACTGTAGACCCGAGCACCTAAGGCAATGGGATACAATGTGCCACTGGCTGTTTCCTTTTGATCTTCACTTTTCACTGGCCTTCCTAACACTGTGCATGTAGATTGTGTAGCACAGGGGGAAATCAAATTGAGATATTGGGTTACTTCAGTCCCATATAATAAGAAACAAATAATCGGTGTTTTAATTTAGTATACCACTAATGGAAGAATGAAGCTCCTTTTCCATATTGTGGGAATGAACCCAGCCTTTCAGGTACTTGATTTACTGTAACTTTCATACATAAGCAGGTGCATAAACACATATATGCATACCACACAAATAAATAGTCAAAAGGCTTTTGTAGTTAGAAGCTCTTTTACTCCTCCTGTAAATCTGTGCTGTCTCACAATCCTCTTATTTTGAGACTTCAGAGCAGCTCTAACCATAGTCCTAATTTAGAGCCAGCCAGAAGTTTTCATCCAAAGCATCTTTTTTTTTTTTTTTCAAAAAAAAAATTGGTTACATGGAATTGTTAATTTCATTGAATCACCTGTGGAATTAGAAAACCCTGTCAAATAAAACAGCTTTCTAAAATGGCTTTTAACATTATTTTAGAATATTGTGTAATATTTACATGAATCAAAACCAAATCAATACTCTTGATGTGTTTGAATTACATTTCTCATTTGGTACCTATTTTCTTGGTTGCTGAAAATTTCAAAAACCTTATTTTGATTAAGTCAAACTGTTCATTCTCTCACCACAATTACCAAAGAAACAAATTATCAACATTTTTCCCTCTCTCCATTGTCTGTTTTCCAAAGCCACAGTGGCATTTCTTCAGCTACTGTGTCCTTTCCTTCTCCAACCTCTCTCACTTTAGAATGACCTTTCGCTTTTTATTACTTTCCACTGCATATTTTTGTTCTCTTCACAGCTGAAGGAAAGGAGATGGCAGAGAGTAAATGACTGCCAGAACATCTGAATGTATAGATGTATATATACATGTATAGATACAGCAAGACTTGTGTGCTTGAAAAGTTTGGAAGGGATTTCTGTACATGTGAAAGAAAGAGGGAAGGGCAGAAGGTCGGTGGTGAGGTGGGAGAGAGGTAGAAAAGTTTTGTTAGTGCAATGGGAGAAAAAGTACGAAAATCAGTAAATACAGAAAATACAGAGAAAGCAGGAGAGTGGAAGGAAGTAGGGTGGCATCTCGGGGGAGTGGTGCCCAAAAGTGGCATCTTACTGATTTGCCACACAAAAGAGTCTTACAGTGCTTCTGATCACTTTCTGTAGTAGGGAGCAAGAACATGATTTCTGTACAGGAACTCGCCACTGCAGGGAACACTCAAAACTGCCCTCCTTCCCTTGCATTGCTGGCTTTCCCAGATTTAGAAAGAATACACATAGAAAATATTGTATACATTTATTTTAGAAAATTTACACAAGCTGTAGTTTAAAATAATCTAGACTGATAATAATATGGTTTCAGCAACTGCTAGTGTAACCTCCATTTTTCAATTTCTCTTACTTTGCTATCACTCCTACTTTCTGTCTTACCTTCACAGTTTTAACTGCTATGGTCTTTTCAGCAGTAGCTGGTATGTATTCAAAAGAATTTTTGAGAATCCTGAGACTTGGCTGGTTATATAAAATCGTGTATTTTAGTCCTAGAATCTCAGTTTAAGCAACTCTTCGAGCAAAAATTCTTTAGCATGTCTGACAAGAATTTATGGGTGTATATCACTACCATCTACTGGCAATAAGAGTTACAGCGCTTAGTAGGCTGGCACAGGAAATGCCAGATTTTACTTCAATAACCAGAATCCTTCAGCAGGAAGTTAGGTGTGGTCTTACAAGGAGAATTTAAAAAAAAAAAAAAAAAGGGAAAAAAAAAAAAAAAAAAAAGACATGATGGAATTTTAGCTGCAGTGTTCCTTGATGCCATTCCAAACCCACATAAGGGCAAGATTCTTCACTGGTAATGAATTTTTAATTGTTTCCTGCAGGATTAAAACAGAATTATGCTTTTTTTTCAGGTTTTCTTTTCTTTTTCCTTCTGTAATTAAAAATAAAATGTAACAGGATTCTGCTGCAGGACCACTTTCGTTTTCCTCATTAACCCTTCTGCTGCTACCAGTCAGTGCAGCTTCCAGCAGCAGTTTGCTCCAGACCGTCCATGACAGAATGCACCAGGTGCATTTTCCTGCAGTGGGAGAGCGTGCTCACAGGGAGACCTGCAGGAGTTGGGATGTGTGTGGATGGTTGTGTAGGTGTGAATGGCTGTGTGCATATGGTTGAAAAGGAGGAGAAAGCATCATGTTGCAGCTTTTTTAGCAGCCTTCAAAAATATGAGTTTGTTGCGGCTGTGCTGAGTGTGTTTGTTAAGCGAGACAGTAAAATAGGATCCTGCTGATTGTATTCAAACTGTTGTATCATGTTAATTTGATAACTCTTTCTGGGTGTATTGTCTTACTCAAATTTGTTGCTTTATTGCATTTCCTATATTTTTAATGTGCTTACTCAGGACTCTTGAGAAAAATTCTTGTAGGCTACAGCAGAGATCCTGTTTGTGATTTCAGATCAAAGTATTTGCATTGGGAATGTTTTCCATTTGTGCTTTTTTATTAAACTGTCTGGAGATGGTCTTGCTCTTGTTAATGAAATTTGTGAAAAATATAAACAATTGTTATGATATCAGACATAAAAGATCTAAGTGCAGCATGTAATGATTAAAAATCATTTTTGTTCAATTCAGCAGTTCTTCCAGGGCACAGTGTGTTGCCACGCAGGGGATCTGTATACAGGTGCTGATGCCTGAATCTTGCTTCCTGAGCTGGCAGCTCTGCAAAGGCAGCATATTTGTACCTGAAGAGAAGGAGCATCTCCTGTTGCTTTCAGCTGATCCCTGTGGCCTTTACATGGCAGTAGTGGATCCTAGGAGTCATTTCTGGGCCATATAGTTAGAGGGAGGGTTGATCCAAGAATAATTAGGAGGTATATTACCTGGAGTCTTGTTCCTCAACACCAAACCAAACACTTCAGAACTGTTGATTCCTCACACTGAATATAGTAGAAAATATTTCCTGCTTTATTGACTGGAATGAATAACATTACCCTTGATAAAGGCAAAAAGATGTTATTGTATTGTATGTGACTTTTTAAATAAGTCTATAGAATTGATAATCTGTTGTCACAAGCACTAAGTGAATTCAAGTGAATTTTAAACTAAATATTTTGTGAATTGATACCTTTGAGACAACTCTAAGAGGCAAGCAGCAACGGAAAATGGTTTGTCTTGAAATAAGAAAAAAAAAAAATTCATTTCACAGCGGCCTCTTCTTGGATGATAATTACTGAATTTAACAACATGTTCCACAGAAAATTTTGTGGAAGTATATTGCCTTATATTTGCAGCTGTCTGTGTTGCTCTAAATTTTTTCTGTACTTTTTTATATTTTTAGCACTTTTTTATGAGAGAGGCCAAACAGTAATTAAGAGGTGCAGGATGAAAAGATGGCACAATCAGTGCTGGTACCACCAGGACCCGACAGCTTCCGCTATTTCACAAGAGAATCACTTGCAGCTATTGAGCAGCGTATCAATGAAGAAAAAGCTCAAAAATCCAAACAGGAACGCAAAGATGATGATGATGAAGATGGCCCAAAGCCAAATAGTGACTTGGAGGCAGGAAAGACACTGCCATTTATATACGGCGACATACCTCCAGGAATGGTGTCCGAGCCCTTGGAAGACCTGGACCCATATTATATCAATAAAAAAGTGAGTGTGTTGTGTATTTCTATCAGACTTTAAGAAGACTAAATAACAAAGAACTTTTCACGTAGTATTTCTACTGTTTTTGATCCAATCCTTGAGTCATTGCGTATAATATATTCCCCCAACAGCCGATCTGATTGGCAGGAATCTCCATTTTAAGAACAGACATTAGTAATGCAAGTTTGTGGAACCTGGTTTGTCAGTAAAGGTGCATTTAGATTTGTTTTATTTTACCTGGCATTTTACAAAAACCTGTAACTTTCAGGGTTTTACGCACAGGAGAATTGAAGAAGTAGCACAGGAGTTATCTTTAGAATTATTACTAATTGCTGTATTATAGATGCGAAAGGAGCAGATCTTCAGTATGAAACCCACCTCAAAGGTAGCTAGATACTTTGTTACTAGATTTCTTCACTGTTATGTGGAAAGTCTAGGTTGCATTCTCTTGGGGCTGGGAAGGATAGGGAAGTATGTAAAGGTAATTTCTCAGGATATGATGAAGAGCATCCTCTTCCATACTGTACTCTATAGAGTCATTGTATGTCCAACTTAGATAGTCTGAGTGAAAAAGTTTTGACGTTCAGCTTTGTATTGTTTTATGATTGTTTTCAAAGAAGAGGTGTTTAAAGAGGTACATAAATAAAGAGGAGGTAGGAATTGCTCTTGGAGTGTTGACAAAATGTGACATAATTTTAAAGATGTTTTTCTAGAGATGTTAATTAAGAAAAAAAAATCAAAACACGTATTTTCTTTTTGTTTAAAGTAACAGCAAGTGTTGTGGCCAGAACAAAAGTGCTGAACTTTAGAATTGTGTCCAGATGGCCTTGGGTTTCCTCCAGAATTTTGGTCCCTTAGATTTTGGCATCATATGTATTGCACCATCATTATTCTACCAGTAAAGAAGAAATAAATGAATTTTTTTTCTGTTTTCATAATTTTTTTCTTGTGCTTTCTTTTCTTTTTCTGTGGAAACTAGCTAGTGAACAAAACCAAGTGAATTAAAAAACCCCAAACAAACAAAAAACATGAAAGCGAAGAAACTGCTTCAAAGAAAAATGAAGAAAAACCCCAAGAATTGTCATGAGTCAAACTTGAACTAAGTGAAAATATACAAATGAAGATATTTCCTGCAAGAATTAGGGGTATGCCTCATCAGTAATATGTTCAAACAATAATCATATAGGCATACCATGAGGAGCTAAACATAACGGCTCAAAAAAAAAATCAGCTGGGCCTGAAATGTTCATTGCAGAGTTTCTGAAACTCAGTTCACATATGGAGAATCATGAGTTAAATTTGAAAACAAGGTTTTCAATTAAATGTCATGTTCTGCTCCCTTTGCTCAAGTGACTTACCCTGTTGAAGTCTGGAAGGCAAATAGAATTTGGGTCAAAGTACTGATTTATTTCCTTCCTTCTTTACCTGTTCTGTAGTAGCAAAAATCTAAATTCACTGCCAGAAATCCTAAAGTTAAAGCACGTATTATCAGGCTGTGGAAAATGGAAAAGTAATGCTGCAATTAAGTGTGGACGTGAAGTAAAATCCTTCTTAATTGCTTGTTCCTGATTGAGAAATGCATAGCAGTTGTCTTGATCTTTTCAAAAAGCATAGTTGTAATAGGAGATGCAAGACTTCAAGCTATATGTTGCAATCATAATTTCTCCTATTATTTTTCCTGGTGTTCTTTGCATATCTTTGAAAATCCTTGATTGAGTCAGGCTCCATTTTCACTTTTTAATATATCTTGATGAGTCAGCATCATACAAACGACCTTCATCAGGGGTTTTGTCAGAGTAAAGGGAACAGAAAACACAAGAACTCTGATTATTAGAGGTCATATTTTCATGGACTCCAGGAATAATAGTAAGAGAGTTGAAAAATGGTGGTAGTCAACAGCGCATTACAGACCAAACCTTTCTCCTCTAGAGTAGAGGACCAAAGTATGGCTTGATAATCAATAGTTATGTGAGAATGCAAATATGCTCAGTTGGAAGTGCTGAAATTTATTATTTCAGGCAGGGAGAGGCATTGCGTTTGCAGGATTTCAGCTGCTCTATTTGCCACACTTGATCAGAAAGTATAGCATAATCTTTCCAAATGCTGCCCTCTGATTCCAGGTGAGGCAGATCATCACTACTGGCACCATTCCAGGTCTGCATGGCTTATGTGCCCTTTGGGCTTTCTAGGACTGCCACAATGCTAGCTAGATCCACTTCCTTTTGATAAGCATGAACTTAGACCCATGTGTAGAAAGAAAAGACGATAGAAGTAGATAGGAATTTCCCTAAATATGTGGGAATCAAAATAATTAAAAAAAAACTTAAATAAAGGCTAAAGGCTTTATTCTTCTATGTTTCCCATTGTTTAAGAAGACTATTACATGCAGAAATGCCTTTTTAAATGTTGGTAATACACTTGAGTTCTTGCTGAAACTGGAGAGACAGTGAAAATACATGGATTAGTGAATTCCATATTAGGTTAATGTATAAAACATGACAGAAGAGAAATAGAATTTACAGGTATAAAGCTACTACAAGCAATAGTTGAAAGGGGGAGTAATACTTTATTCTCACAGTACAGCAAAAGCTATTGAGTACATTTGTATTATGTGGAAAAACTCATTATTGAACACTTAATTTTCATATTTTCATGATCACTCTTGAAATTTAGATCACTTTCAAGTACTATTGTCTTATAATGTCTATATAAACTTATTCAAATGTTTTCATTCAATAATAGTTATAGTAATGTGGCTGGACTCTGTGATGTTTAAACTGGACAAGGCAATTGTGTAAATAAAAGAGCATATTGACCAAATACAATTAATGATGAAGTGAAAATTATTCTGGTTTGTAACTTGGTATCTTGTAAATGCCATTTTTCATTCTGTTTTTCTTTTTCCAGACCTTTATAGTATTGAATAAAGGAAAGGCAATATTCCGATTCAGTGCCACCTCTGCCCTGTACATGTTAACTCCTTTCAATCCTCTTAGAAAAATAGCTATTAAGATTTTGGTACATTCATATCCTTTTCAAGTGGTTAGTCTAAAACTGCAATGAATGAGATGTTACTTAGTATTTAAATCTTTCATTGGCACATGTCCCAGGATCAATATGATCTGTAGTGCTTTGTCCCTTCTCTCTCTACTATTTCTGTCTTCTCTTCTTTTTCTTATTCTCTTTTTACATTTGTGTTCATTGCTGGATCCTAAAATAGTAATACCAGAAGCCAGACAACCAGTCATCATCCTTTACAATTTCTTTATGTGTCTTCTTTCTTCCCCCACATATTTTTTTCCTTCCCTCTTATTTTTCCTGTAATCATCACATCTTTTTTTCATCTTTTCCCCTCCTCCACATTTTTCATAAGCTGCAGATATATTGCTCAAAATACTTTCAGTTCTTCACTGACACTGTGTGTTAAAATCAAATCTTTGATCTCAGGTCTGTGCTTGCATGAATATTTAGTGAAAATACGGTTTTATTTTTCCTTTTCATATTCTGATTCAGATAACAATTGCAGAAAGATAGATTCAGAAAACAGCCTAGGTTTCTTTTTTTGTTGTACATTCTCAGTCCTATATGTATTTCACCTGTCTATTTTATTTCTTGATCGTTATTGCATTATGCACTCGTAACCTGTTCATGTTTTAATTTCAGTGTTCAAGTAGGTAATGAGATTTTTACATTGCAGGTAGAAATTTGAAAAGCTAAATTATTATCATTACTTACCTATTATTTTGATTGTTCAGTGTATTGGTAGCTGGTAGGCATCCCATTGGCCTGATCCCAAATGCTCATATGAGCCATGAGGGCATTGACTTCAGAAAATCTGCTTACTTAAAGAGCAAATACAAATGTTTGCAGACTTACATTTTACAAAAATCTAACATAAGCAGACTGAAAGTAGTTCTTCTGTGTGTAGCATTGTATATATAGGGATCCTAGGATAATGTAGAATAAATATTGAAAGGATTTCTTTCAATCATGATATAATGGAAGTCAGATAATTACAATAGTTGTTATGTGTTGGATGTTGTTATCAATGGCTAGCCTACAAATAACCTCAGAATCAATCATGATACTAAAAGCCTGTCTTGAATTTTCTTGCTACAGATGCCACTAAAAATAATTATTTTTCCATTATATCACACTCCTTACTACGTTCTGGAGCATTATTCAGTTATGTGGAATAATAGAAGATCATGGGACTGAGGTAGTAGCATAGAGCCAGTCACTAAAGTCTGAGTGTTAGAAAATGTTGTTTAAACATGTGGGAAGGTGTATTATAGTTATTTCTCCACTGATGAAAGAATAGTGAAGATTTGCAACTCAGAGGACATTTCATCAAAAAGGATTTTGAAAGCCTATGTAGAATACAGGCTGGGGAAACACTCATAACATGGGGTTTTATGTTTTTAAGAATATATTCCTTCCTCTTCTGTTCATATACGAATTATATAACAAGAAGCTAGTTTCTGAGTAAAGGCTTTAAAATATATTTACTGAGCAGAAAACCCAAGGAGTTGTAGAATGTAATGCCACAGTTGTTCCACAGTTCAGAAGGCAGAGGTACTTACCGTCACTTGAAGGTTTTTTTAATTAATGTAGACCTGCAAAGACAACTTCGTGAGGGAAACCTCACAGTACTTCTCTCACCATTATATTCAGATTTCTATTTAGGAACACCACATGAACCTGCAGCTAAAGCTCTTCTCAAAAATCGAACTTTGCCCTCTCTCTAGGTTTGGGTGATGGTGCCATCATGTGGTCATTTTGTGATTCACCTTCGTGGTTTTCATATTTGTGGTTGTATTTTCCTATCTTAGAAGGATGTCAGCAGTTCTGAGAGTGAAAGGTCGTAGACTTAGAGCAGTTCTGTTAAAGTGAATGAAATTATTTATGACTTGGACCTGTTCAGAAATTCTTTTTAATTTTTTTTTTTTTTTTGGAGAATAACCTCTGCCTTTCCTTCCAACAGCACCTATGTTACAAGTCATATAGAAGGCAAACAGCAATAGAATACTTTTTTTGCAAAGATTTCCCTATGTTCTCTCATACTGTGTCACAGCTAGCTTTCAATATATGTATCATAATGACAAGCAAAGATGTTGATACATGCCAAATGTTATGGTGAATCATAAAAGTGAAGAAAAAGTATTTTTCATTGTTGTGTATGCATGAAGTGTATCAGATTTGTCTAGATCATCCAGAAGTAATGCTTTTTGTATTATTCCAAGAAATTAGAAGCTCATACTTCAAATTTTAACATTTTTTTTTTCAAAAAGAAAAAATAAGATCTTCCTAAAATTAAGAGTTAGGTCTTTCCTTTTAGTATCTTCCAGATTTTCTAATTTTTAGTATATGAGTGTTCTCTTTTAGCTATAAAGCAGTGACCATGAAAGCGTTAACATATTCAGGCCTTTTCCCTGGCTAATAAAAGGGCTGTGGAGGGATAAATAGCTCCTGAAAGTGAAAATCTACCAAAGCAGTGTGTTATTTATCTCTCTTTTTATGAGATTTTCTGGCTTACATTCCTTAACTCTTAACCTACATTATTCAGCATGCTTATCATGTGCACTATTTTGACCAACTGCGTATTTATGACCATGAGTAACCCTCCAGACTGGACAAAGAATGTAGAGTAAGTTAAATGGATTTTCTCTTAATATTCAGTAATCAGAAATAAACTGCTGTAAATTATTTTACATTAGGATGGCACCCCTGGCAGCAGCTACCTTCTTGGCATATCCTTTCAACAACTAGTCTGGTGCTAGTTTCTTTGCTATAGTATTGAATACATACAATTGTCTATGACAAGTTGTTTAATGTCCATCTTCTGTTTGCAGTATTAGATAGGGTGGTGTAAGAAGGAAAGCTAGTCTTATGAGCATATAGAAAAAGTGGATTATAAGTATTTTTTATTGTCTTCTATGTTGCATCTGTGCAAGAATGCAGGAAATGTGCTCTTTCATTTCCATTGCAGTAACCATTAACAGTTAAAGGGATCATCTTATGGATGTGTTCACCATACTGCAGCTTTCTTTTACCAAAGCCAGTGTAACAATGGAAAGCATGTATGCAAAATAAGCTATTAAAAAAGTATTTAAATGATTAGCTAATCATTGGTCCAACATGACTGGTCTAGTACGATGTCAGCAACATGGTGCCAACGGACAGTGACATTTCCAAGGTTGTAGACCACAGAGTGAAACACTGCTCTTTGTGGTGCTTAATTTTTGCAGTAGTAGTCTATGCTTCTGCTGCTTCTTCATTCCCTAGTGTTTGGGATGGCACATACCTGTTTAATCTGCAGTAATCAAAAATTAACTCATAGGGCTATTAGAGTCAACAAAGGCATTCTCATTTTGAGTTCTTTATGAATGTATATGTATTCAGGATGTCTAGCATGTAGTAAATATTTGTGATAGAGATTGGTTGCTTGAATATTTCTTCATGTCTTTGTATTGTACCATTTAGATTTACAACAGATGTCCTCATCTGTTAAGTAAAGTTGTGCAGGAAAGAAATTTTTTAGTAATTGGACTGAAAACATTCACATTGGAAAACTATTTTCAGGTTGGCTCAGTTAGAGTAAGCTTTCTAAGCATTTTAATTTGAATTCTTTTTCATTAAAGATATAAAGTAAACTAAATTTCAAGATGGCATCATGTGAACACAGAAGATTGAAATGACTCAGAGTGCCAGAACTATATATTTTTTTAATTTACATTTCAACTACATTTTTTAGTCAAAATGAGTAACTGACTTTAATTGGCATTCATAAATATATTTGGTGGTTCTTGCACATATTTTTGCATCTAAACCCACTTGTTTCATTCCAGTACTGTCTTGATGAAGGTGAAGTGCTGGATATACCTACTCCGTAATCAATTAGGACTGATGAAAGTTTGCATTTGCCAGCTCATGGTGCTAAGCAACATTTCAGCATAAAAATTACATTGAAGAAATTTTTAGTCTGGAAGCAACTTTGAAATCCTAACATAACTGATCTGTGTGTTTTGTTATAACATGGATTGAAACTGCACATAAACATGCACGATTGAAGTAACTGGGAATTTTGTATCTCTCTTATTGGTATAGATTACACAATTTGAACTTAAGCTATGGGTTGTCATTTAGTTTTTTAATCCTAATTTCGTTCCTCCTTTTTTATGGTATAAATTATACATGTGATTAAAGTTGATTGTAACTGCCATTAAATTGTTATGCCACGTAAAGAGAAGAAATGAAAATAAAGGAACTAGAGAGCATAAACTGTGAAGATAATGTGTGTACCTATAAACTCTGTCTTGCATATTTTCTTCAGATACACATTCACTGGAATTTATACCTTTGAATCACTTATTAAAATTCTTGCAAGGGGCTTCTGTTTAGAAGATTTTACTTTTCTTCGAGACCCATGGAACTGGCTAGATTTCACCGTCATAACATTTGCGTAAGTCTTCTACTTATTTTTTTAATAAAAATTCTTTCTGATAGCGTGAGATTAGTGACTGAAAATTGCCTTATATTTTGTCAGCCAGAACATTTGGAGCCTGGACTTCCTGCGGTTTCAATATGTTTCTTCTATCTCTTTTACACATTTTAGTATTTCTAACCAAGCATGTGCTGCAGAGGCCAGCATGGTGTGCCAGCACATTAGGATTGTGAATGCCATCAGCCTGAGCTGTTCAGATCCTCTCTCCTTTCTGCATACCAGAATTAAAAGGAATCCTCTTGACTTCCTGCTAGTAGCTGACCAAATTAGGTTTCAAACATCAAGTCAATGTGGTTTATTTTGATAAAAATTTAATTTTATGGTCAGAAGTATATTTATAACACAGGCAAAATACAGTGAATGATCAAGAGGTCTTGATCAAAGACCCAAGCAAATAGGGTAAAATCTGCCTCAATTCTGAGTAACTGTGATTTAATCCTACAGGTATGTAACAGAATTTGTAAACCTAGGCAATGTTTCAGCTCTTCGAACTTTCAGAGTATTGAGAGCTTTGAAAACTATTTCTGTAATTCCAGGTAAGAAGAAGTTGGTGTAAGGTGTTAGGCCCCTCGTATCTCCAACTGTTATTTGTGTGCTGTCATTGTGTTTGTGTGTGAACTCCCCTATTACAGATATGTGACAGAGTTTGTGGACCTGGGCAATGTCTCAGCGTTGAGAACATTCAGAGTTCTCCGAGCTTTGAAAACAATATCAGTCATTCCAGGTGAGAGCGAGGTTAAACACTGAGGCTGACTTTTGTTCTGCAAAGGCTGTATTCACATATTTTAAAGCACATGCCTTGTTTGCTACAAATTGTCAACCAAAAAAAAAAGCAGGAATCAAGACGTGTAATTTTAATTAAATTGATTCATGCTTGTGTTAGTTGTATTTTATTTTTAAAAAAAAATCAGCCTTTGAGTTTAACGAATTCTTGCATGGGATATTTGCAGTAAACAGCCTATGTGATTTGCATCTTATGACATCAAGCTTTCCTTTACATGTTTTAAATATAAGTTAATTTTAAGCTTTCATAGTGATGCAAATTTTATCATTTATTGAAAGCACTTGATACAGCAACTTAATTCAGTTTTACATCATGTATGAAAAATTAAACTCTAAAAGATAGCATGGGCCATGCATGGGGTATTGTTTTAAAGATGTCTTTCTTCTCCAAACCATCAGCCCTCTTATGTTGTATGAAGATTATTATGACATCATTTGAATATGCACTTGTAATGTCTATATAATGGGTTTATTAACGTAGAATACATTACAAAAGGTTCATGTAAGAAAGGTTTGGGCAAGAAGCATCAGCAAAAGCTAACAGTGCTATTCTATGTAGGGTTGAAATACAGCATGGATAATAAAAGCATTTGTTTTGGCAGAAACAATGTGTTTGAAATTATCTACTTTTTATTTCTGTACACTATAAAATAAGCATAAACTTACATATTTTCATTCATCTTCACAAGTAATAACGCTTTCATTAAAGTTATTATATCACAAATATTTGAGTAATTCACTAGTCCTTTTGCATGAAACCTTTATCAGGAAAAAATCACGTGATCTTTTTTGTGTGTTTAGTATCTAACATCATAATAAAAATATTTTCTCTTTGCAGGCTTGAAAACTATCGTGGGAGCCCTAATTCAGTCTGTGAAGAAGCTATCAGATGTGATGATCCTGACAGTGTTTTGCCTGAGTGTATTTGCACTAATAGGGCTGCAGCTGTTCATGGGCAACTTGAGGAATAAATGCCTGCAGTGGCCTCCAGACAATTCTACTTTTGAAACAACTGTTATTGCCATCTTTAATAGCTCTATAGGTGAAAATGGTACATTTATTAATACAACAATGACAACATTTAACTGGGATGAGTACATCGAAGATCAAAGTAAGAGTCAACTGTATCATCTGCTGCACTGATTTTCTGGAATTTATTTAAATAAATACAGGAACATCGGTATCTTTCCCTTGCCTTTAAAAGTGTGTAGCCTGCTCAACAGACTTAAGAGTACTCATTTTCTCTAGTAAATAAAAGAGCAGTCATAATGTAATTTAACCACACTGTTAGCAAAATATGTTTTTACCTTTTACTGAATATGACTTCTAGAGTAAAATCACATTGCTGCTTAAACCAGGATCTCCATCTTCAAGCCTCCTGAAATAGTGTGACAGCCCTAATATGGGGTCTGAAATGTAGATTAGTGCAAGATAGTGCCCGATATCATAAGCCCCCATTTGAACCATCAGTTAGCCCATGCATCCTGCCATAGCACGTAAATGCAGCTGTGTTGTTTCTTCTGGAACTTGGTGTCTCTGCATCACACTCCCTTGCACAGCACAGACATGCCTTCATGACAATACTAGTGATTCATCCCATGCTTCTCATTCTTGCAAAACAAGAACTAGATTCCAAATTTCTGCCTTTTAATTTGTTTCTTATCTTCGGAAAATCTATAAATTACCATTTTGGTCTCCTCTGTACCTCATAATGGAGTATATCCATCATTTTAGGTAGTTAACGCCACTACTGTTCTAACAAAAATTGTTTTAAAATTCAGATAGAACAACTCTGAACATATCTATAGTGGATTGTTATTTTATCTTTTATAATGGTAGTGTCAGTCTCTCCTATTTCTTTTCAGTCCCTTCTATTTATTTATGGTATTTAGTGTTTTAACTTCATAATTAGGCATAATCTTAGTTTTTTTGTAAAGTTTGTATAAATGTCATAAATGCTGACTATATCACTGAAAGTTAGGAAACTGCAGTTTAAGAACTAAATACTTTTAGATCCAGGTTTCATCGCCTGATAATCTTTTAATATACTTATGATACCAGCATGCTTGTAGTATACAAATGTCATGGAGAAATTTGGAATGATAAACTATTGTTAAATCCAGTCTGAGGAGCACATTTCATTTCATTCCCCTTTTGTTGTTTCTGGTACCACATCACACAAATAGATTTTTTTTTTTCCTAAATACCTGACCTACATTTTCCTAATTCCAGATTAAATATATTGCTACTTCTGTGAAATTAGAAATAAGATAATCATAGACTGCTTTATATTAGTCTTTATGATGTTGAAAAACTCTTATCTTCTTTATTTCTTGTCTTTTCTAAGCCAAGCAATGCTATTTTCTGGTTTGCATTTTCTATACCCATTTTCACTTTCTTTTTTTCTATTTTGAACTCTTTCTAGTTAGTCTGGGACTTTTTTTTCTTGTTGTTGTCTCTCTGTTGCCTGTTTTTATTATGGAATTTTTTGGTTGGGGTTTTTTATGAGGTGCTCGAATTGGGTACTTAACTCCTCTAACAATTACTTCTAATTTGTATCTTTACCTCATGTGCCACATAGGCAACATTCCTACTAACATGTGCCAAAATTACCTCAGTTTTATATCAGCCCTGTATTGTTGATTCACCATTAACTGTGACAGTCACTGCATCTTTTTCTACTGTGGTGGCTGTGGCCACATCATGTCTATTTTGCACTTACTTACTTGATTTTGCTGTGTCCAGTATAGCATTTTCCACTTGTCTCTGTTGGAATAAATCCAATTGCTTTTGGACCAACTCGTCCATTTGTAAAGGTCATTCTAAATTTCAGTTATCTTCTCCCCTAGCTTGATGTCTTCAGAATACTTGATGCATTTTTTTCTATTGTTTCATGTCTTGAGTTGGTAATGAAACTTGTTATGTAAACCATGTCTAACACAGATCCCTGGAGGATCTTCAGAGAGATGCCCTTAAGAATTGACACTGGGTCATTGGTGACTGCTCTCTGAGAATTCTTTTCAAGTATTTTGGGATACTTCCAGCCAGAACATGCCTCCTTTATTTGCATATGGAATTGTCATGTAGAACTTGTATGCATGATTGTTGTCCTGTTATTAAGTTGGCAGGAGACAGGAGTAGTTTTATATATGGCATATTTTTTGCAAACTCATATTGACTATTTTTATTACTTTATCATTTTTGTATTAAAAAAAATATCTTATTTAACTGTTTTCCAAAATAGTGGGCTGAGAGTTGAGCAAACTGGATGGTGTAACTGCATCCTCTGCTTTCCAGAGGAGGAGCTGTGCCACTAAGAATGTGAATTAGGCCCACAGACAAGTTTGAAAGTCCCGCTTGGAGCCTATTTGCATCTTTAAACTTCTGAAACTTTTCAAGTAGGGGTTAGATCTCTCACTGGGTCTGACTATGTGATCACCAGAATGTCTGAAAATCTGCTGATTTCTTACCTGATGCATATAATCTATAGTCTCTCTCTGTTTAAAACACGCAGATTTTATGCTTCCTCTATCGTATACAGGTGGTAACAGAGCAGAAGCAGTCAATAGGAACTGGTTGCAATTCCCTGCTTGTCTCTTTAGCATTAGCCCTCAGTTAGTTTATGCCAGCTAAGCTAGTTGTGCCAGCTGGCAGTGAATCTCGTGGAACCATCTGCTTCCTGGGAACAGCGAGAACATACCTAATTCTGGCAACTTTAGCTTAATATGCCACCTGACCCAAAAATCTCCACTAGAGATTCCCATTTTGCCGTAAGAATCCCAAACTGGGAATCAATGGCAAATTGTCTTTGCCTTTCTGCCACGAAGCAGAACAAAGAAAATAAAAGAATGTGCCAGTGGCTTCTAAGACTTCCATCTCTTTAAATTATATTTTACCTCATTTTAGTAGTTAGCCAGTTAAAAAATACATATAGATACTTCAAGTACATACCTCTGCTATAGAATTTTTTATAGTAATTTTGTGTAATGGACAATAAAAGCTTGGTATCTCTCCCAGCTGCTCAAATCGAGATCTAGTTAGCAATTTCTTGAGCATGTTGTGTTCTGTTTTCATGATGCAAAATTTCAGTATTTCTCAAGGAATACTTGGATAAAATAATATGTAATGAAAAATTAATACTACTAAGTGTTCTGCATCAAAATGCACTAACAAAGGCAGAGAGTTGCCCTCATACTTTGCCTGGTTTTCCTGCTATTTTTCCATTTACTGACATACACAGTTTGTATTCCACCCATGTTATTAATTTGGTTAGGTTGCTGAGAATTAACTGTACAACTAACCTTTCCATTTTTTAAAGGATGACCAACCTTAAGACTAGAAAGTAATTTTCCTGTCAAAACAGTATTTTCCATGCTTTTTTCATTCCTAACCATTATATATTGCAATTAAAAAGTTCGTTAGCTCTGCTAATTTCTTTGAAGTGTGAAAGTCTATGCAACTGCTGGATTTCCATTGGGCATAAATGTTCTCTTTCTCATCACCTTTTTGATTTTTTTTTTTTTTAATTTTTTAAATCAGGTCATTTCTACTTCTTGGAAGGACAAAATGATGCACTGCTGTGTGGCAATAGCTCAGATGCAGGGTAAGAAAATGATCATCATTTTTCATTATGCATCAAGGAAAAATAATTAGCTGCTTAAAATAGCTCAGGTGGTCAACTTTAATATCAATTGTACAGTAGAGTTGCAAATTACCAATGTTTTGCATTTGAAGCTTTACTTCGATACAGCCATTTATGTGATTTGGGTTTACACAGGCACTTCCATCAGTATCTTAGGCTAGTTTTGTAAAGGTAACCACTTGAATCCTGTGTGCAGAAATGTTGCTACCAGCTTGCTGCCAGCTGTTTGTCATCAGCCATGCTACTTGATGCTCTTCTCGTGTCTTGGTGCAGACGTGTTATTATGACAAATTGTGGGGAGGGGTAGAATAATAATAGTTATATTATTAAAGCATTGAAATACCATTAGGAAATGGAATTAAAAATTGAAAAACAATAAGATACATATTTTTATCTTGGGTACGTAAAATAAAGTTTTACTTGTTCATAGTTTTGTTAGCAACTGATACTCCTGAACAATATTGTTTTACTACAGTATATTGTAATATAGAGTAGTTGTTAAAAATAGCATTTCCTCTTCTTTTGTAGTCAATGTCCAGAAGGATATATGTGTGTGAAAGCTGGTAGAAACCCCAACTATGGCTACACAAGTTTTGATACATTCAGTTGGGCATTCTTGTCACTGTTTCGATTGATGACTCAGGACTTTTGGGAGAATCTTTACCAGCTGGTGAGGACTTCTTAAAATAAACAGCACCATCACCAATACCATTATTACATAGTAATTGCATAGTTATTTTCATTCACGTCCCTAAGGCCTTTGGAACAGAAATCATCTTTAATTTCATATATGTAAGCTATTGTCTTAAACAGTAAGACGTTCCCATGTGCTACTTAAATACATAATAAGGAATAGCTGCTATTTTATGAAGGTGATTAAGCATTCTTGTTTGTTTTCCTAAATGAGTAAATGAACTTAAGTTGTTAAAGTTTCCTACCTGCACATGCTGTAAATAAATGCTAGTTAAATTGATTTGCAGTCTAGTACAAATATGTTCTGTTTGAAAAGGTTACATCTTGTCCCTGAACTACATATATCCTTAATGTGAAGGACTGTAATTTTGTCCACTGTGACATTTTGTATCCTGCACTGTCTTTGTGGCATGTAGTTTGGGGCTGATGAGACAAGAAGGTAAGATGCTGATTAGTGGCCCCACTACTGTTAAATTTGAAGGCTATAACACAGATGTATAGATTCTTATTGGTGTAAGTTCTGAAGTATTCAGAATCTGATTTACCTTGGCATTAGCAGACGCAAAACTTAGATTTTTGCACATGTATCCAGGATATAATATTATTTCTATATGGAAAAGGTAACTAAATAATCTTGTGCTAACACAAAGCAATCTTACAACATATTTATAGATTATAACACAGAGGCTACTGCATTATGTAACAGTATTTAAAGTCTGCTAAAATATGTATTATCTCCTTTTCTCCAGACTCTGCGTGCTGCTGGGAAGACATACATGATATTTTTTGTTTTGGTCATTTTCCTGGGTTCTTTCTACCTGATCAACTTGATCCTGGCTGTCGTTGCCATGGCCTATGAAGAACAGAATCAAGCGACCATGGAAGAAGCAGAACAGAAAGAAGCCGAATTTCAGCAAATGCTGGAACAGCTGAAAAAGCAACAGGAAGAAGCTCAGGTATTCCTCTAAAGTAAAATTTCTTCTTCCATTCATGACTGTGACCAGACGTCCACATATGAGAATACTTTTACTCTCCTCCTCCTAACAATGTCTTACTTTGTTCTCATAAATTCCTTCCTATTGCAAACAATCTTTAATATTTTCCATTGCACTGTTTCTGCTGGCTCAAGTGAACTTGTTAATTTGTGACAAAAATGATAACCAACAAGCTAAAACACTGGATTTTCAAATTGGAAATCAGCTTTTTAAGTGAGCACTTGAAGAAGTTACCCAGAGTGCTTGTGATGATAATCAAAAGCCGTCTGGATGTGGTCCTTGGGCAGCCTGTTTTAGGTGACCCTGTCTGTGATTGTCTGGAATGGAGATGGAGATGTGGGGGAAAAAATGGCAACAGTAATTCTGTTTATATCAGAATGAAGACTATTGTAGGTGCTGTAGGAGAAACATTTTGCTTCAGCAATATTTGGCTTTTTCTACTCCCTCCCATCTCTCACAGCAGAAAGCCATAGTGTTCCAGTTTTAAATAAAACTGAAGAAAACACTTATGTGGTCCACATGTAATGATTACATTCTGCTTTGAAATTACTTCTCATTTTTTTGAAGGCTCTCAAATCTTTAATAGGGTAATTGGTAATGTCTGCTTGGCATGTGGCCACAGACAGCAGAAGTTGGACTATGTCTTCCATATAAGCACAAGACTAAACTCAGCAATCAGGGTATTTTGTTTCATAGGTTAGTTGCTCTCTCTTGGGGTTTTTTGGTTTGGTTTGGTTTTTTCTTAACACAGCTTGTAATGAGTGTTAATAAAATGCTCCACATATTTTGAAAACCAAACAGCAACAGGTTTCTAATATTCTTTAGTTTAACTCAAATCTCTGATTATGATTTGCAAAACTGAGATGTCAATGTCACACTAGAATTTTAATAGACTAGAGAGTATTCAAAATTCATCAAAATGTTGTAAGAAAGTGTTGCTTCCTGTTAACAGTGATTTTACCAGTTGTTTGAGCCTTGATTGCTTATTTCTACATAGTACTTCAGATGAAAAATCCATTGCAGCATATTGCTCCAATCTAAAACAGGTGCTTGTTAACTTGTTTATCTGATAGCACAGCTTTCCCATGGGTTACTCTAACTCCCGGTTTATGGAGCAGTGGCAAAATTATGGTTCTTGGGGTGTTTCACAAATTAAATTTCTTATGACATGGTGGGTTCAGTGAAGCAGAATCATTGCTTTTATGTCAAAATAATATTTCTTTTAAGAATGGCAATAAATTTAAAGGAGTGGTATGTGTGTATAAATGTTGTAAATTGCATATGTCCTTGTATGTATAGGCAGCAGCAGCAGCTGCAGCAGCTGACTCGAGAGATTATAGTGGAGTAGGTGGAATAGGTGGATTCTCCGAAAGTTCTTCTGAGGCATCAAAACTGAGCTCAAAGAGTGCTAAAGAGAGAAGGAATAGAAGAAAGAAAAAAAAGCAAAAAGAACAATCTGAAGGCGAGGAGAAGGATGGGGAAGAATTTCACAAGTCTGGATCAGAGGACAGCATCAAAAAGAAAGGTTTCCGATTTTCCATTGAGGGGAATAGACTGACATACGAAAAGAGGTTCTCTTCCCCACACCAGGTACCATAGTATTATTACCTCTTAAATACCTTTGTTGTTTACTGATCATATAAACAAAACCCTGTAAAGTAGTATGGTTAATTCTTGCAAGATTCATTAGCATCTTAAATCAAAGTATGACCAAATTAAAACTTGCAGACAGATATGAAAATAAAAGCATTTGAGAGATTTTGGGTTTATTCTAAATTTATGTGTGAAAAATCAAAATTTTGTGTATTAATTAACTTGAGCTGTAGTTCAAGTTTCTTAATGAAAATGGACCTATCTCCCCATCAAGTTGGATATGTTCAGCATGATCAGTGGCTTTAAAATACGGTGCACACATACAAAGAAATGTAATGTTTCAAATGAGAAAAGCACTAAAATGTGGGATGCCAAAAGCTCAGTAGAAATTACCTAAATATTCATGTGAAATTTGAAAAAATAATTGATGTGAGACCATTAATTGTGTTATCTTAAAGAATGTAGAAATACATATGGCCATGTGTCCTTGCATGTGTTCTCTTACATTGAAACACCGGTGATTCAGAGTGTCATCTGCATCTCCCATCCAGGCATTTATTTCCTTCGATACTTTTGTTATGTTATCCCTTCTACAGATTTCAAAACCCCTCTTCATTTTCCCACCTCTCACTCTCCCTTCAGCACTTCAAGTCCAGACCTCGCATACATTCTCTCCTTTCTCTGCCTCTTTTTGTGCCTCAATATGCTTCTTGCTTTTATCCCCACCTTCTCAATTCTCCCTGGTCTTTATGACTTGTTTTCTCCCTCTTTTTAGTCATTATTACTAAACTCATTCCTGTCTTTTTTAATCCTCTTCTATTACTGTATCTCGACAGCCTGTTCCATCTCTTAATAAATCATGAGCATTCATATTCTCTTCGTGTATCATGTTCTCCAGCTCCCATTCTCAAAGAAGCTCAACCCTCTTCATCCAATGTTTTTTTACTAAGGACTATCTTTCTTAGATCAGACCATGCTGGAAATATAATGTTTCCAGCTTTCTATTTCTGCCACTCCTTCCACTCACTTCCTAATATACTTTCTTTTCAATAGTCCTGGATCCTTTCCCCTATCTCACCTCCTTGGTCTGCCACCATTTTATGTTGACTGTCTAACTAATCTCTGTAAGACTTCATTGCTGAATTTAGTTAGTTCATGATTCATTCTGTTTCTTACACGAATTTTCACACCTGTATCAATTGACTTCAACTTCATGTTGAAGACCCATCTGATCCCTTAGGTGCATATTCTTGCCTGTGTCTTCATTCAGACTGCAGCGTTATTCAGCTGCAGCTCAATTCATCCATCTTGTGAGAAATGAAGCATTCCTCATACAAGTTGCTCTTCTAACCTTTTCATCTCCCAGGTTCATTTACAGCTATTTGACTATGACAGTCTAGAAATCCCCTCCCCTCTGGTTTTCCAACCATAGTTCCTTTTCACTCTGGATTCTAACCACTAAACAGAAGTTCCTCTCACCACTTTTTAATAATCCTTTCCTAGAGAAAACTCAGATTTATATCTCATCTTTGACTTTTTCCTTGACATTTCATTTTCTTTCAATGTAAATGACCATTTTATTCCTCTTGAAAGCTTATTCTTCCTAACATTCATGATTTTGTCTCCTTTGAATTCTCCTGGTTTAGTTGTGCTTAAGAAGATCCTTTTACCCCTTTTACAGTTTTCTAAGGGATTTCCACAAGTACTTTTGCTGGTTCCTTTCTCTTTCTCTCTCTTCTTCTTTTTTTGCCTTTTTTTTTTTTTAATTTATTTTAAATTCTATCCTGGACCCACAACTGTGAATCATGTCTAACTTGGACCTCTTTCCATGTCCCAGTTACTCCTGTATTCATTAAGAATGTTGTTGCAAAGAGCACTAACCTATTCCATTGCTTTTATCTAATCTGCTAGTAAACATATTTACCTAAAGAAGTTTTTTTTTAATACCATTAAACATTTTGTACCTAAAGTTCCTCCCAACTCACCTTGTCTACTCAGAGTAAACAAGTCAAGTCCCAGCTTTGACTGACCCATGCCAGCATCCATAACCTCCTGTTAAATTTTCAAACTAGTTTCTTTGAGCTCTTTCTGGTATGCTGCCCCTCATGCTTGGAAGAAGCTCCCATGAGTTTTCACAGAACACTTCATTGCTTTCCTCAAATCCCTCTTTAAAACTCTCTTTTACCATGCTGCCTACAGAAAGCTTGACAGGGAAGTGACTTCAGGTGAGCTAAGACGACTGTTTATCATACTCATCAATTTTGCCTCCTTGTATTCCCTTTCTTTTTGTATCCATGTGTTGTGTTACACTTAGATGTGTTACACTTTGCAGAGTGCCTTTTTGTTCTGCATTTTGCAGTACCTAGAACAATGGGGCTCAGGTCCACAAAGATAAGTTGCAGAAGAGAAACAAAGACACTGCTTTGTTATGTATCGTCTCTGCTGTTCATAGAGGACATGGGCGAAATCAGGTGCTAATGCTAATCAATCAAGTCAAGCCAATTACTGATATGAATTAAAACATGTATGGACATGTATAATTATTTGTAAGATTAGAGCATTATTTTTACTCTGATCCTGAAAAGATTCTTGCATTGCAGAACGTTTACTCACATGAGTAAACTGATTAAGATTAGCAAAGCTGTTTATACAAAATTACAGACGTATCTTTGTATATTCAGGATAGCTAAGACTTTGAAAAATAAGTAAAAACCTTATTATAGCCTACAAGGCTAGTATCTAAAAAGATACATATGTTTTTTTAAACTAGGCAGTATTTGCGAGATACCTCTGTGTGCAGACAGAGTCACAGGAAATTTGCCTAAAATTTTATTTACTCCGCCTGTCAGACTAATGTCAGCCTGGAGTAAAAAATGTCAAGATACACTTACTCAGTTTATGAACAGTTGGTAATAACACAGGCAGAATAGCAGAGGAAACAATTCTGTAAAGCAGTTTCTTTTACTCTAATTAAACTGATCGATTTCATATATCCAAAGTAGTAAAATAACTAGTCTTTGTCTGTCACTTATGTGCTCTTTGTCTACTACCCAAAAGGGAATGTATTAGGGGGGGACTATACCAGTTCATTTCTTTGTAGATGACCTTACCCTTTATGGCATTGTGGGGTTTTCCTCTGTATGAAACTGTTTTATTTCAAAGCATTTTCATCTGATAATAATTGTTTTTATTTGCCTACAGTCTTTGCTGAGCATTCGTGGCTCCCTGTTCTCCCCAAGGCGGAACAGCAGAACAAGTCTTTTCAGCTTCAGAGGTCGAGCAAAGGATGTAGGATCAGAAAATGACTTTGCTGATGATGAGCACAGCACTTTTGAAGACAATGAGAGCAGAAGAGATTCTCTCTTTGTTCCTCATAAACATGGTGAACGGCGCAACAGTAACATTAGTCAGGCCAGTAGGTCATCCAGAACAGTACCTGCACTTCCAGCAAATGGGAAGATGCACAGCACCGTGGATTGCAACGGAGTAGTGTCTTTAGTCGGTGGGCCACCAGCTCTCACATCGCCTACTGGACAGCTCCTGCCAGAGGTGATGATTGATAAAGCAGCCACTGCTAGCAATGTAAGGAAGTCTGCCACAGCTCAGGCATGATGTTCTGTCCCTGTGGGATTAGCCACTGTTTGTACCAAATTTAGTTACTTGGCAATGATTACCTTTCTGGCCAAGCTGTGAATGCTCCTTTCATATATTCCAGTTAGAAGCTAAATGAAGACCTGAAATTGTCTAGCTGTCATTGACTAAATATGTGAAAATACATGCTAATTTACTGGGAATTAACAGAATAGCATAAATTTAGTAA
Source organism: Acropternis orthonyx (assembly GCA_035583155.1). Classification (NCBI taxonomy): domain Eukaryota; kingdom Metazoa; phylum Chordata; class Aves; order Passeriformes; family Rhinocryptidae; genus Acropternis; species Acropternis orthonyx. Next base: position 18,706,800 of record JAWWEU010000163.1, read on the forward strand.
GTGTAGTCTTACACCAATTGATTCATTATTCTTAGACTTAACTGGAAGGTTCTGTACTTCAAAGTTTATAAAAATGGAAAAAAATTATATTTAAGTTTATTACTTATACAGTGTCTAATACATTTATATGTTTAATATAATATCTATAATTATGTATTTATATATGTTTGTATTAATTATATTTACTTAATGGAATATATTAAATGAGCATTCAACTTCCTGCTGACCATACATGAAACCTTTGATGTAGCCTTGATAGTACAATTTACATGGGTTGTTATAGTGTTCCTGTAACACAAGTAATTTTTCTGTGGGTTTTTCTTCTGTTTCAACATTACTAAATATTGTTCTTTTTTTTTGTTTGAAAAATATGCTAGGAAATTGATAATTTATTCTAAATTCAGAGTTATCTTAATATGGACTTACTCTTTGTTCTTTTACTGCTAGCTGTGTGGGCTGTGCATTTTCAAGTTTAGAAAAAGACTTCACTGCCTAATTAGGAAGATATTTATGGCAGAGCTCATTGCAGACATTGTGAAAAATTTATAGTCTAAAAACTGTTCATAGTCTAAAATCTGTTTTAATGTCTCAGCCCTGTTTCAGCAAAATACTTAAAAACATATTCTTTAGGCACAAGAGCCATCCTAATGCAGTGTTTGACTATTTGTTCTATACAAAATTAGGCATACTTTAATCTATTGCAAAGCCACGGCATAAGTGGAGCATGGTGTGGGACAGCAGTGTTTTGAAACACTGTATTTCTACACTAACTTAGGGTGTTATTAAATGAACCATCCATTATCTATTTTATTGGTGTTTTATTTTCAGGGCACTACTACAGAAACTGACTTAAGAAAGAGACGGTCTAGTTCTTATCATGTTCCTATGGACTACCTAACAGATCCTAGTGCAAGGCAAAGAGCAATGAGTATAGCCAGCATGCTTACAAACACAATGGAAGGTATGGAACACAGACTTTTTTTGTATGACAGTGCCTTAAAGTGCTATTAGATGTGTGATACATTAAGTAGTAGTGGTTTGTTAAGGCAGCCATTTCAGCCTAAATTGTACAGACAGGAAGAGATTTCCTATATAGAGGTAGGTTTTTTGTTTGTTTGGGGTTTTTTTAATATGAGACTGATTTAAGCTTGCAGTATACGGATAGGTCTGAGGTGGAAGCAGCAAGCTTCCAATTTAAATGCAAGTGAAAGTGATTGTTCAGCATAGTCTTTCTTCTAGTAAACCTATGTTTTGGGGTAAAAGCTCTTTTTAGGTTACTGAGATGGCTATGCTTCTTGCATATTCCCCTTCTACCAATTTAGCTGATGTGCTGTTTGACATTCAAGGAAGGATCACATTTCTGTAAGGCTAAATACGATGAACATGATTCATGGAATTAAGCAACCTTTTTTAAGAAAGAGCAAAACATTACCTTGAGGCTTAAATGACTGTGTAGATTGGAAAAGTCATAGTGAGCAGTTGTGCACATTTGGACCATAATGCTGTCTAAATTGTTCTCTGACTTCAGGTTTGTTCTAAATGTTTATCTTTCATGAGGAAAGTCTAAAAAATTTTATTGGAAGAGACCTTAAAGATCATCTAGTTTCAACCCCACTGCCGTGGGCAGGGACACCTCTCACTGGACCAGATTGCCCAAAGCCCCATCCAAACCTGGCCTTGAACGCTTCCAGCAAGGGGGCATCCACAGCTGCTCTGGGAAACCTATGCCAGTGTCTCACCACCCTCACAGTAAAGAATGTTTTCCCTAATATCTAATCTGAATCTACCTTCTTTCTGTTTCAAACTGTTACCCTCATCCCATCACTCTACTCCTTGATAGTCTCACTCCATCTTCCCTGCAGGTCCTCTTTAAATACTGGAAGGCTGCACTATAAGGTCCCCTTGGAGCCTTCTCTTCTCTAGAATAAATAACCCCAGCTCTCTCAACCTATTCTCACAGGAGAGGTGCTCCAGTCCCTGATCATCTTTGTGGCCTCCTCTGAACTTGCTCTAAATGTTCCACATCTTTCTTATGCTGGGAACTGTAGAGCTAAACGCAGCACTCTGGATGGGGTCTCACCAGAGTGGAGCAGAAGGGGGGGAATCTCCTCCCTCAGCCTGCTGACCACTCTGATTTTGATGCTGCCCAGGAAGAGATTGGCTTTGTGGGCTGTAACCAACATTGTTGGGTCACATTCAATTTTTCATCCCCCAGCACCCCCAGGTCTTTCTCCCCTGGGCTGCTCTCAATCCCCTCATCCCCCAGGCTGTATGACAGATTTCTAAGACATATTTCTCTTTTGCATCCTATGTAGCATTAGCTTGTGAATGGTTCTTTTATCTATTGAATCTTTAGTATTCTTTTTGAAATTATACAGGTTACAAATGAAATTGTAATTGCTCTTGACTGACAGCAGTCTTAGTTTCAAAATATCAACACAGTTTATCAATAGTACCTTGAAAAACAGCAATTAGGCTTCAAGGAAATACCCAGGTGATACTGGAATAGAGAAATATATTTAAAATGTTCTTTTCATTTTTTTATGTAGAACTGGAAGAATCCAGACAGAAATGCCCACCATGCTGGTATAAATTTGCTAACACTTGCTTGATTTGGGACTGCTGTACTCCCTGGCTGAAAGTGAAACATATTGTAAATCTCATTGTGATGGACCCATTTGTTGATCTGGCCATTACTATCTGCATCGTCCTAAACACCCTGTTCATGGCCATGGAGCACTATCCAATGACAGAACAGTTCAGTGGTGTGCTTTCAGTAGGAAACCTTGTAAGTTTCTCATGATGTTTCATGTATGTGAAATGCATTTTTATTTAATTCTTCTGTGACCCATGCACATCAGTGTAAAAGAAAATGTTGACTACATATTTATAGGCTTGGAGTGGTTGAATTTAAATTTAAGCTGTTGACATTTGTGGATTTCACCATTCCTGCTTTGCAGCACAAAAGATAGTAAGATTCACTGAGTCAATATGCATTTTGATCTTTAAAACCTTCAGCTTTTGTCATAGAAGTTGATTAAAGGATTTATTTTTTTCTTCTTGATGGATAGTTACAAATCATAAGAACTTTCAGTTCCATTCCCACATCTGTTCTGCTCCTCACTAGCACCTCTTGAGGTTCTGGGTATCAAGGGAATTTTAGAGGGGAAAGACCCAGAAGCATGGCAGATTTACTGCAACTCTGCAGGAAATGGAGAAACGGAATGACAGTGCCTTCCACAGGTCACCTTGAAGAAGAACAATTCTCAACTTCCAGTATAATTTTTTTTTCCTAATAAAATAATCATCCCTATCATAAACTTGTCTTTATCCCTAGAAGTGAAAAGATGGCCTAAGGACAAAGATGACATCTAAGGAGGCAAAATTAGCATTAAAATCAGAAGAGATGCTCTGGGTTGGCATACATGCATGTTAGCAGGCTAGCTGAACACCACATTTTCCCTTTTACCTCTCTGTCTTTGGAAACCAAACACTGTGATGTGTATGTAAGCTTCAAATCTGAATTTTATTCCTAACCCAAATGTATGGCAATATAAAGAAGCTATTCAGATTTTTCAGGAATTGATTACTGAAAATACAACTTACCAAAAGTTGATACCATTAGTTTTACTTTTTAAATATTTTTTCATTAAACTGGAGTAAGAAACTCTATCTTCCTTGCAGGTGTTTACTGGAATTTTCACAGCAGAAATGTTTCTCAAGATAATTGCCATGGATCCTTATTATTATTTCCAAGAGGGCTGGAATATTTTTGATGGTTTTATTGTGAGTCTTAGTTTAATGGAACTTGGCCTTGCAAATGTGGAAGGATTATCTGTCCTTCGATCATTCCGATTGGTAAATATACTAAATAAAATATGTTTCTATGTTATATTTTTGTATTTTGCATATATATTTTGTGCCTTTTTCATTTGTACATTAAATATTTGGCTAAGACAGAAGATCTTTTCAGCATTTACAAAACACTAAATTGCATACCCACTAGATGGCATGTATCTATTATGTCAAGTTTGTTTTACATATCATCTTAGTAACATCTATTTCTCCTTCAAGACATTGTCAACATCAATTCTATTCTTGCAGTAAGTATGCTTTAAATATTAACTTTTCTTAATAGAAGTATCTCTTAGAGTCTGCTCCCTAGATGAGGGAGTAAAAAAAGCAAGAGCCACAGGCCCTCACTACCTATGACTGAAGATCGCTTAGTGAATAATGGGTTAGTTAATAGAAGTTTATTGACAGTTTTATCTTATAGACTTCCATTACCAATTGACTTACATGGTTAGTTTTAAAAGAGAGCAATGTTAAGATATTTCTTTGTATAGAAGTCTTTCATCACTACCAGCCATCTTGCCATCCTCTGCAAGGGTCCATCTGCTGTCTAACAGCTTTTCTGTTCAGAAGTCACTACAGTATCTCTGTCTAGATATTCTCTTTCATGAACAGAAACTTGAAAAACCTTGGTCTTGCTGCAGACTAGGCTAGCATGCAAGTAGATGTCCAAATCCTCTTCTGAAAAGACCTACACAGTAAGAGACGTGAAGCTAGAGTTCCAAGTCATCAAGCTCAACTTTTGCCTTAATAAAGCAAAAAAATACTAAACTTTAAATAAAAGTTATGTAAATCCCCTTTTAAAAAGGAGGGAATTTAAATATGTCTGTTTTCTGGTTCTCTGTGTAGCGTTGTACTGCAGCTTGCCTAAAATCTGCCTGGATTGACTTCTCTAGCAGTAGTAGAATTCTTTGTTTAAATCTGCATATATATATTTTATTTACATTTCATCCCATGAAATAATATTTAGTTTTAGATTGATTTTAGTATTCTCCTCTTTCAATTGTCTGAACATTTGCTGTAATTTTTTTTTCACTTTCCAGTAATTTCATTTTTGTCTGCTTCAAGTTGTACTTCAATACTTTCCTTTGTTTTGTGCTGAATGCTGTAGGACAAACTTCGTAAGACACATTACGTTTATTTTAAATGACAGAAAAGACATTGTTAATGTACTTGTGAGTAATTTGTATGTCGGACATTAACAGCTCTAGCTTGTTTCTCTTTCTAGGAAAATATTTCTTCCATCTCACTGCCATTTAAGATGAAAGAGATCTGGAAGTGCCCATACACTTACGGTCCTGTTAAACTGATCACATTTCATATGTGCTCATTTATTTTTAGTAATATTCTCTTAGAGTTGAATAAAGGAGAAAGAGTGTTTTGTCCAACAAGTACAGCTTGTTTATCAGTATCTAAAGTCACAAAAGAGGCAACGTCTGAATTGGAGTGATAATTGTGATAATTGCAATGTAATTGAAATGAGCACAGAGAGAGTATTTTTGAATTCTTATCACTGGAATCAGGACTAAAGACTGCTGATGTACAATACCGTACAAAGAGCTGGAAAGAGATTTTGTAACTAAAGTTTCTAAAGGTTCCATGAAACATGATTTAGACACAGGGTATCTGAAATATGAAATGTATAGCAGTGATTTCATTACCATTAGTAGCATGAATAACTGTATACCATTCTTCTGTTTTGCAGCTTCGCGTTTTCAAATTGGCAAAATCTTGGCCAACTCTAAATATGCTGATTAAGATTATTGGCAACTCCGTGGGGGCTCTGGGGAATCTGACCCTGGTGCTGGCCATCATTGTGTTCATTTTTGCTGTGGTTGGGATGCAGCTCTTTGGGAAAAGCTACAAGGAATGTGTCTGCAAGATCTCCAGTGACTGTGAACTTCCACGCTGGCACATGCATGACTTTTTCCACTCTTTCCTGATTGTGTTCCGAGTGCTGTGTGGAGAATGGATAGAAACGATGTGGGACTGCATGGAGGTTGCAGGCCAAACCATGTGCCTTACAGTCTTCATGATGGTCATGGTGATTGGAAACCTGGTGGTATGTAATCAGTGGGGATTTTTTAAAACTCTTAGAACATACTTCCTGTTTCTTATGATTTAGAAATCAGAGAAGACTGGAGGAGGACTTCAGGAGATCATGTAATTCATTTGCCTTTTCTCTAAATCAGGTCCAAATACACCTTGATCATTTATGAAAAATATTTGTCTACATTTTCTTTTCAATCTCAGTAAGTTTGTAACCTCTTTAGTAAGATCATTGCTGAATTATGTGTATAGTTAAAAATGCCTTTTAAAAAACTCTCTAACTTAAGTTAATTACCCTTTACAGCTAATTAGACTAACTGGTCACAATAGTGATGGAAAACTGTCAGTCTTTGTGACAACATTTGTAATACTTACAGGCTTACTGTTTCCAGTTTCAGTCTTTTCTTTTTGAAACAAAACAAACTGAGCTCTTCAATTTTTTCTCATAAGTGATGACCTGTAAACTGTTTATCCCTTTTGCTACTGGCCTCTGAATTCCTCTTAAGCAGCATTTTGAGTAGAGACTGAGTACTGAGTAATGTGGAATAATTGTACTTCCATTTCTTACACCCCACATTCCTTGTGGTACATCCCCAAATGACATGAAATTTCTGTACCAGCATTGCTTTCCTGAAGCAGCCTCTATGCCCTTTTCTGTAGTGCTTCCAGCTTGTGGGTTTTCACACTTTCCCTATACATAGTTTTCCTCTTCTCTAAACAATCATTTCCACACTAGTACTTCAGAACTAAATGCCATATTGATTTTCAATCATTTCACCAATTTACCATGGTTATACTTAATTGTAGTTCTTACTTGTTGAATGCTAGTATTCCTTCTCTTCTTGGTATAATCCACAAATTTTATAAATATACTTATCTACAGGCATAAATATCAACTCTTACCAGACTGATGTGAAACTCCTGTGGTATACCTTCTAAAATATTCTGCAAGTTTGAACAGGAAGAATTGATAAGTGTTTTGCACAGTCTGTCATAATTGCGTGCAATCCAGATTTCTCTTATATGTTTGTAGAATGTCATGCAGATAATTCTGAAATAGTTTCCTGAAACTGAGGTGTATGACATCTGAGGACTCTTTATCACTAGTTTTCCTGCTGAAACCAAAATAGACTCATATATTCTTGCCAGATAAAATTTTATTATATTCTGAATTTAAGACACTGAGCCTGTGGTCTATTGAAATATAGAAGAGGGCCTGCATTCCCCTGGGCAATGAACACTGCAGTGGACGTAGCTTGCATAGATTACTATATTATGTTGTATCCTGCCTCCTTAGGTCATTCTCTGTTTTGAGAAGCAGATCTGCACTACCAGAGTGAAGGAGAAAGTCAAGGAACAGCTCTGATTTTCACTTATATTAGTGAAGTTAAAGCAGCTAAAAATGTTTTTGGCAAGATAATAAAATGTGGGGGACAAGGGTCATGGATGGGAAATAATATCAGGAAAGTGGGTTGAAATAAAATGCTGTGAAATAAAATTTATGTCATATTGAATAACTCATAACAGAATTGCTTTTATGACTTAAGAATAAGAGATCCAATATATTTTTTCCTTACTGTCTTTTAGGTACTCAACCTCTTTCTGGCCTTGCTGCTGAGCTCATTTAGTTCAGACAACCTTGCTGCTACAGATGATGATAATGAAATGAACAATCTCCAGATTGCTGTGGCAAGGATTCAGAAAGGCATAGATTATGTGAAGAGAAAAGTGCGCGAATTCATCCAAAAAGCCTTTGTTAGAAAACAGAAAGTTTTAGATGAAATCAAACCTCTTGAAGACCTAAACAATAAAAAAGACAGCTGTATTTCCAACCATACAATAGTAGACATAGGTAAAAACCTTGCCTATCTCAAAGAAGGGAATGGAACTACCAGTGGCATAGGCAGCAGTGTGGAAAAGTATGTTGTTGATGAAAGTGATTACATGTCATTCATAAACAACCCAAGTCTCACCGTGACAGTGCCAATTGCTGTTGGGGAATCAGATTTTGAAAATTTAAATACAGAGGAGTTCAGCAGTGAGTCAGACCTGGAAGAAAGCAAAGAGGTAAGACTATTTCTAGAGTTAAAATACTCTGATGCTTTTCTTTTTTTCCAAAGGTTACTAGTGTTGAATTCAAATCTCTCTTTAATTCCTTTGTAACAACATATACAAACTTGTAATGTTATTTAAGATGAATTTGTGTAAGGTTACAAGTTTTGGGTGAGATGGTGGTACAATATTGCATTTACAGTAATCAAGATATATAAGAGAAATGTTTAGAAAATGAATACCTCTTTTTTTTAATATTTTATTTAGTTAAATCTTTAACAAGCAAAGGGACCAGTTTAATAGCCTTGGATACCAGAAGTCATAAAAAGTATGTGTGGCTGGTACAAGTTTCTCTGTGCTTATTTAATCAGTGCAGTTAATTCATTCCTTTATCTGCTTTCTGGAGTGCCTGCTGTCAGCAGTTCATTCTGATGTCTTCAACCTTTCTGATATAGTCAGAATATATCTAAATACATTATAGATACGTACATTTGAATACTGGACCAGCATCACTAAGCAATTTCATATAAATCACTAATCATCCATCTGATAGTAGCAGAACCACTGAAGAAGTGAAGTAATGGCCTTATAGAAAAAAAAGCTTTATATCTCAGTATAAGATCCTTTCATTTGACTACCCATTGTTATTTTCAAAGTTTTAAGATATTTGAATCTACTGAATTTACCTACTCTGATAAAATGTGCTCTTTCTGGCACAATGTGGTGCCAAGTGAATAGATCCAAGTTAACACTGAAAGAGTTACAGTGGATGCTGGGCACTATTATTGTGTTTAACCCAGTGCTCTGTCCTGCACAACTGAAAGTGGTGGAGGCACATCACTCCAAGTGGAGTAAGTCTACACAATGCTTAGTAGTGATGCTGTTCATTCAGCATTAGTATGGGCATTTTTTAACCAGTATTGCATGCTGTGGGATAGATATAAACTAACATACAGGTTTCCCCATAAGTGATTGTCTCATGCTTGAATCTGAGGGTATAAATATGGGGAAAATTCTAGTAATTTTCACCCTGAGATTCTTTGTTGTACAAACTGTATCACATATTTAGTCATATTTTCTTTTTTCTAATCACAAATGTCTTTATTGTACTTTTAAAAATATTTCTTTTTTCAGACTGATTATATTAGCATTTATCTTACTCTTCATGACTTGGGTGTAGAAAAAATTGGCGGTTGTTGCAGTTTAACCTCTAATTTTTCTGTGTCATGAAGAGGGTGATTATATGGAAGTTTCTCAATCTTTGCTACATAAGATAAGGAATCTGCTTAAGGCACCTTTAAGCCATATAGATCTAGAGCACTGTTCTGTCCTTCTGTTGTTCTGTTGTTCCATTGTTCCATTGTCCCATTGTCCCATTGTTAACTGTTTCAAAACTTATTGCTGCCAAAGGAGCAGCAAATTCTATTGCTGATCTGGTGAAATTCCACCCGTCAGTGAAATCATCCATAACAACTTCATGTGACAGTAATGGCCCAGGTAATTTTTCTGTCTTTTTATGAATCACTTTCTTAGTATAGGCCTGCTCCTTCTGGGTTTGTTCATCTTTCCAAGTCCATCACTTTCAGCCTTTTCCTGCTTAGCAACTAGTGATAGCCAGAGGATGTCCTGCAAGTTTGGGAATAAAGTGTTTTCAGTTCAAGTTCAGTACTATGAAACATAATACATTGGATTTCTTCATCACAAAATACTTATTGCAGTCTTGGTGGAATAAGAAATACCTATCTGTTGAGCTGTATTAGTCTGTAAGGTTAGTATAGTATTTTTATTGGTGCTGTCAATCTAAGTCTATCACTTTAAATGCCTAAATTGGAAAGTGTGAAGAAGATATTTTTATTCTGCAGGATACCTTGTAAAGGATGTTTCAGATTATATTACTGTATGAATAACATTAAAAGAAAATCTGACACAAATACAGTGAGATGCTGACTGTGAAATTCCAGTACAATTAGAAGTATGAACCCAAGAAAACTGTTCTCTCTTCGCTGCTTTTGTGCTCCCACCTGCATCCGATTAATTCTGATAATGTTACTGATTCTGATATTACCACTGCTTATGGTAGTAGTAAACAATGTTTAAATTGTCCTTTGTACTTTTCATATGCTTGATCTCTTTTTAAAGTTATGAAGTTATGTACATATTAACTGAAGTTTTATCAGAATAGATCATAGCTCTGATAATTTTTAATTGGCAACTTCTCTGCAAAAGGTAATTTGGCAATGTAATTGGATTCTACAAATTTAAATACTATATGCCATTAAAATGACTGAAAAGTAATTTTAAATGTTTTCATCAGAGATTATTAGATTAATAAGTTGCTGAAGTCTGTTTTTAAAAATGCAATCACAGGACTGTTCCGTACTGGTGGAGTATTCTCCGTTTCTTTTGCTGGAACTACAATTGTTGTGCAGAAGATAATTTGTGTTTCACTGAACAGTGGTAGTAAGAAGGAACTTGCATAATGGTTAAGGCATCTGCTTTAAGAACAAAATCTTTTCCTGCTACAAAATCTATTTATACATTTTTAACAATTAGTAGTCAGTGGCTAAAATACCTTGAAATGGCGCCCACCCCAGATGAATTCCCTGGTCACCAGCATTTTCCCATTTGCTTCTTTTTGCCCCCAGCTCATTCTTTAACTCTTTGCTGCACAAGCACATTATGTCAGTAGAAGAGATGGAGGATGCACGTTATACAGTCCTCTGTGTTGGTGGTTAGCAGGGCTGAGTATGACCACAGTGACAATGGTGCATCTCTTACTTTATTGTGTAACAGGATGGTATGACTTTTTTCAACAGCCAAATCATTACTTTCTTCCAATGGAAGGAGCCTAACTGGGTTATTCTACCAAGGTGACAAAAGTACTGAATTCCTGTAGGGAAAATTTTGAAGCAGATTATCCCACACTTGAGACATGAGTTTCTGTCACTAAGCTTCCACCATAAAAAAAAGGCTTTCTACTCCACATACCGTCTTTAGAAGAAAACAGTGTCCTCATTGCATTCTTGGAGGCTACAAATGGCTTTTTGTTCAAGGCTTCCTCTTTTTGCCGTGCTATAACGTGCCCTGTATTTCTGCCCTCTCGTATTTTCCCCTTTATGTAATGCTGTTGTTGCTGAGTTGATCTGCCAGTTACTTCATTGCTTACACCACAAATGAGAAGAATGGGAGTCAGAAACTGCCACCAAGCTGTGTTCAGCTAGCAGGATCCCAAAGGAAAGGCAGCCCTGGCATCCAGGAGCTGTGAGGACACTGCACAGGACAGCCAGAGGCTAACACAGAGTGTGGATGTCTGTGTGCTTCTGCTTGCTTCTGTGTATACACATGAATACATGAGTGCTATAGGGCAATACGCTGAATTCCAGCAACGTAGTTGTGTTTTATTAGCAAGTTTTAATTAAGTATATTAATGTTTGCTGAATTCTTTATTATAACACACATATCTTCCAGTATTTTAATAGAAAGTTAAGTAGATTATGCCTTTCTAGAAACAATACATACCATGTTTTACATGCTTAGTAGGTGTGAATTACCATGAAATTTTATAGAAAATTGCCTGAAACCTAAAATAAAATTAATTATAAGAACGTTGTGTCCATAAGAACGACAGTGGGTGAAGACAGCGCAATAAGGGAATTTATAGACCAAATACTAAATAAAACTTTATCATGAAAGTAGGGCCATTAGTAAATGTGGGACCACTGTGCTTAGTCCATTGTCCTATACATAAAGGTCCATGGATCTGAGCTGCATTACTGCTATCCAGTGTAGAAAGTATAAAGATAATTTTGTCATTTTAAATCCTTAAGTACTACGGGGGTGGTTTATATGGAAAATTTTGTAGTAAATGTATGACTGTGTAATAATTAGTTAAAATAATAATAATAGCTGATAATAATTAATTTATGCAAAATGTAAGTTCTAGGCCAGTAATTACACCAAGATATATCAATTATAAGATATTTTTAAATGTTTTGGAAAAAGTGGAATCTCCTAATGGTATTGCAGACACATTAATAACGTATATTTTACTTTAAGCAATATTCAGTGCAATAAAACAACAGGTGCTGCGTCCTGAACTTCATTTCCTACCGTTCTTACTTCTCACAGGAGTAGAACCAAGCTGGATCAGTCAAGCGGGCAGCTTTGGTGCCTTTTAGCGAGGCAGAGCATCGTGTCACCAATTTTACACAGGTTACCTAAGCAAGTTATACATCTATCTGTATATCCTATTTAATCACTTTTTAGCGGGTATGGACTGGCCTGCATGCTCCTCAGCTATGACCCTGCCCCATCCATTGCAATAAGTACCAACATGCACAGCTGCTCTCTGCCGAGTCACGGGACTCGCATCACAGCATGGTCAGGCAAGATCAGCAGCCCCAGTATTTCTGTGGTACAGACGCTATACTTTCCATGAGATTTTAATAGTACTTTGCAGTGCATGCTATGAACCTTTCCCAGTGTGGATGGTATAGTTTTCAGGATTCTATTTTTGAAGGGTTTTCTTTTGTTTTGAAGAAGGACAGAATACATAACACATGTGCTGTGTTTCTCATCAGAAGCTTGTATAAGTCCATCTGTAAATTGTGTTAATAATGAAAAGCTGCTAGTTGTTTTGGAAAACATTCATACTATTGTATTTTTGCTTATAATGGAGGTAACTTGCAAACTCGTAATAGTCATGTTTTTTTTCTTTAGAAATGCTTTTCTTTAGTACTTGTATAAGCATTTAATTATTTTGGAGATTAATATGCAGTACTTGAAGCACCCATTAAGCATGAAATTAACTTAATTTCTGCAGTCAAAGCATGTGACCATAATTTGGTTAAAAGAATTCATACAAAACTGGTATTTGGCTGGTCAAACATACAGAGATCAGTTCTGCTCTTACTTACGCCCACACTGGCAGGTGTAGAGGTGCAAAGAGAAAACTGATAGCAAGATCTGGCCCAATTTAGTCTTACTATAGCCCTTTGATTTATGCTCACAAATTAATTACCTCCCAAAAGATCTAAAATTGTCTGCCCTGAGAAACTTGAACTTATCTAATCAGTAATAAATAAAGTTCAGCAGTCTAGTAAAGAAGCTACTGAGTTTGGATCAAAGGTCCACAGCTTCAGTGTGATTTACATCTCAACTATTAAACATTGCCATAATATTTACATTACTGTTGTATGATGCTTCTTTCAGTTTGGTAAATCAGTGAATTAAAATATACTTGTTGCAGAGCTTTTACTCTCATATTTTGTAAGGAATAATTTATCTGATAAGTTGTGTTTTGATTTAAAAGTATTCATTATTCAAAGTCCTTTGATACTCTGAAGAATTTAGGCTTTGTACTGTTTGTGAATTGGTCACATTGTATTGGCATACTGTGATTCATAGTGGATGACAGTAAGTTCTTAACGTTAAAATTAATTGGAGTTTACTTAATTAGTCTCTGCAAACACCAGTCCCTTCGTATGTTTCAGAAATATCCTTTCACTATTGCTTGTATGAATTAAAGAGCCTTTTATGTAGCTTCCTGTGGGAGATCTTTTTCCCTCTGGAGCATATTTTCACTGCTACTTTTGATGCTTTTGCTTTCATACAACTTTTTTGCAAATATTTTCATTGATGAAATGCTCATAAATAAGTAGATTGAAGGAATTATAAACATCAGTAAGTAGAAAGTGGATTATAATTTAGGGATCCTGGGTTTTTGCAGTATTTGCAACCAATAATTATCACAAAATGGCTTTACTTTGATGTACAGTGTTCTGGTTTTTTGTACCAATAGAATGCCTGACTGTATAAGAACTAGAAAGAGTGGCATCCAGGTTCCACTTAATTATACCAGCAGAATCACAATGATATTTACCACTGGTAAATTGGTTTTACAGGTGATAGAGCTGTACTGAAAAAAGACTGGACTTTTTTGATATAATATTGCCATTTATATCACAGAACATCTCATTTTCATACTGACATCCACACAGCACCAAGAAAATAAAAACAATGTAATTTCCGTTATTTACATTTTCACAGATATTTGGGAGGAAAGGAAATTGAAACAAATCCCAAATGGTGATTTCTCTTGGTGCCATCTTCCTGCTTATGTCTGTTCTGCTCTTTGCTCCTTCAGTCCCCTAAATTATGGGTTCAACAGCTATTAGTGGCATTCTGGCCAATCATGAAATTTCAGGGTTTGTTAAAAATGTTAAACTAAGAGCTGTTCAGCTACTCTAAGATAATAATCTTTGAACCAAAGAAAGAAAGGAATGTTTTAAGTTAAAAGTGGCCTGGCTGTAAGTGAAGCAGAATTGTATGAATCTATGAGATGTTGTCAAGGTTCAGAAAGTAATTATGTAAAAAACTTCCTGACCTAATCTTGGCTGCTGCTTTTTGCAATGCTGCTCTGATAGGCAAGCTGCTTTCCTATCTTGAAAGCTAATCTAAAATCTGTATCTCATACTGTACTGTATTGCTGACTAAAGCATGACTGGCAAGGCTGTTGGTACATGTGATGTAAATTATATATAAATCTCTTTGATAATCATGCTTTAGAAACCTGTAAGTACTTTTGTCCCCTTACTGTCTTCCATGTAAAAAGAAGATAGAGTATGTACATTCTAAGGTGTTGAAAACCAGATTTCTCTGAGAATAATTTCCTTAGCATACTATTCAGAAAAAAATCTGTTATAACTTTCACAGTGTCTAGTGCTTGATCCTGATAATCTGTCATAATCTGCATGACTGAATACTTTTGAAATCTAGAACTATGGTATAGCAAAAAGCTTAAAAGGGATTTACTATTAGTTCAAAGCTAACGGCTGGGTTCATGATTATCTTGTTTCTACAGGTTTGTTTTTTTTAAAAGCTGCATACATGTTAAGTATAGAGCCATTGCCTAAATCCAGTTTTTGTAATGCAGGTGAGCAGAGAGCAATGTACCAGGTACAAAGGTAACTTTCAGATATGTTAAGGTAAAGAACTGGGATATATGTCAAATACCTAACATATCAGGGTCTGCAATTAGGGGTAGTCTAGCTGTCCAGCTGGAATCCATGTGTGAACACTGGCAATTCACAGTAACTACTAGAAAAAGTCTTCCTATGTATTGAAGCATTTGGACAAAACATAATCAGCAATAGCATGGTCCATTCCCAGGTGATGTTGTGTTGAATGCATAGAAATCAGTACAATGTCCCTGGCTGTTACTTTATGCCAGCACACAGGTTTGCTGTGGAAACACGTGATTGCTACTGAAAAGTTTTCCTGGCATACTGAATTTCATTGATTCAGTAAAATCTTAAGATTTTGTATTATAAAACCTTCCTAGCTGTTTGTAATGCATACTGAATTTTATAAATAATATATAGAATGCCATACAATAAATTCACTGTTAGGCATAACAGAGAAAAATTAAAGAAATAATTATATCAGTTGAAATTTTCTCTTTTTTTTTCTCCCCCAGATGATAGTGAATTATTACAGATTGAATTTATTGAATAACTTTTATAATATTCCTCTTTCTGTACTGATCAGGTTGGGGCTAAATTCAGGTATAATAGAGCAGCATGCTAAGGAAATACTCTGTTTATCAACAGAAGAGTAACTGAAATCCTAGTGGGATAAGGCATTTAATTATTTGCTGTTGATTGAATTTGGAATTATTCTGTTCATTTTAACTCCTGGGATTATTGCTACAGCTCTGTAAAAGAAGCATACCAGATTTTTAGTGAGAAGAGAATGTGTAAGATACAACTTACCATACATAGTGCCCCACATAAATAAAGTTGTCTTTTTGATGTACCTGATAATTGACAGTTCTACTGATATTTTTCTACGTTTTCTGTCTGATCTTTTTGATCTCTCCTTATAGTGGACATCTCAATTCTTCCATGTTGAGTTAACTGTTAGTCTTACACGAAATTCAGTAATAGGAATTTATTACCCTTTGTGCTTATTAAACTAACTTCATAATTCTCACTTACTGAACTCTTCATTTTCTTGTAAAAGAATGGACAGTAGGTTTTCAAACTTATCATTTAGCCAGTTCATAATTTTTGTTTGCTCTGCTACTACTACAGCATTCTGCTAGAAATGCTGTCCAGATTGGAATGATGCAAGCAACATTTTAAGAAAACACTGCATAATACACCAGATAGTCACTTCTCAGTTTAAAAATGATTCACTGTATTGTATTGATAAATGGTAATTTTTAACATCATATATAAATTTCTTGGGACTGTACCTTGCATTTATGGTATTTCTGGCCTTTCCTCAAACTGATGATTGACTTCCACTAATGTCTAAATGCTGTGGTCCTTACTTGAGGACTGCAGTATTTATTCCATACTTTCCAGTTTCTCAGTTTTAGAGGCAGTATTCCACAGTGACTAAACTGC
Organism: Acropternis orthonyx; assembly: GCA_035583155.1. Classification (NCBI taxonomy): domain Eukaryota; kingdom Metazoa; phylum Chordata; class Aves; order Passeriformes; family Rhinocryptidae; genus Acropternis; species Acropternis orthonyx. The sequence continues at coordinate 18,723,164 of JAWWEU010000163.1, forward strand.
CATGCATTATCCATAATTTGAACATATTGCAGTGGGAAATTTGTAAATAATAATCTGCAGAAAAGTGTGCATCCATATCTGTACATTGGATCTGACCTCATAGATGCTAAAACCTATGCACAAACATGAGACATGAATATGTAAGCTGGGATTTTAAAAAAAAACAGAGGAAATGGGTGTGCAGATATCACTGAAATGAAGTGCATAATACACCCTACAATACATGATTCCATTTGTTTGGCTTTCCTCTAAAATATAGTGCACCATGGTACACAAAAATCAGAGTTAAGGCTATGTCAAAATCACAACACAATCTATTGTCAATGTGATTCAATAGAATCAGAGTGGGGGAGAAAGGAATAAATCTGCTTTTTGTTTGATGAACATACTGAATATTTTCTGCAATGCAAAATTCCATTAAAGTCTTAAGTTACTTTCTGTATCTATAGACTAATATCATTTACATTTACTTTAAAAAAAATATATATAGAATTTGAAGCTTCTCAAGGATGTTTTAAAGGAATAATGCCTCTAATTTCAGATTTAAGTGTCAGGAAAAATATATATCTTTAATGTTACCACAGACCATCTCTGTCGAATATTAATTCCCTATAGACTATTCTAAATCTGCTTACATCATTCCCTGTGTAAGATTAGCTACTTATCAATGCAGCCATTTTACTGATGTTATACTCTACATAGTGATAACATTAGAAGAGTCATAGAATGCTGTGATCAAACTACTTTTACTTACTATAGTACTCATATTTGTCTGTTGCCAACATAATGTGATGGTGTAAAAGAATAATTTTTAAGGTTTGGATTATATTATAAGTGTGATTTATTGGTGCAGTGTTATGATGGTATTGTTTTAAAAGCATTTGTTTTCACTTTAGTCTTCTAAAGATTTTTTTTTTGCCTTTTATAGTGATTGGACATCTATGTGTACTGTACCAAAGTAATAAGTAGTTTCAAAATGCACAAAAAAATCAGAAAATGCATTGGCAAGTGAGAATGCAAAGTATCAGCTACTGCTCCTAAAGTAATGTGCTGCTCTTTTGGAAACAAACAGAATTAAACTACCGTATACAACTCATAACATGTGTTTTCATGTCAATGATAATGAAAAGTTTATGTTGAAACTTTTTAGATTTAGATTTTTACAGACTTGATAGAACAACATTTACTTGAGACATGAAAATACATCTGTGCAGCTTGCTGTTGGTTTGGTCATGACGTTGGAAATTTATTTGTATTAACACATGCTATCTGAAGTGTAATCTCAAATACAGCCACACAATTGGAAAAATTAAGCATTACAAAGTGTGGAAGGCACCCATTCCTGACTCACTGAAATTTCACTTGAAAATTCCTTATGTGTGGCTCAGAATAGCAGTCTAATAATTTCAGCAATTCCTTATATGAAAATATTAAAATATTTTCAGTTGGGAAAATGCACATGATGTAGTTTCTAATCTTGTGACCTCACCTGTAGTAGAGCAATTTGGCATTATAGATTGTAGATAAGAAATTATTTTAATGTGAGAGCACTGAATACATGCAAAATATTTTTATACACATTTCAAATATTAATTTATATTCAAAATAACTGAAATTGGAAAAAAATAATTATGTGGGGTTTCATTCACAGAAATTAAATGCATCCAGTTCATCAGAAGGCAGCACAGTTGATATTGGACTGCCTCCAGAGGGTGAACAGCCAGAAGCAGAACCTGAAGAAGTTCTGGAGCCAGAAGCTTGTTTTACAGAAGGTAGGCAAATGCAAGATAAACAGATCTGATGCTGTTGACTTGTGCTGGAATCTGGTTGTATTCAAAATCAAAAAGAAGCTTTGTGATTATAGTTGTAATTTCTGTTTGTATTAGTAACTCCTTCAGAGTTACTGCCATAGATTTACTGTTCTTGTGCATACTTTCTCCTTGGAAGATCTGAAAGGTACAAAGCTTCAACTTCAAATATTGAAACAAAAATGTTTATAAACATACTTATTTACAAGCATCTATAGCAGTAGCACTGAAATAAGTCAAGTGACTACTGTTCATTGTGATACCTAATAAATATTTACCTTATTCTGACATCTCAAAATTTATTATCACATTTAGGGTGTGTACGGAGATTCAAATGCTGTCAAGTCAGTGTAGAAGATGGAAAAGGGAAAATCTGGTGGAATCTTAGGAAAACCTGCTATAAGATTGTTGAACACAACTGGTTTGAGACCTTCATAGTCTTCATGATTCTTCTCAGCAGCGGTGCTCTGGTAAATTAAGTGTGGAACTATTGTGACTATTATAAGCAGCAAATATTTAGAAATACAGTTAATGATATAGCTGCAGGTAGCAAATCAGAATTTGATAGCCAATTCATAAATGTTATAATATAAACATATATCAGCAAGTATTTGGCATATATTGTAGGATACCTAAGAGTTTACTCACAGGCTATGAAACAAATTGTTTGGCAAGTTCAAAATTTAGACCTGATGGAAATGATAAATAGTTTTATGAGACTGGTGTTCACATGTGTTCATATTGATGATAACAAGTTTTTTTTAATATACATGTTTAAATAAAAACACAGCTGAGCTAGGAACTTATCAACATCAACTTGAATACTCAAACTGGGATGTAAGGTAGCACTGTGATTCTCTCAGGTACTTTACAGATTGGTGTTAAATCAGGTGCACTGACTAAGTACTGAAGTAATTAGTTCCTCATAGCAGGAGCAAAATATAATATTCTTGCTGCACTTGGCTCAGTGCACAGTGATTCACTGTCATTGTAGACATTTTCTTTTGAAAAATTGTTCTGTCTCTTTAGGGTTGCTTTGTGGGTTAGCGTGCAGTGTTTAGTTTCAATTATTCCTCAAAAATACTGTATCACAGTCATTTTAAAATAAATTTTAAAATTTTGATATAAAGTTGTAGCTGCCACAAAGGAAATCCTTATGTCAGGAACCCATTGCCATCTGTAGTGGACTGATGCCAGGCACCCACCAAAGCTGCTCTATCACTCCCCTCCATAACTGGACATGGAAGAGAATATATAATGAAGCAGTCATGAGTTAAGGACAGGGGTAGATCACTCACCAATTACTGTCATGGGCAAAACAGACTCAAACTGGGGGTATTAATTGAATTTATTGTTAATGAAATCAGAGCAGAAAAATGAGAAGTAAACTACATCTTAAAAACACTCCTCCCTCCTTCTTGAGCTCTACATTGTCCCCCTGAGCAGTGCAGGGAGATGGGGAATGGAGGTGACGGTCAGTTCATCACAGGTTGTTCCTGCTGCTGCTCAGGGAGAGGAGTCCTTTACCTGCTCCATCATGAGGTTCCTCCCACAGAAGACAGTCCTCCATGAACTTCTCCAGCCTGAGCCCATCCCATGGGCAAACAGCTCTCCATGAACTGCTCCAATGTGGGTCATTTTTCCATGGGGTGCAGTCCTTCAGGCAAGCCTGCTCCAGTGTGGGTCCCCCGGAGGGCCACAAGTCCTACCAGGAAACCTGCTCCAGCATGGGCTCCTCTCTCCATGGGTCTGCAGGTCTGGGCCAGGATCCTGCTCTGACATGGGTTTTGCAAAAGTTCACAGCTCTCTTTTGGGCACCCAGCCGCTCCAGTGTGGGTCTCCTCCATGGGCTGCAGGTGGATCTCTGCATCCCGTGGACTTCATGGGCTGCAGGGGAATCTCAGCTCTGGTGCCTGTATCTCTTTTTGCCTCTCCTTCTCCACTGACCTTAGTGTCTGCAGGGCTGTTCTCTCACATGGTTTCGCTCCACTCTTCTCTGGCTGTCATTACATCTGCATAGTAACCTTTTTTTTCCTTCTTAAATATGTTACCATGGAGGTGTAACTATCATTCCTTGGCCAGTGGTGGGTCCTCCCTGGAGACGCCTGGCATTGGCTCTGCAGAACATGGGGGAGAAGCTTCTGGCAGCTTCTCACAGAAGCCACCCCTGTACTCCCCACTTGCTACCAAAAAGTGGTCATGCAAACCCAATATACTATCCATGGAAGCAAATTAAAATGAAGTTTGAAGAGTGGTGTTAGAGTAAGCTTTGTGTGCTGTTGTTCAGCTTAGCTGAAAGCTGAGTATTGTATTTAGACCCAGCTTTACGAAAAGTATGACATGAAAGCCAAAGTTATACTTGAGGGAAGGATATATGAATTATCACCACATATTTGTTCAATTCAAATTCTTTCTTGGCCGTTATATACACTGTATTGTGAAGATAGGGCGGTCCCATGGCATAATGGAGAGCACTCTGGACTCTGAATCCCAAGGGCCCGAGTTTGAGTCCTCAGTAGGGACCGTCCCCTGGGCAGTTAAATGCCTCTCTGCCATTCGATCCCATCAGATCTCGGATGCTTAAGCAGGGTGAGCCCCCGGGTTAGTACTGGGTGCTGTAGACAGTCCCAAGGATTTCACTGTCACTGTCCAAGCTCGCTCGGCCGTGGCAAATGAACCTTAGGACT